>CM028137.1:290972500-291485000 GCA_016271365.2 Neoceratodus forsteri | reverse complement strand
AGGGCTACTTGCCTAGGAGAGATAGCTTGTCGAGATGGGCCAGTCCAGTTGAACATATTACAATGGACCAGGTTCGAGTCATCCCCCAGAATTATTGGAAGGGCATTCCAAGGGGCTAAGGTGGACATGAGGGTAATAAAAAAACTAGGGTCATCAGTATTGAGACTGTATATTGCGCCCAGTACTATGTCTTAAGTGTCCTAGCAAAGTCCTATTGAACATATAATGATCCTGTGGGTCAACTATTTCCTGGAGAAAGCAGAAAGGGATTCTTCTAGCTATAAGGATGGCTACCCCTCGCTTGCAGGAGTCAAGGCCCATGCCAAAAGTATGTCCTACCTAAGACCTCCTAAAAAGGAAAATCTGGGAAGAGGGTAGTTGGGTATCATGTAAAAAAACAATATCTGTTTGTAGTTTGTTTAAATAGAGAAGGATTTTAGACCATTTATGAGGGGAATGTGCACCTTTAACATTCCATGTGCAAAAATTATAGGCTGTCATTTGCATAAGGTAAGTTAAAAAAAATATTAAACAGCAAGTTAAGGTGCAAACAACTAGGCAGATGAAAGATTAATAGCAACAATAATGAAATCCCAACTCCAGTGGTACCCTCCCAACCTCCCTGACCCCTGATTTCTAAATCTACATACCCCTTTCTTAAAAGAACCAATCCCTAAAACCCCTAAAGATTAATAACCATAAAAACAGTATATAGCATGAAATAGACCATTTTACCCACAGTCCTACCCACCCACAACCCTCCCCCCACCTTCTAACCAGCTGGTGCATGAGTCTCGTACCAACATAGCGCCACGCCCATCCCCTGCTAGGTTGTATACAAAGCAAAACAGTTATTACAACCATGAACAACCTTATAAATATAAACATTTTTATATCATTCTTTTTCTTCCTATATATGATTTTTGCCTTTTTACCCCCACCCATCTCACTACTCCCCCCCTTGCATTCCACCACTCTTCCAAGGGTAAAATATAACATCCTCTACTACATGCAACTCTCTTTGAGGGGAAGGAGGGAAAAGAACTAGCAAAGTGGACTAGATTTTAGTCCCGGTAACCATAACGTTTTATTTAGATATCCCCAGTTATGAGGGCATTACAAGATTCAGCCCTGAGTGGGCATAGCTACCTGCTCCCCCATAGAGAAATAATTATGGGCCAAGAACTTTAACTGAAAGTTGTTTTCTTTTTGACCCAAAAACATGCTAACAAACCAAAGAGATCAAGATATTTAATAATGTTTTGCTGGGCACAGCGTGCAAGTGAGCCCCCCCCCAATCAAAAACTAATGGGAAGGGGGTGCTCACTCAAGGGTCCAAGCAACGTAAGGCCCCACGAACCACAAGTATACAGTCAGAGCCAAGGGGAGCCAGCCGAGCAAAGCAGTGGCCCCTCACAGGAGCGATGGCAGCACAGGAATCATCAGTGGATGGATTTGCTCCATTCCCTGGACAACATTCATTCTGAACTGCAAGAGTACTCGGCAGACCCTATCATCAGAGGCAGTCCCACATCAGAAAAAGAAGATGCGCAAAACTTTACTCCATCCCTCAGGCTTGATGTTGTCAGCCAATTCTGCATCTCTGTAAAGACAGACATCAGAAGGTGAACAAAACACTGGCAATATTGTTCATGAGAAAAATCCATTAGTCCATAGGCTTAAGAGGAAGAGATCTCTATTTTGGGATAGAGTAACAACATCCCAGACCATCTCAAGAGAGTTTATGTTGCATACTTAAAGATTGTTAAGGATCAGAACAGCTTGAGGCCAGATCACAGAATGAGTGCAGTTCAAGGGTTCTTGAATAGATCTGGCAGGAGTTTTTTAAGTTCATGAATGCAGAATTTGCAGTATCATAGGAGTGCCATTTATTATTGATGTGTACCTGTAGCCGGGCAGGGTACTGCATTCTAAATTTTATTCCAGCAGCTATGAGTTTGGTGACCACTGGTTGGAAAGTAGCTCACTTTTGTCTGGTCCTGACTGGAAGATCTTGCATCAGGCAAAGTTTTGTGCCCTCCTAAAGTATGTCTTTTAATTCTCTGGTTTTCTGTAAGATGAACTGCTTATCCAGGAAGTTCAATAGTTTTAACATGAAGGAACGGGAAGGGAACCACCTGGAGGCTTAGGGCGAAGTGAGCGTTGTGCCCATTCTGCAATGTATATAAGGCCATTTGGAGAGGGCCCAGTCACCCTTTCCAGAAATGTTTGAGTAAATTGGATTAGGGCAGTCCCTTCTTCTCCCTCTGGTATCTCAAAAATGATTAAATTGTTTTGGCGGCTATGTCCATCCAAGTCCTAGAGTCTGGATTCCAATTCTGTGATTTTCTGGCACATCTCAGTCTGCCCAGTCCCTCCAGGTTTCCAAAGAAAAAGTACAGACTTCCATATCCACCATTCATCTGCCCAGTTTGCCCAAATCTGACCTGACTGTTTTCACTTGCAGGGTAAGCTCCTGAATGGAATTGGTCAGTGGCTTCAGGGCTTGCAGGAGACATTCCTCAGTCAATGGGAGGGGGGATGTAACACCATGGTAGTGGAGAAGTGGTCAGAGCCTGAGTTCTGGGCCTTAAGACATTTGGATTGCTTGTTGGGAATCTGAGGCGGGGTATGCCTGGGAGTGGCTTCAGACATGATGCTGGTCTTCCATGTCCCGAATTGCCTGGAAAGCCTCTAGTCTTCTTAACAACAGATCCCAAGAGGTGGATAGGAGAAAAAAGCACTAAGGTGTATTTTTTCCATTAAAGTAATGTAGTGAGGGTAGGGAGAGCCGGAGAAGAGCTGCTATCAGGTTCAGAGCATCACATGACTCCTTCGTACACCATTCTCATTGGACTGGTGAAAAAATCTTTCACAGATTAGTTCTGAAGATGCAAACTGGGTTAAAATTATAAACTAAACTTTTTATAAGTCCATGTTATGTGCATCCATATTAGTTGTTTTTATCTTTAGCTATATATTGTCACGAAGTGGTGGGTCATTTTTATGTTGATTGCGCACATGCGCAAGAAACATGTTGCATCAGCTTTCTCCACAAGCAGGTTATGGAGACGTGGCACTGTTGTGCCCAATATCCCCACAGCCTGCAAAGGCTTGTCCTCTGTCCCCCAATGCCGTAGCACACTGCTGCTGACACTAGTTCAGCCAGTATGCCACAACCTTCTAAAAAATCAGCCGCTGCAATCAGGGGCCGCCTCATCATTGCAGCGTCAGCCATCCGCTGCAATGAGGGAGTGACCCGTCATTGCAGGCCGGGATGTAGGATCCCTGATATTGTTTATGAACATGGCAGCGGCTTGCTGCCATATTCACAAACAATATTTACCCCCACGCTTATTTGCTGACGGGGAGCCCACCCCCGTCAGCATAATGTAACACTCCTCGGTTTTATTGTCTGCCGACGGGTGCTTAATCCCAGTCGGCAGAAAGCAATCCCCTTTGGTTTTTTGCTGATGGGGGTGCCCAATCCCCATTGGCAGAAAAGAATTCCCTGTCTTTTTGTTGTTTGCTGACGGGGGTGTCCAATCCCCCATCGGCTACAGTTGCCCCTCCAAAGCAAGACTCCGGTGGCATGCTGGGAGCCCACCCCAGCGTGCCACATGTCCCTGTAAAGTTACAAACTGTCCCAGGACATTTTTTTGTTTTTTACCTGAAAAAAAGGAAACAGTCCCTTATAGTCTCCCTGCGCCCCTCCCACAACCCACACCCACTCACTGCGCCCCCTGCCTCCCCACATCCCCCTCACCCCATACTTGCCTCCGGAGCTCGGCGCAATGATCTTCGGGCATAAGTATACTAAAAACATTTTAAATTATCCCTAGTGGTCCAGTGGTACCCCCCTCCCCACCTGCCCACTGAGCCCCATCACCCCGGTCAGCGGCGGGAGGCAGCTCCCCACCTGCAAGCCGCACGGCCGACCGCCGACTGACTGTGTACAATATGCTGTATGCCCATTGGTCCACAGCATGGGCCAATGGGCATGCAGACCGTACCGTACTGCACAGTCCAGATATGTGAATGGAGCCACCTGCCACTGACTGGAAGGGAGCGGGGTGGCTGGGCTGAGCGGGCGAGTGAGGAGGTGGGTATCGCTGGATCACCAGGGATATTTAAAATGTTATTAGTATACTTATGCCCATGATTGGGCTGGAAGTGGTCCACTGGACCACCAGGGATATTGGACTTGATTTATTTTATACTTATGCCCGTGATCGGGCTGGAAGCAGTCCACTGGACCACCAGGGATACTGGACTTGATTTATTTTATACTTATGCCTGCGATTGGGCTGAAAGCGGCCCACTGGACTACGAGGGATATCGTTTCTATTACAATGCCAGTGATCAGGCATGTGGGGGAGGGTGTGACGCCGACAGACCCTGGCTCTGGAGCTCAGGTGGCCACCCACAGCTGGAGGCTGCCGTGTTGTGCCCAGCAATATGGCAGCTCACCTGTGGGTGGCCAGCCCTGGCTCTTATTTCTTTGTGGCTCAACTTTGAGCACCAGTGTGCGGCACAAGTAGGGGTTGCACCTGCATATGCGCCGCTCATCCCAGGCTGAATATCAGAATGTACGGAATATGCATGGGCACAACCCCTGCACTTGCCCTGCATACATTACTGGTGCATCCCAGCACATCAGGATCTGTGCGGTGCAACATCCCCTTTTAAATATCACGCCGGGCACATCGGTCGATTGCGCATGGCGCAACACTATTGGGCCATGCTCAAACCCTTTGAATATCCCACCCCAGATCTCAAAATCACAACCTACAATGTCAAAGAAAGGCCAAGAATCCTCCAGGAACTGAAGGACATTGGATGTGATTTAGGACTCCTAAAGGAAACTACAGTAATACCACAGGAACTTATAAAACTGTGGCACAGTTTGGTTGGCCAGGTTATAGCATCCTTCCAGTCCAGAAGCAAAAAGGCAGGTGTAGTGATACTGTTAAGGAAAGGCCTTCCTTGGCAGGCACAAGACACTTCAGTGGATAGGGATGGCAGGATAGCAGTAGCATCACTCATCCAAGTGAACATTGTTTAACCAGAAGTAGCACACTAAGCCAAAGCTTGTTTCCAGATGTGATCTGGGAGCACAAGGAAGTTAAGTGACTTGCTCAGAATCACACAGTATGCAACTAGGCAGCTGTGGGATTCAAACCCAGGTCTCCATATCTGCAGCTCAGAGCCTTAATCCACTGTGCTATGCAGCCTCCAAGGGACAAGGGTTCTGCAAATAGTTAACGTATGTAGCTCCACACTAGAAGAACTGAATTTCTAAAATGGTCTGTTTAGTAGACTAAAGACATTACAGTAGGCAACATCATGGGGATGGGGGGAGACTTGGATAGATCTATCAGTGCCCTTAACTCCAGTATGGTGACAGCAAAGACTCTAAGGGATCTAAGACTAGAATTCGGCCTCCTGGACCCCAGGAGAGTCTTCAACGCAAAAGAGAGAAATTATACCTTTTCCTTGACTCCAAATACTAGTTACTCAAGAATAGATAGATTTATATATCAAAATCTGTATAAGTTGAGGTTACCAAATGTGAAACAGGCCCAGTTACAATTTCAGACCATGAACCAGTCCATTTGGTTGCTCAGGTGGAACATGTGAAGGACGGATCTTTATTGAGGTTCTGTGCAGGACATCTTTATGTTTTCACTAAGATCCCAGAAGAGATTTTGGCATTCCTACAATTTAATATTAAAAAAGAGACCACACTTAGAATACTCTGGGACAGAACAAATGCAGTCTTTAGGATACTTTATAGCATATAGGGCTCATAAGAAAAAGCAGGCCAGGGAAAAACTGGAGAAGCTACACCAGTAACTAATAGATCTGGGGAGGCAACACAATCACACAGGACAGAGAGATACATTAGCACAGATTACCCAGTTAAGAAAGGAAATAAACTGTCTGCACCTCAGAACAGTGGAAGCACAACTGCACTGCATCAGCCCGCAATATTTTCCAAACTTGGGGAGGGAGCCAGTAATCTGTTAGCATTTCACTTGCGTAAGGCAAGTGGACAGATACATTAATAAAATCATGAAGGGTCAGGGACAAACAGGCTTCAATTTGGACCCCAAAGTACTAGATGCAAAATTTGAACAATACTATGCTTCCCTATATGCTCAGGAAAGAGGCAACAGGCATGACAGTTTATCACTCAGCTCCTGGAGCAAATCTCTTTGCCACAGCTGGCAGAGGAACATAAAGCATTTCTAGATGCCCGTTTTACAGAGGTAGAAATTGAAGCAATCATCCAACAGCTCTCCACTGGTAAGTTCCCAGGCACAGTTGGATTCACAAAGAAGTTCTAGAAGAACTTTTTATGAGACCTTATACACTTAATGTGCTGTGCTGTGTTTTTGGAGCTGCACAAGGTCAAAGAGACACCCCACTCTCCTAGCAGGAAGTCATCATTTCAGTTATCCCCAAACCAGAAAAAGATCCCATGGTCTATGAGTCCTACAGACCAATTTCCTTGCTAAACCAAGATCCAAAAATATTTACTAAAGTCCTGACCAACCATCTACAAAAGGTTATCAGTAAATTAATTGACCCAGACTAAACAAGGTTCACACCGGACAGGCATATTCAAGATACGAACATATGAAATTTACCAGCAGATAAAGGCCTAGTGGTCTATCAAGTCTACTTGAATGTACAGCTACAACTTTTTTGAAAAAAGGTGAGCAACTCAGGGGATGGGCACTGAAGCCCTCTGAAAACACCCCAAATAAACAATAAAGTGGATTGATTAAAAGTTATTTTTATTTTAAATACCATCATCCACTGGGTGTAAACACATTTTGAAGGATTAAAGTGCAAGAGATGTTTACAAAAAGTGCAACATAGACATCATACTGCACATTTGCTTTAATACATATATAAAGCAATAAAATATGTGTGCACAGTCCCCTACCATATACCAGCCACCAGTAGAAAATTAACACAGCCCTTCGGCTCTCACCTTCCTCAGGGAGCGTGGTAGTACTCTAACCACTACAAGTTTTACAGCAAAAAGTGCACATGCAGAAAAAATATGTCTATATTCATTAATTAATTATTTGTCTACATTTACACATTCTCCTTAATTGATTTAATTCATATCATTGCAACAAAGACTGGCAGCCTTAAATACTTCAGAATTAAAGAAAGAAATATACTAAATAGACTGACAGCAATTCAAACACACTTTAAATATGGGTCCATTAAACTAGCATGTCCTCAAAAAACAAATGCAGTTTCCTAAATAAACCTGATTTCATATTTCAGTCATTAAAACAGCATTTACACATACATTTTTTAACTATTTAAACTTTCACATCTCTAATCAATAAAGAGTTTTTTCTTGTCATTATAATGTTAGCTGCTTAATCATGGTAATCTTAGGATCTGGTTGCTGTCACTAAACACTTTGTCTTGTTGCTGAATAATTTAACAAAATACAGCTTCTCTTCTGCGGAATGGAGAATGAAAGCACGATTTTATGGAATACAATAAAATACGAAACATACAGTCATTAAATGTACATCTCCAAACCACACATTCTATATATATATATATATATATATATATATATATATATATATATATATAGCAATCCCAAAAGTACTGAAGGTTCATTACTATGACCAAACTCAGTTTTAAATGTAACCATGTACTGTATTGTACTTTGTTTAACTAAAAAATATTTACTTTTTCTGTCCCACTTTAAAATGTAAAATCAAAGTTACGGGGGGTGGGTGGAGCAAATTTAAATATAGTCTGTCCAATTTCAATACTACAGAAAAGGCTTATGGTCCAGAATGTCATTTAGTCGTTTTGATTTTAAACTTTCCAGTTTCCAAATCCACCTTGCTTCTGTCTGTTCTAGTTTTGTTTTGAACAATAGCCATTTCATTTTGTCATTCCTGACACATTCCAATCCAACAAATTGCAGTCCAATGGGGTTCCCTCCATGATATTCATTGAAATGTACCCCCACAGGACTATTCCAATAGTTACTGATAATATTTCTGATATGATCTTGTATTCATTTTTTTAAGCGGTGTGTAATCATGCCCACATAAATCAGGTCACATGGGCAAGCCAAAGCATAGACAACATGTGATGTGGCACAAGTACAGTAATACATTCATTTATGTAATATTTCTCCAGTCTTGCAGGATGCATAAATTGTGTTCTCTTTTTAGCATACTGGCAAACATTCCAATTTTTACATTTCCAATACCCTTTTGGGGTTGGGGGAGCCAGTTTCTGGGTACTTCAGTTTTATTCTCAAACTTGCTATGTACTATGTGATCGTTTATATTTATTGATCTTTGAAAGGAAATACGTGGTCTGTCTCCAAAAATATCTGTCACTTTTCATCCACAATTAATAATGGCCAATATTTAAAAATGATAGATCCTATTTTACTTGCCACATCACTATGCTCCATGCTTAATGTAACTGGATCCTTTGCACATTGTTCACCCTTCTTGTATTTTGCATTAAGCAGATCTTTCCTGTCAATATTCTTAACTGTATCTCTTGCTTCTGACAAAAGTGCCCAGTTATAACCCCTACCTAGAAAACAATTAATCATTTTATCTGACTGTACCACAAAATCTTCCACAGTACTACAGCTCCTTCTTAAATTAAACATCTGACTATATGGAATGGATTTTAAAGCTTCTTAGGATGTTTACTTTGAAGTGTAAATACAAATTGCATGCAGTTTCCTTAATGTAATTTCATGAAGTCACATTCTGTCCATTAGTTCCTACCAATGTTACATCAAGAAAAGGAATAACATATAATATTTTTCTGCTTTATAAGTAAATTTCAAACCTAACTGGTTTTGATTTAACTCATTCATGAATTCTGGTATCCGTTCAGAATCCCCTTCCCACATGCAAATGACATCATCTATAAAATGATACCACAAGAAGATGCCATCAGTGTATGGGAAGTCATCCAAAAAGACCCCGTTAAGTCCCATGAACCCAATGTCAAATTGGCATAAGATGGGGCCATACAGATCCCCATTACAGTTCCAAGAATCTAATAACAAACCTCCTTATCAAATTCAATAAAACTGTGTTTCAAAATAAACTCAATTGCTGCAAGTAAAAATTTTGTTGGGTTTGGATTTGAACTCCTTTCCCAAACATTCTTGCAAGCCAGTAGTCTGTCATGAAGGCTGATTGATTAATAAAGCTGTTCTATATCTACAGAGACCTATGAATAATTTGGTTTCCACTCAAAATCCTGTAGCTTCAGTAATAGGTAGGTCTTGTCTCTGAGGTGGGATCTCAACTTCTATACTTCCTTTTTTAGAAAGAAATCAACAAAGACTGATAAATTATCAATTAATGATCCCACCCCAGAGACAATAGGCCAACCCAGTGGATGAGAAGAACTGTTATGTATTTTAGGCAAAGAATACATAACTGCACACACTGGACTTTTTTGAAATAAAAAATTAAATTCACTTGCGGTAATGTCCCCACTAGTTAATGCATCTGATAACATTTCATACAATTCTCTTTTAAACGTATTCGTAGGATTGCCCTGAAGCTTTTTATATCTTAAGTCAACTCTCAAAATATCCTGCACCATTTGTACATAATCAGCTTTATTTAAAAGTATGATATTTCCACCTTTATCGGCGGGTTTCACAGTGACATCATCCTGTCCTTTAATTTGTTTTAAAACTGCCGTGTGCTGTGGGATCAAGTTGTTCCATACTTTTCTGTTCCAATATTCACTTAATATTTTATCCACCTTGTTCATTACTGATCTTTCAAATACAATAATCTTTAAATTAGTTGTTCTGGGATAGAAAGTAGATTTATTTTTGAACAACATCTTTTGTTCTTCCCACAATTCATTGGTAGCTTGCTCATTTAAATCTGATGCAGGTGTTTCTAGACCTCTAATTTCTAAATACAAATCATTCAGAATGTCAGATGTTATACTTTCCTGGCTAGCTGACAACACTTCATCTTCAGATGTATTTCCATCATTTATTTCCATCTTCTGCACAGTTGTGTTTATTGAAATGTCCTCTGCATCTAAAGAACTCTCAAGACTATGTTCCATTCTAATCAAAACAGCTGAAGTGGAGTACAAATCTCATAACTTGAGTTGTCTTAAAAACTTGAAAAGATGAGCATGTGTATCAAAAGTCTTCACTTTAGATGTCCACATGAATGAAAGTCCCATTTGTAATACTTGCTGTTGAGGTATTGTTATACTTGGTTAGATAAGTTCACTATATTCATTTCTTGCCTCCTGCTTTCCTGTCTGACCGACGTGGTGAAAAATTGCTTCCTTCTCCCCTTCCTCTTCCCCCTCAAGTTCCTCCTCATCCTCCTGTTGTTTGTTGTGATGGCATCTGATTGTGAGCTGCTAATCTCTGTTGGTCTAAAAAAGCCTTCATGTTAGTATTTGTGTGGGTCAAGATTGTTCCACTCTCCTGATTACCACCACTCATATTATTAGTGTCAGATGTCTCAATGTTAAACATCACAGCTTGTCTCGTACTACTTCTGCTTCTACTTTAATGTACAGCTAGCATCCCCTTATTCTGCAGCTGCTCCTCCCTTCCACCCTCCCCCTCCCTTGACCCTCCCCCTTACCTTGTCCCAGCCCCTTTAGAAGCAGCCCACTGTTCTACTGGATACCACTTCCGCTTGTAAAGCATTCCTCCCAGCTGCCAGCCTCTCCATAAAAATATATCTCCTCATCTCCCTCCTGAACCTTCCTCCCTCCAGTCTCATATCATGGCCCCGGATGTCCCTCCCCTCCCTTACTTTGAACAGCACCTCCATACCTGTCTTTTTTATTCCTTTAATGTACTTGAAGGTTTCAGTCATATTCCCCCATCCCTCCTCTCCAGCAGTGAGTACATGTTCAGCTCCCTCAGCCTCATCTCATATGGTGAGTCCCTCAGACCCTGTATCATCTTTGTCACCCTGCATTGCACCCCCTCCAGTAACTTAATGTCCCTTTTCAGGTATGGGCGCCAATACTGCATACAGTACTCCAGGTGCAGTCTAACTAATGATCTATATAGTGGTAGAATCACTTTCCCCCTCCTCGAGAAAATACCCTTTGCAATGCAACTCAGCATTTTTTTGGCCTTTCCAGCTGCCTTCCTATATTGTGCTGAGTTGTTCATTGACCCTGTAATGAGCATCCCTGGATCCTCCTCCTCCTCTGTCTCTGCTAGCTGCACTCGGCTAGATAATGTAAGGAAACTGTTGAATGTCATGTCAGATGTGGAGCATAGTCAGACCACTGCAACAGTCATTGCCATTGATGCTAAAAAGGCCTTTGATCACCTTGACTGGTGTTTCCTGATTAAAATATTTGCAGCATTTGGAATAGGGGAAAATTCCACAGCTGGGTAAGGGGCCTCTACGGTTCCAATCCACAAAGATGGGAGTTAACAGAATATTTTCCAGTCCCATTACAATAGCTAGGGGAACAAGACGGGGTGCCCCTTGTAACCCTTCTTCCCCCTTAGTATTGAGCCACTCACAGTATAGATCAAAAACTCTCTAGATTATAAGGGAGTAGTCCTGCATGAGGATGACGTCATCCTGTTCATTAATAATGAAATTCTAGGGATCTCTAAACTAGTAGATCTACTGGGACAATTTGGAGAGGTAGCTGGATTCAAGGCAAATCAAGATCAGATGGAAATAATGCTCCCAAGAGCCAAAAGACTAAACAGTATGTGCCAGTATAAATGGGTAGACTGGTAGACTGTTCCAGAGATCCATTACTCTTTCTGTAAAGAAGTTCTCCTTACATCACTCCTGCATCAACCCCCTCCAGTTTCCTATCATACTCCATGTCCTTGAGCACCTTTTATTTCTGAAAAGTATTTCTGCACTTTATTTACCACCAAAAAGTATTTAAAGGTCACTATCATCTCCCCTGTCTACCTCCTCTCTTCCAACATGTTCACATTTAGGTCCTTAAGGCTCTACTCACAGGTCTTTTGATGCAGATACTGTGCCATTTTAGTTGCCCTCCTCTGGACCACCTCCACACTGTCTATGTCCTTCTAGAGATGTGGTCTCCAGAAAGGGACACAGTACTCAACGTGGGGTCTTACCAGCAATCTATACAGAAGCAATTCCTTCTCCCTCTTTCTACTAGTGATACCCCTCCCTATGCACCCCAGCATCCAACTAGCCCTCCCAATTGCTTTGTCACGCTCCATTCTGGTCCCTGACCTCAACCTGGTGGTGTGCCGTGGTGTCATTGTCAGTGGGTGGCTAAATCTGTAGCACTTCCGATCCACTGCATGGCAGCTGGTGAGCTGCTAAGGCAGTGGTAGGGTCTGGAGAGAGGCAAGTGTTCCAGGAGAAACCTCTTGATTGCCTAACACACCTAGAACTGAAGTGGTGCCTTCCTAAACTCTCCAGCCATATTGGAAAGAACTGTGTCTGGATTTCTGACAACTGAGCGTTTTATTATCACTGTTCCCCTTTTGTGTGCACCAAATGAAGTTAGAAAGGCAATGAATGTGGCATGAGTTATTCTGTTTCTGTTTGCTTCTTTGACTAAAAGATTATGACTCTCAAAGTTTTCATTTGGATTAATTTTATTAAAGAACTTAGCTGGCATCTGGTTGCTACGTGGTGGTGACAGCCCATGGAATACTGAATACTGGCATTGTGTTTGGATTTTGTAGACTGTGAGGACTAACATTTTTCTTTGGCTTCTCATTGATTATACTCTGTTGGACCTTGTGGAGTGAGAGTCATCTGGATCTATCACTGAACAGTTGTTTGGCCGTAGGAAGTGGGAGCTCCATGGACAAAAAACTTTCCATATGAACCTTTTTTATTTTATTTATTTAAGGATTCAGAAAATACCTTTGAGCACAAGCTCTTTTACAAAGGTTCCTCGTCAGTTGTACAAACAATTAGGCATGCATACATACATGTGTAATACATCTACTGGTTCAGAACATACATTAGGTTTCAGTCATTACAATTTTATTCAAAGTACCAATGAGGTACAGCATCAATAGGAGTAGGAGCAGTGGAGAGGTACTAGGAGAGAGCCGGTAGAAGTCTGGGGAGTATAGAGCAGCCACGAGTTAGGGCTTTGTCAGGGAGGAAGGAGGACAATGGTGTTAGTTTGGTGCCAAGGGAGGAGAGTACCAGGTGGGTGGAGAAGTTGCTAGCTATCGCTAGTCAGAGGAGCAGGGGTTAAGTAAGCTGCTGTATGGGTTACGATGGGGGGGCATGGGGTGGAAGGTTAGAACCTTCAGAAGCAGCCACACTCTGTGCCGGTGAGGTGTTGCCTTAGGCCATTTTTGAAGTGGGATAGGCAAACAGAGGTTTGAAAGGGCACTGGGATTTCATTGAGCCATAGGGGGCCCCAAAGGCAAAGGCGTGCTGGCCCTGTGTGGATACCCCTGGTGGCAGGGTTTTAGGTTATTTATTATTTTTCTTTAGGATTTGAAATATTTTATAGTTATAATTGAAGTTAGCATTAAATTCATTCTGTCAATTGTTTGAGACTTTATTGTGCAGGTTTATTTCAGGGTTAAAGTTATAGGTTTATTATTATTGTTATTGTTTTATTAGTTTAGTAATTAGGGTGGGTTGGGAATTGTGTTAATGTTGTGAAAGAAATTTGATTTGTTGTGTTTCATTTTTGTTTGCTCCTACTGTGTTAGTTAATGTGCTGGGAGGGATTAAAGATGGTCGGGCAGTATTCCTCCACTAGGCTCAGGGAACTGCATTCTTTTGAATGTCCCTCTTTACCATCTGAGACCTAATTTAGGTGTCAAGCATTGTGGATAGCTAGGCAGAGGAGAAGGGGAGAACTGGGCCTGGCCTGGGAAAGGAAAGGGGTGGGCAGATAGAGGTGGTGGGGACCAGGAGATGCCCTGTGGAGAAATGGAGGCAGGACAGAGGTATTTTCTGTCTTGTACCCATACCCAAGGGTGCCATAGTTAATGGGCAGAAGCCGAGATCTTCCTCAACAACCCATCCTACTCAGGCAGTGTTATGTAATGCCAGATCTAGTAAGAACAAAACAGATATTATAGCTGATCTTGTTGGAACAACAGATCTGGCATGCATCACTGAGACCTGGCTGGATGAAAATGCAGACCCTGTATTGGCCTCTGCTGTACCAGACAAGTTCTCGGTGATACATCACCCGAGGTTGGACCATAAGAGAGGGGTGTAGCCATTATATTTAAGATGGAACTGGGCCTTGTGGAAGTGCCAGTGGGGCTCACCAGATCCTTTGAGTGTATCCTGGGAGAGGGTGAAGGGTGCAGGATACTCCTCATCTACCGTCCACCCAGTGATGGTGGAGAATTCCTGAAGGAGATAGTGGACTTCATCATCAACGTGGCATTGGAGTCCCCCAGATGATTAATTCTGGGGGACTTCAATGCCTGGGTCAACAATGAACTCTTAAAATTTGGTCAAAATCTCCTCCAGCTGATGGCTATGCTGGGCCTTACACAGTTGGTTACCTTCCCTACCCATATAGGGGGTCACTTGTTGGAGCTGGTGTTCCCCCTGGGGCTAGAGATCACTGATTTTGGGGTGGAACCAGTTAGTTGGTCTGACCATCACACCATAAGGTTCAGTTTTGGGCCCCACAAATGGACCTGCCCCTACGGAGATGGTCCAGTACCTCCCTTTAAGGGGGGTTACCCCAGAAGGTCTATTGGTGGTGCTGAATCTATTAGGATTGTCGAGTGAATGCATGAGTCCAGGGATCTCATACTGGCCTATAATAAGGAGGTGGGAGATGCCCTGAACATGATTGCTCCTGTTCATGTTTGACCACTCACTCTTTGCCCAAGGACCCCTTGGTTTGATGGTTTTTTGAAGGAGTTGAGGAAAGTTGTTCGAAGGCTGGAGAAAGCATGGCGGAGGTCCGGCCTAAATGTTGACAGGCTTAGATTGAGTTAACATTGTAAGGGCTATCAATCGGAAATCACCCGTAAGAAGGCAGAGTTCCTGTCCAGGGAGATTTCTGCTGCACAGAATCAACCAGCTCAGCTCTTCTGGACCATAGACAGATTGTGCAATCCAGTCTGTCTCCAACATGGAAGGGCCTTTTCTCAGGCTAAGTGCTAGGAGTTTGCTTGATTCTTTGCAGATAAGGTTGCCAATATCCAGTCGAGCATCAGCCCAGTTCCATCCATGAGGGATTGTGGAGGTTGGTGGGAGGTGATGAGCACTCAGTTTGTCTGGACAGTCTTTAGCCAGCCAGAATTCACAGACATTGTGAAGATCTTCCAAACTTTGCACCCAACCAACTGTAGTTCCTTGGAGAGTGGTGTCTTTCCTGATCCTCTCAAGGAGGCGGTCATGCGACCACTCCTTAAAAAAACCCTCCTTGGATCCAGACTGTCCAGCTAACTACAGGCCTGTCTCTAACCTGCCCTTTGTTGGTAAGTTTATTGAGAAGGTGGTTGCACTGCAACTGGATGATCACCTTGTAACCCACAGTGTCTATGATACTTTCCACTCTGGATTTAGGAAGAGACATAGCACCGAGACTGCACTTGTCCGAGTATTGAATGACCTCCTAATAGTGAGAGATCGAAAGGCTCGTACCGTCTTGGTCCTTCTTGATCTCTCTGCAGCATTTGACACTGTGGACCATGGGGTACTATTGGAGTGCTTGCGGCTTTGTTGTGGACTGTCAGGAACAGTCCTTGAATGGTTTTGATCCTTCCTCGTGGACAGGTCTCAGAGGGTGGTCACTGGAATTTATTCATCTGGTGTCCTCCCCTGTCCTGAGGGGTGCCACAGAGCTCCATATTGGCACCAATGTTGTTTGCAGCGTATATGCTGCCATTAGGAGATATCATCAGGTGACACGGTTTGAGTTTTCACTGCTATTCAGATGATACACAACAGTATATGTCCTTTCTACCCAGGCAGATTGATGTAGTCTCTGTGTTTAACAACTGTCTCACTGAGATCAAGGATTGGATGAGTACCAGCTGGCTGAGACTGAACTGGGACAAGACCGAAGTGTTTGTTGTAGATCTGGGTCACCCTGGAGTTGGTGTAGGGGCTGGGCAGGCATCAGGCCTATGGCTTGATGGCATCCAGATCTTTGCCTCAGACTGGGTACGTAACCTGGGCATTATTTTTGATGGCAGCCTGATCCTGAAATCTCAGGCGTCGGCTGCTGTCCAATCCTCATTTAACTATCTGAGGAATATTGCCCGGGTGAAACACCTAGTTCCTCCAGATGACCTGTCAACATTGGTCCATGCCTTCATCACCACCCGCCTCAACTACTGCAATGCCCTCTACCTAGGACTTCCTGGGGCTGATATCTGCCACTTGCAGCTAGTGCAGAATGTGGTGTCCAGGCTTTTGATGGGTACATCTAGGACCAGCAATACTACACTTGTGCTGCGCAGACTGCACTGGCTGCCTGTTCAGTGGTGGATCACCTTTAAGGTTGGCTTGCTGACCTTCAAAGCCATACACAAACAGGGACCAGGCTATCTGCAAGATTTCCTGTCTCCCTACTGTCCCCTCTGCCCTCTCTGTTCCACTGACGAGGGATTGCTAGAGATTCCCAGGATTTGTTTAAAAACATCAGGTGCCCATGCTTTTTCTTTTGCGGCCCCTTCCCTGTGGAATTCTCTACCTCATCAGTTAAGAGAATGCCTGACCATTAAGAGATTTAAATCTGATTTTAAAGCATATCTTTTTAAAATGACCTTTCCAGATGAATTTAAAGTAAATTATGTGTTTATTATTTTTATTGTTAATTAAATTGTTTGTGTTTTATCTTAACTGTAAAGTGCCTTGGCTTTGGAAAGGCGCTATACAAATGAAGATTTACTTACTTACTTAGCCACCTTTAGGTCATCAAATATGATTTCCTCCAGGTCTCTTTCCTGCTTCGTGGTCATCAGTATCACTCTGCCAATTTTGTACTCTGCCCCTGGGTTTATGTGCCCCAAGTGCTCTGCAAGGATGGTTCGACTATGCTCTTGGTTGCTTAGTTGACAATACCCTGAGAGGCGGACACCTGCCTTAGTACTCATCCCTCCTCACAACCTCCGTGAATCATCCACCTCCCCCCCAGTAGTTCTATGAATCTCCTCTACCATGGGTAGTAAAGCCTTTTCCATCTCTGCTCCTCCCAATGGAACAGACTCCTTACATCTCTCTGCTCTTCCACCTCCCATCTCTCCATTAAAAACAATTTCAAAGAGTGGCTACTGACTGATGCCAAATACCACTGCTCTCCTGGGTAATCTCTGGCATCCCCTCACTCTGCCCCCCCCCCCACCTGTTAGCAGTATCTCATCCTTGCTACACTCATCACTACTGCTCCAGTCCTCTTCCCCCATTTTTTGGGGCTTCTGCCATTGCTTCCCTATTCTAGGTCCCATCACCATTTGCTAAGGGGAAGTGTTTTACTCAGTTTCAGAGTTCCAATCTGCTCGTTGACCTGTGCACTATTAGTGCACCTGAATGCATTTTGCACTTTATGTATCATATCTGAGACTTATATTTGGTCTCTGTGTTTTCTGACTTATATTTTAGCCTATTGCCTGGCCTGTGACTATGTATTTTTGACCTGTATGCTGGCCTTCTTTGACACTTTGTATTCTTATGTAACTGCACTTTCTGTAATGACCCCTTGTTCTGTCATTTCCTGCACCTCATGTTAAGGCCCATGTTTACTGCTGTACTCCACATCTCTATTGCTTAATGTGCCATGCTGTGGCTCAGGTCGTGCCTGAAAACGGTCCTTTGGATCAGTGCACCCACCCGGTTATCAAAGACATATATAAATGAATGAATAAATAGTGCATTACTTTGCAATTGTTTGCATTGATACCCAGGTGACATACCCTTGACCAGTCCTCGAGTTTTCTCAGGTCTCTGCTCATCATTTCCACACTCCACTGGAGCATCCACTCTATTGCAGATTTTGGTCTGATCTGAACAGAGGAAGACCTTCCTCTTCGCAGCTACTCTGTAGTGTCACTTATAAAGACATTAATGAGAACCAGTCCCAGCACTGATCCCTGAGGTACCCTACTTGCCACCCTCCCTTCCTCAGCATGAACTCCCTTTACCACCACCCTCTGTCACCTATACCCTAACCAATTTCTTACGCAGTTTATCACCTCTGGATCCACTCCTATGCTCCTTTGTTGAACAGTTGAAAACCTTGCTGAAATCTAGGTAGGCTATGTTCACAGCTCCACCCTGATCTAATTCCTCAGTAACCCAGTCAAAGTAATCTATCAGATTTTTTTGACATGACCTCCACCCTCCCACTCCCACCCCCATGAATCCATGCTGCCTCGGGTATTGTAACCAAATGGATTCAAGATATTCCACAATCTTTTCCTTCAGCAACAATTCCATTAACTTTCCCACCACCGATGTCAGGCTGACTGGCCTATAATTGTCACATTCTTTTCCGTGCTACCACTTTGGTGAAGTGAGCCACATGTGCCCTCCTGCAGTCCTCTGCAACCACTCCTGTTTCCAATGAGTAGTTAAACAGGACTGTCAGAGGTGCAGCAACTATCTCCCTGAGCTCCTTCAATATCCTAGGATGCACCTCATCTGGCCCCATTGCTTTGTCCACTTTCTGATTAGTGAGATCCTTCAGGACACTCTCCTCTGAAAATGACTGGTATCCACCTCCCTCTTTCCAATGGTCCTGTTACTTTCTTGTGACTCTTCCCCTTCTCTCTTCTCTGTAAACAATGAACAGAAGTATTGATCCAGCATGTCTGCCTTTTCCTGACCCCCATCTGCACAGTCCCCAATTCTCTTTTTAACCTTATGACCCCACTCTTGGTCTTCCTCCTTTCGCCTGAAAATCTAACATATGTCTTGCCCCCCTTCACCACTGCCTGGGCTATTCTCTCTTAAGTTTGTGCCTTTGTGCTCCTTACTGCTCGCCCTGCTTCCCTCTGTTTCCCCTGCTACACTTCTCTATCCTCTTCCCTCTGCATCTCCTTCTACCTTCTGAAAGTTAACATTTTAGCCTTTACCTTTTCCACCACCTCTTTTAAGAACTATAGTGGTCTCATTGTCCTCTTGCTTTTGCTCAGTTGCTTGATGCAGAGGTTTGTTACCTTCACTATGGTCCTTTTTAGCTTTGCCCAGTGTTCCTCCACTCCACAAAGGTCATATCCTGTTAGGTCATCCCTAAGGCATTCTCCCATCTTTTTGAAATCTACCCTCCTGAAGTCCAGGACCCTCGCCCTTGTGTGGTTCAGTTCTGCAGCTATCCTTATATTGAACCACACTGTATGGTGCTCATTGTTCCTCAAGTGGCCTCCCATCCTGATGTCTGCAACACTACCCCCTTTAATGAGTACCAGATCCAGAATTGCCCCATCCGAGTGGGCTTATTGACTAGTTGCCTGAGGAACGCCCCCTGCCTGGTGTCCAAATTGTTCCTTCCTCTAAATGAAGCTGCAACTAGAAGGTTCCAATATACAGCTGGCAGACTGAAGTCCACCACCAGCAGCACCTCCCCCTTTTCTGCCATCTTGTCAATAGCTTCCACTAATACTTCACCTCCTTCTTCCCTCTGCTCTGGAGGTCTGTAGATCATGCCAGTGTGAACAGAGGCTGCATTTTCCCTTTCTAGGGTGACCCACAGTACATCTGCCTGCACAAATCACTGCTATTGTGACTCTTCAACACAGATATGCCTTGAACATAGTATTCTCACTGTGGTTCGAGATTAACAAACTTGGGATTGATCTGGTCTGATGATTGGATCACTGTACGGTAAAGTTCTCATTTACAGCCCCCATCACAGTCTACTCTCAGTGAATATGGTCCATTACTGCCCTTTAAAGGGTTGTCCCCAGCAGGACTTCAGGGAGTGATGGACCCTGCAGGTGCAATGACTGCTTAGTTGTAAGGTAGGATCAGGGAATGATGTGGTGATCTTTAATAAGGCTGTTACCTCAGCCCTTGATTCTGTCACACCAGTTCGTATATTACCCAGGACCTCTCACTTAAGTTCCCAATGGTTTGACAGGGAGCTTAGGGAGATGAAGGCCATGGGTCAGAGATTAGGGCATTTTTGGCAGATCTCAAGGACTGACAAGGACAGATGGGCTCTGAGAACTCAGTATGGTGAATATCAGAGGGAAATGTCCCATAACAGTATAGCATTCCTGTCTAGAGGGATTGCAGCAGGGAAGAAAAGACCGGTTCTGCTTTTCTGGACTGTGGATAGACTATTTTATTTATTTATTTATTTAGTTAGTTAGTTTTTGTTGACCGGGTAAGTACACTGTGACTAGACAAATGCTTGCCTATTTTCAGGCATGACCCAGGGGGATGGGGATACAGGTGAATGCCAACTGACCTTTAACCAGATTAAGCTGTTGATTTTATTTGTAGTGAATGAGGAAAATTTGGCCAGGGCACCAGGGAAATTTCCCTACTCTTGTACCAGGAGGCTCTTCTTCCTGTGAGCAGGAATGGAGGAGCCCAGTTGGAGCTGGACAGAGGAGGAGGAGGAAGTGCAGGGAAGTCTAGCTCCAGCCAGCTGACTCCAGTGTATCCCAACTCTCTAAATCTTGATGAAGAAAGGTTGACATTTGCAGAAGGTATCATATCTAATGTTTTGAGACAAAATACCCAAGATGGAAGAGATTTGCAAGGTACTAACTTTAATCATGCACTTGAATCTTCTGACACTATTCCTGAGGAACATTTGTGTCAAGTTTTTCAAATGCATAAACATTTCCTGATGCAGCTGGTTCAGGAGGATGCATCTTTACAGAGCGATATTCCAGATGTTACATATTCTGCAGCAACAACTATGGCTGGCAATGACACCCAAACTGCAAACCTGATTACTGACACTGCTTTGCCAACACCAGGAGAAGCACAGCAGCCAGCATCTTTGCACCTCAGAAGCATGAGCAGACCCTCTCACTCTACGGACAATACCTGGTCTCCAGAAGCGGCTCGCAGGGCTGCTGGATGGCAGCAAGCTAAAGAGGGAACTCCATGGTCTTCTCCAAGATCTGTCAGTGTCATGGAAATTATTGACACCACACGCAGTGCTGAAGTCAGGACACACCCTGTGGAACTCTGTACTCAGCAAAGCAACACTACAGCTGGAGAACCACTGCCCATGCCAACTCAATCACCTGTAGAATCCGGGACACAAAGCCGGAGAGACTCTGCCTCACACCAAACTATGGGCCCCAACTCTGCACAACAACAATCAGCTAGCTCATCCTCTGAAGAAGATCTTATTCCTGTAGCTGCACCTGGTGACCAAGTACTCCACACTGAAGCTACTCCTGCAGCTACAAACTTTAAGTTAAGTGACTTGTTTCAGTCTGTAGGTGAAACTGCACAACGTCGGAACACTGTCCAATTAAAATACCTTGGCGACAAAAACACTGCTCCTGCTAGGAGAACTATACTTCATAACATGTTGAAAGACTCTTTAGGGATTAGCCCTTCTAAATTGTTTGCCTTTATTCATGTGCATGGGGATGCTAACTATGACATATGCTTTAAGAATGTGTCTATGTTAGACCATTTTTGGGTAAAGTATGAACAAGTTAAAATTCTCCTCTTTGGACCTCCTTTTTACTCATCCTCCTCACCAAACCCTTAGTTAAAATTACTACTCTTCTCTTTTGAAGTGAGGGGGTGAGTATTACGGATGTCCCGTATTGGCTAAAGCAAAGATGCAATATCTTGGATGCTCCCTGTCCAATTCTAGATGAAGATTTGGTCTGGACTGGGGGCTGGAAAATTAAAGTGCAGTTAAAACAAAGAAGGGCATTCTGCATCTCCCAAGTAGTTTTTATATAGGGAGAGATAAAGGGATTTGTTTCTATTCAAGTCAGCCTTGAACTTGTCATAAATGTTGTTCTAGAATGCATTTAAGCTATACCTGTGACAAACCTCATTGTACCTTGTGTCTTGCCTATGGACATGTTAGCCTAGGATGCCCTAACCCATTAATGTGTAATCTTTGCGATGAACAAGGGCATACATACCAATAATGCCCTTGGGCAGACCATAACAGGCTAGATCTCCTTCCCCAGGATTAGTTTGCCCTCATAACTGACTTCCAAGTTCAGGCCCTACGAAGAAAAGAGGAGGCCCCTACCATAGTGGAGATAGTTCCCATACCCCAAGAACCAGCAGAATCTGATACTCTAGTTCCCATCTCCATGTCTAGGACACAGAGTCCCCCTTCCCTACCATTAAACTCAGCCCAAATGGATCAAGTTTCCTTCCCCCAATAAGAAAGTGCCTAGGGCTGAGGAAAACACCCCAGCAGTGACTTCAGGTCAGGGATCTATGCCACCCCCCTTAGTGGTGAATACTTTTACACCAGTCCAGAGCTCCAGAAGAGGTCAAGGGAAAAGGAAGTCGGAGGCTCACACTCCCAAAAAAATAATCCTTACCAGGATTAAATTCCAGGCCTTAGCCAAAAGGAGACAATGGGGAGACACTGAGGAGGAGGATGCTAATTCCGACTCCTCTAGAACATCCTCCTCAAAAATGGACTATTTCTCTGACTCCCAGCATTATCCACCTCATGATGCAGGAAAACAAAAAAAAGCAGCCTCCTAAAAGGTGATTGGGGCATTACTTTGTCTTTTCTCCTTTTCTGTTTTTATGCATGCAGACACTGAGTTATGCTGCCTCACCCTGAATGTGTGCAGCATAAAGTCATTTAAGAAACAACTGACTACCATTCAATATTTACCTGACTAGCACCACAACATTTATTTATTACAAGATACTAGGTTAAAGGCTAGGCAGGAAATTGCTCAAGTAAATCAGAAATGGTCTAAAGGACTGTCATTTTGGACGTATGGGGAAGACCAATGTGATGGACTGGGCATTCTCTTTTCAGGCTTTGACTTTATATCTCTGAAGTAATGGATATATTAGAAGGATGAGTTATGTTAATCAATTGCACTTATAAATGCTTAAAACTTAGAATGATTAACCTATATGCACCTCAGAGCATAGCAGCTAGATCTGAAATGTTTAATCTAGTACAGCTGTACCCTCATACTTCCCGGCAGGTATATTTTGGAGGTGATTTTAATTGTTGCCTATCCTAGCTGATAGGGAAGGCAATACACAAAAAATCTTTGGAGACATGGTTGCACTGAAAAAAATAATTAAAACTGCTAATCTTTCAGATGGATATTGCACAGTCCACCAAATAGGAGCAAAAACCTATTATAGAGGGCCTTATGCCACACCTATAGATTATATTTTTGTTTCTAGAAATGCTAAGGTAACCCATGCTGTGGTCCTCCCCTGTGAGACCTCTGACCATTTGACTGTTTCCTTGACCTGTAGTCCAGCAAGGGGCTCCTTTCCACAAATTTCCAAATCACACTGGAAATGTAATAGCTATTTATTAGCAGACCCTGACATTTCAGCAGCAGGTCTGGATCTGTTGAGAGCTTGATGCTCAGTTATTGGTGCATATCACTCTCCTTTGTGCTGGTGGGAGGATGCAAAAATGGATTTGAAAATATTTTCATGAAAAAGTCCAGAACCAAATCTTTGTCAGAATACCTTAATTATACCCAACTGAGACACAAAATGCTAGACACCATTTCCAAATCTTACAAAACTCACACAAGTCATTCTCAGCTTATAAAAGACATTAAAACAGAAACGGAGGCTTACCATTACAACAGGGCCATGTCCTTAAAAATGGAAGCCCAGTGTAGCACACAGAGTTCCAAGCCCTCTCTAGACATCTTTAAAAGTTGTTCTGAGAGGGTGCCAGCCACACACATAAAACAGCTGATAGAGCCAGGAACCACCTAAATATATAATTCTTTATCCCAAATAAAAAATAAGGCACAAATATGTTTAGAACATATGTTTGGGTCAGCATCTTCAGCTGGAGCTAGATCTGACTTTCTCATAGACATTCCCATTCCTGACATCCCATAAGAACAGACAGAACTTCTTGTCGCACCTATATCCATGGAATAAACTAGACAAGCAATTAATCACCAAAAAAAAAGAGCTTCCCCAGGACAAGATGGGCTCACAGCAGAATTATATCAACATTATATGGATCTCTTTTCACCCCTTTTAACAGTGGTATTTAATAATATCTTAGACTCACACTCGACCCCTAAACATTTTTCAGATGCAATTATGAATATATTATTTAAAAAGGGAGATAGGGCAGATTTACGGAACTGGAGACCCCTTAGCCTCTTAAATGTGTATTACAAAATATTTACATCTATATTGCATAACAGATTGACATCCATAGCTCCCTAGATATTTCAGAGATACACACCTGCGCCATCCCATACAGATCCATGATGCATAACCTCTGTCTTTTGAGAGATATAATACACATTTCCTCATTAGAAAATCCATCACTTCTAATCTCCCTAGACCAAGAAAAAGCATTTGACCAAGTAGATCATAAGTATTTGTTTAAAGTTTTACAACACTACCATATTCCATAGACATTCATCTCATGGATTAAACTGTTGTATGGCACTGCCTGGATAACACCCCATAGTAATGGTTCTCTAGGCCTACCCTTCCTAGGGCAAAAAGGAGTAAGACAGGGATGCCCCCTCAGTCCTCTTCTTTATGCTTTTCAAATTGACCCCTTCAAAGAAAGGTGCTGCAGCACCCTTCTATCCCTAGAATAAATTTTCCCATAGGGCCACACATTCCAGCAATAATAATTCCCTCAATTTATATGCCTGCCCCACCACATGACTTCCTGCTGCTATGAATTCTAACACCCCACTTTGCCATTAGCAGGCTATACTCACCTGCCACTAGAGGGAACTCCTGCACTACCTCCCAAACCCCTCCTAACCACACTTGCCTCTCTACTCCCCTGTCTCTCTACCTCTGCCTGCTACTCAGCTGCCCTCCCTCACACTCCTAGTTAACCTTTTCACTGCCTCCCCTTTCTTCTCCAAGCTAACCTACCCACTGTATACCATCTCCCACCCCCTACCATTCTAGCCTCCCCTCTTCTACTGCCCACCCCCGATCTTCCCCAGTCCACTCATAGCCATTATTTCACCCTCCCATCCTAGGTCAAATACAGTGCTCCCAAGCCACCCTTAACAGACATTTTGCCATCCTTCCAAGGCTGATTGGATACCTGCCACCAGGGTACTTGAACTTTGCACCCTGTGTCCCAAAGTCTGCAGCCCTACCACTACACCACTGTGGCAGTCATACAACTGGCAGTCTTGCTCAGACCCTTATACTCCCCAACAGCCCATCTATAGTAGGGATCATGGGGACCTGTCCCCCATTGCCATGACTGGCCATCCCAGTCCTCCTGTTCGTGGTCTCTCTCTTACTAGTCCACACTTCATGTACCCTTGGCACAGGATACCCTGTACACTCCATGGGTACTCAGCCACCACCCACACTGGACTCTACCCAAGGGCCCCGGCACCCACCTCCTCACCAACCACAAGACTCCTTCACCAATCAAGGGCCCCCCTTGACCCACCTCTTCACTTCTGTCCACATCCTTTGTGCTCTACCCATTCCTTGCTCCCCTGTGACTGCACCACTGTCTCATAGATCAACAAAAGGCACCTGTTACCACTGCCCACTAATTCGAATGATCACCCTTTTTCTGTTAGTCTCTGGAAATATCCATCCCAATCCAGGCCCAGCCACTACTAGGCACATCACTACCCAAACCCCTGGGCTTCACATTACCTCCATGAATATCTGCAGCATACTAAAACAACATGCTGTACTCCAATGTTGGTTATCCAACACCATCCTGATGTGATTGCCCTGGTGGAGACCTGGATCTCCAAATCTAGCCCCGATTCATTTGTCTTAATTCCTGGGTACACCCTCTATCGTGAGGACTGCCTAGGCAAATGAGGGGGTGGATGTGCTCTTTATTTATGGAACATCATTGGCCATGCCCTCCCAGCTCTCAAACTTGACAACGGAGCACAAGCCCTCACCATCAAAATCATCCCTGATCCCACCAGGGGTCCACTCTACATCACAGTCTCCTATATACCCCCTAGAAACCAAAACCCAGCTATCCTGTCCCTCTATGAATACCTCTCAACTCTCTCTCCTAAAGCTGATCAAGTCCTACTCGGGGACCTTAATGTCAACTGGCTTGCACCCTCTGCCTCGCTAGCCAGGGAAACCTTTGCCACCCTTGACATGTCCCAATTGTTCTCAAAACCCACCAGACTCAACCCACCTAGGGGCACCTGGACTCTCCTGGATGTCATAGTCTCTAATCACCCCCAAAAAGTCAAGGATATAAAAATCCTCCCTGACTCCTGAAGTGACCATTCCCCAATACACTTCCTTTGTTCCTCACCCACTCCTAAACCAATCGCTCGCACCTCACTTCGAAGACATCTCCGCCCTGGTGGCCTTGCTAAACTCAAACAATACCTTGCCCAGGTTGACTGGTCCCCCATTAAATATGCTCCAAACATCGATGCAGCTCTCGACTACTTCACACAGGTGTTCAACAAGGTTTGTGACCTCTATGCACCTCTGACGAGACGTCGCTCAAAAAAACAGAATGCACCGTGGATTACCCCATCCCTGCTCAAAAAACTCTGGGAGAGGGACAACCTCTGGCATATTGCTGCGGAGTTGGACAAAGTCTCTGACAGGCAAGCTTACAATGCTGCATGCAACCGGTGCACCTGGGCCATCCGTAAGACCAAAGCTAAGCATTACCAGGCCACTTTCACCTCCTCATGTGGCTCTGCTAGAGCCTTCTGGGACAATATAAAAGAGTTGAATGGGAAATCACGCTGCCCCCTCCATCACATCTCTCTACAAATGACTCTACCACCACCAACCCCCTTGACATTGCAAACTGCCTCAATAACACTTTCACAGATCTAAGATCGGTCCTCCCCAGTAGTTCTTTGATCCTATTCCAGCATCTCAACCTCCTGTCCTGCAATGCCCTCTGTTCCTCCTACACAGGATTACCAACCATGAAGCCAAACCTTACCTACAAAAGGCCCTGGGCAGTAATAGTCTTAGAAATGATGCCCTGGATACCCGAAGCTTGTGCCTAGTACTGGATGATGTCCTTGCCCCGCTGTCAGGCCTTCTGAACTGATCCCTGGGTGGGCCAAGCGGTCCTTATCTGCCATCAATTTCTATGTTTCTATGTTTCTAGGGACAACCTCTGGCATATTGCTGCGGAGTCGGACAAAGTCTCTGACAGGCAAGCTTACAATGCTGCATGCAACCGGTGCACCTGGGCCATCCGTAAGACCAAAGCTAAGCATTAACAGGCCACTTTCACCTTCTCATGTGGCTCTGCCAAAGCCTTCTGGGACAACATAAAAGAGTTAAATGGGAAATCACGCTGACCCCTCCATCACAACCTAATAGTCTTCAGCTGAAGCTACCTCTGGCTGGAAGCTGCAACACTGGACTTAAGATTTGCAAGAAAGCAAGTTGTGCACACAACAGAGGGAGTGGACCTTACAATTTACAATTGTCTTTGGTTTGAAGCAGATTCCTTAGGAAAACTAATATTCTTCAGGTGGAGGATGCTTCTAACTGAAGGGTGAAATAAGGAACTTAGAATTATCAGAAAATGCGGTCTTTCAATCAAAAGAGGGAGGTGGACCTTAGTTTACTTTTGGTTTACTTTTGTTACAGTTGTTAAGATTTTCAGTGCAGGAAGAGTTTAAACCCACAGGAACTGAATACTGTTTTCTGTGTCTGTCCTTCTGCACAGCTGATGTGATTTGGGGCTGACTGCTTTCAGAGCACAAGTCACCAGGCTGTTTTAGGGCTGGGGAGGTTTACCTGTGTCTGACTTGGATGTTTGGATTTTTCTCTGTTTGATTAGCTGGGTATTTTCTCTGTCAGATTGTCATGTAGGGCATCTTGCTGACAGGAAGGCACTCATCGCAGCAGTAGGTCAGAGCTTTTAGCTGATTGTTTCATGAGGGCACAGTTTAGGCCTAAACCCTTCCCACCCTCACCCCACCCACCCCTGGAAATAGTTATTTTATACCTGGGGTTCTGACATCATTTCCTCAAGAGGGCAAAGTGCATATTACTTTCATATCCTCTCTAGCACATTGCACTGACAATATAAGCATACACATTATATAATACATATATTTCTATATAACAAACCAATCTCACACACACACACACACACACACAAAAAAAAAAACTAAACAAAGAAGACAGACATGTGGGGAGTAGTGCAATGTAATGGCTGTGGGGCAGCAGTCTTCCGGGAGTCTTTCTGGAGGCTGAGATGCTGCTCTGATGGCAGACAACTATCTGCCCTGAGGGAGGAAGTTGCCCATCTTCAGGCCACACTGAACAGTAGTAAAGGAACCTCCCCCATCCAGGGAGCACCAGAACCATCACCACTACCTCAGTGGTTGGGAAGAAAGCACAGCAGTTGGACCACAGTGCGCTCAGGGAGGGTAAGGGTGGTGGAACAGAGGCACACCCAGTCAGTTGTTCCACTCCACAATCCATACACCATTCTGGGGAGCATAGTTCCCCTATGGATGCACCCACAGAGGAGACTAGGGAGATTGCAGACAACTGTCATAAGGGAGGCCCTCAGGAAGGAGGCAGAGGGCACCACAGGGAAAGGAAGCAGCTCCTGGTGGGGGACTCAGTTATTAGGGGGATAGAACTGGGGAGAGCAGGGAAAACTGACGTAAAGTGCCTGCCTGGTGCCATGGCTTGGAAGGACAGGAAGCACATACTTAGGATCATGAGAACAGTTGCACGGGAGTCTGAGCTGGACGTCATTGTCCACCTAGTGACAAATGACTTGGCTCATCATGAGATTAAAGCAGTGCAGAAGGACTTTTTAGAGTTGGGGAGGGGCCTAAGACAAGTAGCACACACAGTATCCTTCTCAGAGGTGCTGCCTGTCAGTGGCATGGGTGAGGCAAGGGTACTTTGCACCATGCAGTTTAACGAATGGTTGAAAAAATGGTGTGGAGCACAGGGGTTTGGCTTCATTGGGGACTGGGGTTCCACCTGGAGGGACACCAGCCTATACTGGCAGGATGGTCTGCATCTGTCCAGGAAGGGAACAAATCTTTTGGGCAATCGGTTTAAATGCTTCATTGGCAAGTTTTTAAACTAGTCAAGGGAGGAGGCACTGATAAACAGCAGGAAAATCCTAGCCTCCCCCTACAAAACAGAGTACTAAATGAGAAAAAGACCAAGGTAGAAAGGTCAGTGGGGGATGCTGCTACAGAAGGTAAAGCCATCAAAAAATGGAGAGCAATGAGTACCAATGCCCATAGTCTGGGTAACATGCTTTCTGAATTAGAGGCCTTGATGGAGAAGGAACATCTGGATATCGTGGCAGTCACAGAAACATGGTACACACAGAACCATGACTGGGACATCAACATACCAGAATACACTATCTACAGGAGGGACAGGGAGGGTAAAAGAGGAGGAGGAGGAGGAGTAGCTCTCTACATAAGGGAAGGAATCAAAGCAACAGAACAAAAGGGTAAACATGGAGGAGAAGAAGCACTGTGGGTCAATTTGGAGGCAGGCAATGGCACCACAATCTGCACAGGGTTAGAGTACAGACTTCTCTCGGGGAGGAAATGGACAAGGAAATGATAGAAAGTATACTTAGAATGGCAGATAAAGGAGATATTGCTGATGGGTGATCTGAATATGACAGATGTTAACTGAGTGCAGTTGCAGCAGCCACTTCTAAGACTGGGGTTATTCTAGATGCCCTACAGGGGGCATTCCTTAGACAACTAGTATTGGAACCCACTCGAGAGGGAGCAATCTTAGACCTGGTTCCCTCAAATGGAGATGGAGAGAGGATCACAGATGTAGAAGTGGGTAGCCATCTGGGAATTAACGACCATTGAACAGTATGGTTCACAATAAACACAGCAATAGAGTCAAGCCATACAAAGGCAGAAGTACTGGACTTCAGGAGGGCTGACTTTGCCAAAATGGGTGAGTGCCTAAGGAATGCACTAGCAAATGGGCAGGAAGGAGTGGTGCAAGAACAATGGGGAATAATGAAAACTGCCATCACCGAGGTAACAAGCCTTTGTGTGAAGCAAATAAAACAAAATGATGTAAGAAACCACTATGGTTCTCAAAGGAGGTGGCAGTGACGGTTCAAGAGACAAAGAAAGCATTCAGAAAGTACAAGGAATCACAGAAGGAGCAGGACAGAGAATTGTATCAGTTAAAGCAAAAGGAAGCTGGGAAGGCAGTCAGAACAGCAAAGGCCCGAACTGAGGAAAAGATAGCCAACTCAGTTAAGAAGGGGGATAAAACCTTTTTTAGGTACATCAGGGAGCGAAGGAAGACTAAGGGAGGGATAGTGAGGCTTAATAAAGGGAGAGGGGTGGGCAGAGGGTGACTGTGAAAAGGCAGAGATACTAAACAAATATTTTTGCTCAGTATTTACAAATGAAGAGGGGGAGGTACCTAAAACAAACAATAGAAACACTCTGGATACAGAAGTTGATACCAGCCCATTTACAGAAGAAAGGGTTCTAAAAGAACTCTTAAAACTGAAGGTGGACAAAGCAATGGGGCCTGATGGGATTCATCCCAGAATTCTAAAAGAACTAAGGGTAGAACTAGTGACACCACTGTTTAACAAATCATGGGAGGATGGGGTGGTACCTGAGGACTGGAGGAGGGCAGATGTGATTCCCCTTCACAAAAGTGGTATCAGGGCAGAAGCAGGAAACTACAAACCTGTTAGTTTAACCTCAGTGATAGGGAAAATGATGGAATCACTTCTGAAGGAAAGAATTGTCGAGTACCTAGAGGCCAGAGGGGCACAGGATCCAAGGCAGCAGGGATTCACAGCGGGAAGGTCATGCCAGACGAATCTAATAGAGTTCTTTGACTGGGTAACCAAAGTAGTAGATATGGGAGGGGTTGTGGACATGGCCTACCTAGACTTTAGCAAGGCATTTGACTCAGTCGCACACAAAAGATTAATATACAAGTTAGCTAGCCTGGGAGTGAGTCCCAAGGTAATAGCCTGGGTAAAGAATTGGCTGGAGAATAGGACACAGAGGGTAATAGTAAATGGAGTACACTCTGAAGAAAGGGGGTTACTGAGGGGACCGCAGGTTCAATATTAGATCGGTCTCTTCAATGTCTTTATAAGTTACATTGCAGAGGACTGAAGGAAAGTATGTCTCTTTGCAGATGACACAAAGATGTGCAACAGAGTTTATGCACAAGGTGGGGTGGAAAGGATGAGAAGGGACTTGGCAAGGTTAGAGGAATGGTCAAATGTATGGCAGCTTAGATTCAATGCTAAGAAGTGCAAGGTAATGCACCTGGGAAACAAAAACCAAGGGGAAAATTACACAATGGGGGGTGAAATACTAACAACAACAAAAATGGAAAGGGACCTGGGGGTAGTCATATCAGATGACTTAAAGGTGGGCAAGCAATGTGAGAGGGCAGTAAGGAGGGCTGGGTAGATACTGGGATGCATAGGGAGAGGCATCATCAGTAGAAAACAGGAAGTTGTTATCCCTCTTTACAGACAGCCGGTGAGACCCCATCTGGAATACTGTGTGCAGTTCTGGAGACCCAATCTCCGCAAGGACATAGACAAGATGGAAGCTGTGCAGAGGAGGGCAACTAAAATGGTGCACGGTCTGCACCAGAAGACATATTAAGAGAGACTAAAGGAGCTTAATATGTATAGCCTCAAGGAAAGGAGGGAGTGGGGACATGATAGAAACTTTCAAGTACCTCAAGGAATCAACAAAGTCCAAGAGGGTAGCATCTCTCAAAAAAGAGGTGTGCAAGAACAAGGGGCACAATTTGAAGATGGGGGGGGGGATGGCTCAGAGGTAATGTAAGGAAGTATTTTTCACAGAGAGGGTTATGGATGCATGGAGCGGCCTTCGGAGGAGTCAAAAACAGTGGATGAATTCAAGCATGCATAGGACAGTCATAAGGCAATTCTAGGGGGTGGGGTTAGAAAGAAGTAGGCTGCTGGTTAACTAGGATCTGCAGCTTGTCCATTAGGTAGGAAAATGGGCAGACTGGGTGGGCCAAGTGGTCCTTATCTGCCGTCAAATTGTATGTTTCTATGTTTCTAGGGACAACCTCTGGCATATTGCTGCGGAGTCGAACAAAGTCTCTGACAGGCAAGCTTTCAATGCTGCATGCAACCGGTGCACCTGGGCCATCCGCAAGACCAAAGCTAAGCATTAACAGGCCACTTTCACCTCCTCATGTGGCTCTGCTAGAGCCTTCTGGGACAACATAAAAGAGTTGAATGGGAAATCACGCTGCCCCCTCCATCACATCTCTCTACAAATGACTCTACCACCACCAACCCCCTTGACATTGCAAACTGCCTCAATAACACTTTCACGGATCTAAGATCGGTCCTCCCCAGTAGTTGATCCTATTCAGGCATCTCAACTTCCTGTCCTGCAGTGCCCTCTGTTCCTCCTACACAGGATTACCAACCATGAAGCCAAACCTTACCTACAAAAGGCCCTGGGCAGTAATAGTCCTAGAAATGAAGCCTTGGATACCTGAATCCTGTGCCTAGTACTGGATGATGTCCTTGACCCGCTGTCAGACCTTCTGAACTGATCCCTATGTCTTGGCCAATTCCCCAGTGTCTGGAAAACAGCTGTCATCACCCCAATTCACAAAAGTGGTGACTGATCCTCCTCAAACAACTACAGGCCAATTTCCATTCTTCCCCCTCTGTCAAGAGCCCCTGAAAAAGTGGTGGCCACGCAACAGTTTTTGACCAAATATAATATCCTATGCCCTGAGCAGCATGGGCTCCATGCTGGGCATAGTACCACCACTTTTCTACTGGAATTCTCTGGCTATCTACTCTCCTCCCTGGATGCAGGCCAGCTGGCCGGTGCAGTGTTCATAGACCTCTCAAAGGCCTTCAACACTGTTGTCACCCCCTCCTGCTTGACTCCCTCTACCATCATTTTTTCTCTGGGTCCCCTCGCATGGTGTACCAGCTACTTATCTGGGTGTTCCCAGTGCGTAAAAATCGACAGAACTATTTCCAGCACACTTCCTGTTGGCTCCGGCATGCCCCAGGGCTCCATCCTGGGACCACTCCTGTTCAGTCTCTACCTCAACACCCTGCCCAGAGCCAGCTCTGGTAGAATCCTCCTGTATGCAGATGATGCTGTTCTCTTTGCCTCTCATCATAACCCAGCCTCCCTGCAAGACTCTCTCCAGCTTACCTTTAATGAAGCCGAAAAATGGTTTGTGGATCATCGACCAAGTCTATGCTGTTTGCTCACCCCCGAAACAAATCCAGAAATGCCACCCTCTGAATTATCCCCAGCACACTACACCCTTTAGAACAAGTGTCCTAATATAAATATCTAGGGATAACCTTTGACTCCACCCTCACATTCCATCAACACATTAATGCCCTCTCTGCTGCTACCAGTACCCGTTTAAGCCTTCTCTACAGGCTCAAGGGCTACCTCTCCCCCATGCTCTCTGACTAGCCATCACTTCCTCTGTCCTGTCACTCATGGATTATGGCATCCCCATTTATGGATCTGCAGATAACACAGCTCTCAGTAAAGTCCAGACATCAATAAACGGGGCCTTCAGGCTCCTGACCGGGGTATCCAGACTCACCCACACCTGTCTACTATATACCACAGTGAACCTCCTCAACCTTGAAGAAAGACTGCGCTATCAAACCCGCCTTCTTTCTATGAAATTTCTCCTGGGTCTCTTACCCCCAGGGGTGGCTGCATCCCTTCAACTGGCCACCCCTGCTGTGGCCACTCATAGCTCAAACAAAACCACCCTTATCATACCAAGAACTAGGACCTCACAAGCCCAGTGATCCTTCAGCTTTAGGGCTCCCTCCTGGTTCAACTACCCCCCCAGTCAGCATCACAAGCAAGCGCAAAATTTCACCTTTTAAAATCACTCTTTACGCCCACCTGTTCAACTCTTGCTGCTGTAACTGCAAATAACTAGTCCCGTGCCCACTTATTCCTGGACACTTTACTTTCTCAAACCTCGACAAGGTCCTCTGGACTACTCTCCACCACCCCCCTTTTTTTTCCTTTTCTGTTCTTCTCAGTGAATCATAGTCTAAGTTTACTCTACTCCCCCTAGACTATGACAACAGGGTATGCTACTATGTAATTATTAATATGTCTGTACGTATGGAATCGCAGCTCTGTACTGTATTGTCTCTCTGTAATCATTGCCCCGTATGTTGCATTGCCTACATTAAGTATGTTGTACCACTGTTCTGTCTTTGACGAGGTGCCTTTGTAAATGAGTCTCTGACTCAAAGGTTGTAAATCCGATATCTCCAATAAATAAATAAAATAAATAAATTGCATATGCAGATGATTTATGCATATGCACTATCCCCTTCATCAGCAAGTCTGATCTAACAACTATCATTTCTAGTTTTAAGGAACTCTCAGGATCAAAGCTCAACTATAATAAAAGCTCTGCTCTGTATGCTCCACTTGCAGCAACTCCAGGACAAGCTACACACATATTAGGTATCCCTATTGTAACCACACCTGTCAAAATACTGGGACTATTTTTTGCCAATACAGATGATGCTCCTTATAACTGAACACTCCCTACTGACAAAGCAACAAGGTTAGTAGACTCCTAGAAAGGACGCAGAATAGCTAAAAGGAAAAGGGTTATGGTATTAAAAACACTAGTGTTACCTCATTTTTACATGTTGCCTGTATGTATCTAATATCTTTTTCATTAGAGGCAAGGGTCACTAATGTATTTTTGGGGGCAGCCGCTTGAACCCCATTAACAGACTATATACTTACCCTGATTATTGTTTTGGTGGGGTACGAATGGTCAATCCCATTGTCTTCTTCCATAGCCTGTTTTGAAAGCAGTGTGTATTACAAGTATTGCATCCCTCTCCCCTTTTCTGGTATTCTATAGTAAAACACTTGACTATACCCTTATGTCTAATTTGGCAACAGGATTCCTATGAAATTCCTACTAATTATGGAAAATTTTAAATTCCACCTTATTTAGTACCTACCCCCCTTAAATTAAAACAATGGAGTATGACACCCATTAAGACACAGACCTTTACTAGAAGGCAGGTGTACCATCATATCTTGGAAAATAACTTTACTGAAATGCCAACAATTCTGGACTCCCAGGGTGTAAACCTGGACCCTAACACAATCTTCTTACAACTCACTGACCTTAGGATCCCATTAAGATTTGGGATATCACATGGCTATCCTGTTATGGGAGACTGGGAGTACGAGGGACCCTGAAACATAAGTCTGTAGAGGGAAGAACGTGCCCCCGGGACACATGTCCTGACATACTTGAGACTATGCATCATTTTTTTTATTGACTGCCCTTATAGCACAGCCCTCTGGACATTATTGTTGCATAAGTGGAAAGAAAAGCATCTTCCAGCCCTCACGTATGATATTCTAGTTTGTGGAATATTTCCCTCAGTTCTGTCTGGTTACTATTCCAGTACATTCTAGTACACTGAGGTTGATATTTGCAACCTGCAGATTCTACTTATAGCAGGCAAGGTGTGCATATAAGATTGTTTGTTTACATTGCTTATTTTATTTCCCATTTATGTTGGATATTGAAATTATTTTGTATTTGATATGACTTAATACTGTTATGCTTTGCTTTATTATTTATTAAAAAAATTCTCCTACTCTTTTCGAGAAGTGCCATGGGATCTTTAACATCCACCTGAGCTACCTCCAAAACAGACAGATGGGACCTCGGTTTAGCATCTCATCAAAAGACAGCACCCCCCTCATGCTGCATTGCAGTGTCAATATTAGGATTTAACCCAAGTGCCTGGAATGGGGATAGAACCCACAGCCTTCTGATCTTCCAGCATCAGAGGTAAGTGTGTTACCTGCTGGGCCACTGACACTGCTACCTATCTTTAACTGGTTAAGGCATTTTCATCTACCAGGTGCGAAGAGTTCACTCAGTTCCTCTCCAGCCAAGTGTCCTCTATCAGGTCTGGGTAAAGCTACCAACTTTCCGAGGCCTAAAACTGGGACGGTCCATCCTGACCATGCCCCCCACTGTGTTATTCCCACAGGCACCACTGCAGACAATGCTGCACACAATCAATTACATTTTGCTGCTTGCTCTGGCCATGCCACCCCACAGTAACACCAGTAGCAAACATTCAGATTAAAACAATACATCATTCTGCTGTAGCAAGTTCCAAATCATGATGTACAGAAAGTTCATTAGAAGCAAACCTGTGTTAAACTGTGATCAAACATTCAAGCTGCATGTACTGCTTCTCCTGACAGTCCCATCCAACCAGCTTCAACTCACCTCATTTGCTGAGCAAACTTCACTTCAGTGACTCCCACCACCACACCAGATTGTTTTCACACACTTGTCTACAGCTGATCAGGTTTGGGTACCTTAGTTCCCTGCTGCCAGTCTCTTCTCTGTCTGGAGTCCCTCTCAGCTGCTGGCAGGCAGACATCCACATGTGCTTGTTTGCAGTACTACCCAGCCTAATCTCACAGGAAGGAACATGCTTTACTGTGCTCCCACTGACATGCTTGCAGTGCATTACAGACACAGGGGTTGAAGTTGCAAACTGCTGTCCAACCTGTGTAGCGCCATAGTGGTGCTGAAATAACTGTCACTCATGGATTAGCAGTCAGCAAAAAAAAAGGGGACAAAACTGGAACAAGTGAGTAAAAAAAGGGACAAAAGTGACATTTTGCAAAACTTGTGGGGACACTGGGACATGCTGCCTAAAATAGGGACTGTCCTGGGAAAATAGAGACTGTTGGTAGCTTTAGGTCTGGGACAACTACAACTGGGCTGGCATGGCCAAGTAGAGGAGAGTTGGTTGCCACTGGAGACGCTCCTTCTGTTTGGGGTAGGTTTAAGAATTTAATGGTGGAGGAGGTCTGTGAGATGATGTCTGAGTTGCGGCCCATTTATTGTGAAGTGGAACCAGTCTAAAACATCCCCTAGTGAGCTGTGTGAGCTGAGCCCAACAACCGCTGAGATAGTCCGGGTGCTCCCTTTCTAAAGGGTCCTTTCCGAGCACTGTTGAGGCCTCTTTTGAGAAATCATTTCTGAACCCTGACTGCTTAGCAAATTATAGACCTGTCTCTAAACTCTGGTCTTGAGACAGGTTATTGAGAAGATGGTCGCTCTGCAGCTCGAGGCACACCTTATGACCTTTAACATCTGTGAGCCACTCCAGTCCAGATTTGGGCCTGCACAGAGTACAGAGACTGCATTGGTCAGGGTGCTTATTGACCTACGCAATGTGAGAGATTAAGGTGAATGGTCAGGTATAATTTTACTTCATCTCTCTTCAGCATTTAACACTGTGGACCATGGGCTGTTGTTGTTGAATTGGAGACAGCAGCAAAACATCTCCACTGAAAAGAGTGTGCCCAGTGTGAAAACAAATGTAGCGGCAAAACAAACACTGGCACCACTCAGCTGTCAGTTCAAAAAGGATTTAATGAAAATGTTTAACATTCTTGGATTGCCTTACATAGTGCTGTGGACTTGCTGGCAGGTCATCAGCTAGTCTGAGTCTTTTATCAGAGATATGATGCAGAGGGTGGTGCTGGGGAATTTCTGCTCACTCCTAAATACCCTGCTCTGTGGTATTCCCCAGAGCTCAATCCTTTCACCTTTGCTGTTTGCGGTATATGTATTGCCCCTGGGAGAGATCATCATACTTTGCAGTCCAGGCTTTTACTGTATGTAGATGAAGCTCATCTGTACTTGTCATTTGCACCTGGGATGCCTGGCCCCGATGATGTACTAAATTTTGCCTGGCCAAGATCCAGTACTGGATGTTCTCTAGGTGGCTTAAATTATATGCAGATAAGATGGACGTACTAGTGATTAAGCCTGTTTGATGGCAGGGTGCGGGGGCTGCAGAGGAGATGACCAGCCTTGTGCTGAGCTCCTTCAGTCTCATGGCCTCTGCCAATGTTAAGAATGTGGGTATCATTCTGGATGAAAGACTGACACTTGAGGCTCAGGTGTTGTCCGCAGTTCATAGTGGCTTTTACCATCTTGGAAACATTGCCCGGATGAAAATCTTGGTTCCACCAGATGACTTACACTCATTGGTACATGCTTACAGGACTTCCAGACTTGACAACTGTTAATGCTCTGTATTTTGGGGTTAGTGGAGAGGTCCTATGATGCCTGAAGTTAGTGCAGAATGCATCAGTCTGCTTACTTATGGGCTTTCCAAGGTCTTTTCATGTGACAAGCAAAGGCTGCCAGTGAAGTGGGGAATCACCTTCAACATCAGTTTACTGACCTACAAAGCCCTCTACAGACTGGACCTGGGTTATCTTAGTGAACTTCTCTCTCCCTACTGCCCGTCGCCCTCTCTGCTTCTCCAAGGTGGGCTTCCTATCCATTCACAGGGCTAGCCTTAAGATATCTGGGGATTGCACTTTCAAATTCTCTGGCCCCACCCTGTGGAACTCACTTCCCAGATCTCTGAAGAATGCCCCCTTAATGGAGACTTTTGAAAGCGTCCTCAAGACCTACTTATTTAGAGAAGTCCCTTCTGCCCATATCTGTCACTGTCCAGGTGGAAGATGAAGACCCCATGTCACTTACTGATGAAGAGTGGTAGTTTCCCCAGTGTCACAGCCAGCAATCCCTAGTCACTGAAACAAGCCACTGAACCCCATCTTCAGGACAGACCTAGAAAACAGCTATCACAGCTTAATGTGCTTTTCCTGGTGAAACAGTTACAAATAAATACTTCAAAATTCCCATCCATCATGTCTGTTTCAAAAGTTGACTGAGAAGTGTGCCTTCCCCTTAATTATTCACATTTTATGTCCAGTGGTATTAGGCATTTATGGAAGATATCTTATTTCCATTGTAAAGTCTTTCTGTAAATGCAATTCTTTATCTGCAAAACTATTTTGAGATTTAACTAGTTTCCAACTGTTTTCTGATACTGTATAAGAACTAGTTCTTCATGTCTAATTATGTATTTGTTAGGGATTTCCCTTACAGCTGTGTGAGTAATAAATATTAATCCCCAAATTCCAAGAATAATGGAGTACAGAGACACGGGGCTAGTGCTATGTAGAACTCCAAAACTCCACTTCCATCAGAATTCTTCAGACATCTGCATGTGGTAATCTAGGCCTTTTCTTTATTTTGTTCTATGGTAACTGGGTAAGGCCCTCTAGGAGGAAGTGACTGTTTTTAATTAATCAATCAATCAATCAAACTTTATTTATAAAAGGCGACTTTCCACATCCAAGGTGCCTGTACATATTGTAATAAAAATCAATAAATAATAATACAATATTAAAAATATTCAAGGCTGCAGCATTAAAAATCGTTATATGCTTGTCTAAAAAGGAATGTTTTTAATGCCCCCTTAAAACTTTGGACAGTCGGGCAGTCTCTCACCTGCGAGGTAGAGAATTCCACAGGGTTGGGGCCATAAAACTAAAAAATCTGGCCCCGGCTGTCTTTAAATGAACCCTGGGAATCTCCAGCAATCCCTCGTCAGTGGATTGGAGAGAGTGGGAGGGACAGTAGGGACAAAGGAGATCTTTCAGGTAGCCAGGTCCCTGATCATGTAGGGCATTATAGGTCAGCAAGCCGATCTTGAAGGTGATTCGCCAGCACACTGGCAACCAGTGCACTCCGCGGAGTACAGGTGTTATATGGCTGGCCCTAGAAGAACCAGTCAATAACCTGGCTGCCGCATTCTGCACTAGCTGCAGGCGGTGAATATTAACCCTCGGTAGCCCAAGATAAAGGGCATTGCAGTAGTCAAGGCGAGAGGTAACGAAAGCATGGACCAAAGTAGGAAGATTGTCAGGAGGAACCAGGTGCTTCACCCGGGCAATGTTCCTCAGATGGTAAAAAGAGGCTTTCACAACTGCCAACACCTGAAATTTAAGTGTCGAACAGTCATCAAACACATTGCCAGGTTCCGCACCCGGTCTGAGGTAGTTAGCGGAACACCCCCAAGCCATAGACCCGAGGGTGATCCTGCCAACAAACCCACCTCCCGGTGACCTGGGTCCACCACCAACACCTCAGTTTTCTCTGGATTCAACTGCAGCCAACTCACATTCATCCAGTCCTGGATTTCGGCCAGACAGTTGTTAAAAACCAAAATGGCAGCATCTTGGCTGGGCACAAAGGACATATACAGTTGAGTATCATCTGCATAGCAGTGAAAACTCAAATCGTACTGCCTAATAATCGCTCCCAATGGCAGCATATACATCACAAACAACATGGATGCCAAAATGGAGCCCTGCAGTACCCCACAGGATAGAGGGAATGATGTTGAGGAAAAAATCTCAGACACCACCTTCTGAGTCCTACCCTCAAGGAAAGATCGAAACCAACTGAGGACTGTACCAGACAGCCCACAGATAAACCGCAAATGCTCCAATAACATACCATGGTCCACAGTGTCAAATGCTGCAGAGAGTTCAAGAAGGACCAGGATAGAATGGGTCTTTCAGTCTCTTGCTATTAGGAGGTCATTTAGCACCAGGACAAGAGCTGTCTCGGTACTATATCTCTTCCTAAATCCGGACTGGAGAGAATCATAGACATTGTGGCTGGTCAAATGATCATCCAGCTGCAAAGCGACCACCTTCTCAATAACCTTACCCGCAAAGGGCAGGTTAGAGACAGACCTGTAATTAGCCAGGCAGTTCAGGTCCAAGGAGGACTTCTTAAAAAGGGGCTGAACCACAGCCTCCTTCAGAGGATTTGGAAAAATCCCTCTCCCCAAGGACCTCCAGACTATCTCAGCAAGGACCGGGGCGATTTTATCCGCACAGCCCACTAAGAGATGTGTGGGGCCTGGATCCAAACCACAGTTGGTCGGACGCAACAACTGGATGATCATTACAATGTCACTGATTGTGGGAAGGCTGAAGTCAGACCACACAAATTGGGTGTCCATCTCCTGCTGACCATCACAGCTCTCAGTAGGGAGGGTCAAGTGGATGTCAGTCCAAATTGTGGCAACCTTATCTGAAAAGAATTGAGCAAACTCATCATACCATTCTTTAAAAAAGGCTCTTCTGGGCTGAAGACAGATTGGATTGCACAATCTGTCCACAGTCCGAAAAAGCTGAGCTGGTCGATTCTGTGCAGCAGCAATCTCTCTGGACAGGAATTCTGCCTCCTTATGAGAGATTACTGACTGATAGTTTGATGGACCATTATGTGGTCTAAGTTTGTCACTATCCAGGCCCGATTTCCGCCAGCACCTCTCTAACCTTCGTCCAACTCTCCTCAACTCCCTCAGAGTCTCATCAAACCAAGGAGACCTGGGGTGAACAGTGAGGGGATGAACACGAACAGGAGCAATGGAATCCAGGGCCCCTACTACTGCCTTATTATAGGTGAGTACCAAGTCCCCTGGATCCATGCAGTCACTCAGTAAACCTGATAGGTCCAGTACCGCCATCAGGCCATCTGGGGAGACACCCCTCAAAGGGCCGTACTGGACCATCTCCATAGGGGCTGGTCTACTAGGGGTGGCCTCAAAACTGAACCCAATGGTGTGATGGTCAGACCACCCGACTGGTTCCACTACCAAGTCAGATATCTCCATCCCCAGAAGGAACACCAAGTCCAATGAATGACCACCAATATGGGTCGAGGAGGAAGTAACCTGTGTGAAGCCCAGTGAAATCATTAACTGGCAGAAGTCCTGACCCAACTGGGAGAGTTCATCGTCAACCCAGGCATTGAAATCCTCCAGAACCAACCATCTGGGGGATCCCAATGTCAGGTCGACGATGAAGTCTGTGACTTCCTGCAGGAAAGCATTCCTGTCACCTGGTGGACGGTGTACGAGAAGTATCCTGCACCCCACAGTCCCACACCATCGTCTATGATACATTCGAAGGAGTTGGTAGTTACCACTGGCACCTCCACTAGGCCCAGTTCCGATTTAAAACAGATAGCAACACCCCCGCCCCTATGATCCACCCTAGGCCGGTGTATCACCAAGTACCCGGCCAGAATTGCTGATGCCAAAACTGGGCCAGCATTCTCATCCAGCCAGGTCTCAGTGATGCACGCCAGGTCAGATGATCCAACAAAATCTGCTATAATAGTGGTTTTGTTTTTAATAGACCTGGCATTGCATAACACCACCCGAGTAGGATAAGAATCCAAGGATGACCGTGCTACCTGCCGCCTAAGGGTGACCTGAGAAAACTGGAGAGGTTAAATGACTTGATCAAAGTGACACAGTATGTGAGTGGCAGTCGTGGGAATGAAACCCAGATCTGCTGAATGTAGCAAGCTCATTCACAGCTTATTACTTTAACCAGTAGGCTATACTGCCAGTTGCTTAGGTTATGAAAACTCATGGAGAAGGTAGACTTTTGCCAGAGGATGTAAATTGCCAAAGAAAATAGCTAAATTACATTGTTTTAGTTAAACAAACAAAAAGATAATTCAAATTAAAAGCCCGGGGTTAACTTTAAAAAAAAAAACAAAAAAAAACTGCAGTTCACTTGGTTAAATTCTGCGTAATTCACCATTAAATTCCACCAAGCTCTTCAGAAGCAGAATTACAACTCCACGGGACGTCTGCCAACAATATTCTGTATTCCTCACAGCAGTACCACTTTGGCCTGAATACCAGCTATTGTAGGTTTCTTTATTGCAGATATTCAGACTTTGAAACTAACAAACACTAAAAGTACAAATGAAATAAAAAGAACTCTAGCCATCCATTTAGCTAGGGCTACTCAGTCTGGGTTCCACATCATAATAGCGAGTGAAAATGGTGAGAGGAAACAACAGCGACGAAAAACAGTTCAGCTGCAAAGGGCAACTGTGAAAACACAGCAATCATCCAAATACGCTGACAGTGGCAGAGTGACTTTCTGCAGGAGGCTTTGCCTCCTGCACCCCACTTTGCAGGGAGCTTTGCCTCCCACAACGCCCTTACTAAATATAACAAACTCTGGGGGGGGGGACAGAACTCGTGGAGGGGAAAATTCCACAGGTCGGCATTTTGGGCCAATCGCCATGTTTTCACAGTCGGCCTTTACAGCCACACTGCTTTTCACTGACATTTTGTCCCTTCCCTGTTTTCCCCTCACCATCTTCACAGGATACCCTCAGTTTGCCACCTTCAGACCCCTGTCTCCCCTTAATTCATTCCATACAACAATCCTAAAAAAAATGCTTGTCAGGTACTGGATCTGTACTCGGCCCATACACTGTTCCATAATGTGTTCCCCATCCCTAGCCTAACCCCCAGGCCAAAGTGACTGTATATATCATGTTATTCTCCTTTTCCTCTTATCGTTGATTTGAAGACCAAATGTAGCCAGTTTTCTAGCAGATTTAGTGGATCCACTCTCCTTATTCTGCAGCATGCCGGTGCTCTGCTGCCAGACTAATCTGACAGTGCCGCCACACCTACAAGGGATAGGGGAATTAGCACTCTCATGTCATTGATGTTGCTAGACAGACTGGCCAGTCTGCACAGTATCATCAATGCCATTGGACCATTCCCTTTACCTAGGTGTGCTGCAGCTGCCAGGTGACAGTCCAACTCAGTGCAGGAACAACTCACACCAAGTTAGGGGGATCTGCTGAGTTATATTGAATTTGACAAATGCTGACCTCCAAAATGATGACTTGGGTTCAAGAGGGGGTCCATTTGAGATAAATGGCCTCTTAGCACCAGGGGCAGGCTAGGGGGAGTAGATTGTATTAAAAGATGGTGACAGACCCTAGCACAATGCCAGCAATCAGCAGCTTTTTAGGATCTCTGTATAGGAAAATGACTGGGGGGTGGGTTGGAGATGACAGTAGGTGGGGGAGGGGTGGTCTCAGGTGTAGCCTTGATCATCTGGGGTAGGATAGAATGTATTTTTTTTTTCATTCTCTTCTGTGCCAGAAAACTAATACTGCAATGAGTAACAAACAATCAGATATCTGGTAACCAAGTATTCAATAAGAAGCACTTGCACACCCCAGTAGTTCCCTGAAGTCACTTTAGGCATGTAGACTGACTATCTTAAATTTATGACTTGATAAAAATATTTATATTTTACAGGATATATAATACAGTATATACTTGATACTTTTAGAGGCAGAAACAACTTTGTGAATTTTCTTAGAGAAGTGCAGTATATGCGACACTTAATCACCATGACATGAAGCATGGAGTATTACTGCCACTGTTGGCGTCTTATAAAACACATTACAATTAAAAGCCATGCCTGTTAGTAGATTTCTGAGGAAAATGCTATGGTCTAACGCCTTCATACATGCACCCTTTGGCTTTTCATTAACAAAGGGTACTGAAGCATAGCATTGTAGGGATAAAATGAAGGTGAGAGTGGAAGCCTTGAGTGCTCCTTTATATTGAAACTCACAGTGCTACATTCATCAGTAAGTACAGATAATAATCTCTTCTAGTTACCCAAATAAATGCTACTCTCCTCTAACCAATATGGTATGACTTGCTAGATTTACCCATGCATTTTATGAAAGAAAATATATCTGAAAATGTAGCTGGCAAAAGCAGTGGCTAATGTTTCCACAAACAAATGAGACCCAATGCATAACTGAGCAGAATTACTACCAGTGTTGGAATTACAGGGCTGTTTACCAGGGCTCAACCTCCAACATTACTATTAACTGTGGTTTACTTGAGATCACATATAAATGACACAGTGGCTAAATTTCTTTAGGACTTTTTTTTAATTATTGTACAGTATTTATATTGTTTTGTTGACTAGAAAAGCAGGGCTAGGAAATATTTCCTCTTTCAGTCTCATCATGGGGGTGGGGATAAAGATGCGGATGCAAACTAATGGATATTCACAAAAAAAATACTACCTACAGTACAGCTCAGCTTGCTTTAATAAGTCAGTTTACACTGCATCTCCCTTTCCCCTGGATGAGACTAACAGCTAGGCCAGATTGCCTAGTCCTCCTCTCCCAGTCAACAAAAACTAAATAAACAGATGCTGAACCAGATTAAGCTGTTGGTGTTTTTCAGAGAATGGGGAAATGTGCCTAATACACCAGGGACATTTCTTAAACTTATTGTGTTGCTTGCATGCATATGCAAGCAACACATTGCGTCAGCTTCCTTCACAAGCAGGTGTGGAGGCATGGCAGTGTTGTGCCAAATGGCAGCAGTCCATTCTGGGGCTGGTCTCTGCCGCGGCAAATAGAGGAGCATGCTGTCGATGACAGCAGAAAATGAGCATGCCACTATGCTCAAAGAAACTCTGCTGCTGGAATCAAGCAGTACCCCATCACTATGCAATCAGCTGTTTTTGCTGCGGGTCGTCCTTGACTGCAGCAGCCATTTATAAGCTGCACTGTGTGGTGTTCCTGTGGTGACAGCTTCTCTGTGGGCCTCTCACTGTCCCTACAAAGCCAACAGAAAGTTGCCACCTGCCTCTCCCAGTTCTAAAAGCTGACTGAGGTACCCAGTTCCCCTGTCGGCATGCCTCCTCCCCAATTCATTTGCCGACGGGATAGCCCAATCTCAGTCAGCATGATGTGCCCCCCATTTGTTGTGTGCTGAGGGGGGTGCCCAATCAGCTCATGCACCCCCCAGCACACTGTACGACTGATGGGGTGCACAATCCCCATTGGGTTAACTCCCCCTTTCCCAACAAATACCAAAGCGGCATGCTGGGAGCCCATCCGCAGTGTGCCAATAGTCCCATGGTGTCCTTTTTCCATTCATTTTTTTTTTCAGTCCTGTAAAAATAAAGAGAAAGGTCCTGAGCTGTCTGTGGTGTCCCCTAGCCCAACCCACGCCCCCACGCCTATGCACTCCCACCTCCCCACACCCCCATCTCTTACTTACCTCCTGAACCCAGCGCGATGATCCTCGGTGGACCAGGGATATGTCTGCACTCTTCAAAGCCAACCGAGAACTGAAGAAATGCCGGTAAGCTGTCTAATGGCATACTGTAAATAGGATTTTTTGAACTTAAGTAAATATCTCAGCCATTTTTAGGAATTTTTTCACCAAATTTTCAACGTGGGGTTCTTGGGACCCCACCTCATGAACTCAGTCACTGTCATTTTGTTTTTCAGTCCGGAAAGATGATTTCAAGGTCACTGCAAGGAATCACCTTTCAGGACCAATTAACAAAATTACAGTGCCACAGTTTATGAGGTAGGCCCCTAAAATCCTATGTTGAAAATTTGGTGAAAATCACTAATTTCTGTTTGTTGTTGCGCAGTTCCTACGCATGCTTGTAACCTGAGAATGTTTAATATTTTCACTCCAGATTTTCAACATTGCCATTTTACCACACCTCCTTATGAACAGTATAGCTGTCATTTTTCACATCTTACAAGAAATGTGTTTTCACACATGTAGCACATAATGGCACAGTCAGTGTGCGAAATCAATGTTTGGGACAGATTAAAAAAATCACAGTGACACTGTTCATGAGCAGAGGTCTTAAAATGCCTATGTTGAAAATTTGGTGACGAAAGTCCATAAAATGTCTGTGTTACGAGTGTGCATTGCGCAGTTTCCATGCACCCTTGTAACTTCACAAATTTGTAATATTTTCATTCCAGATTTTCAACATTGGCATATTTCCACACCTCCTTATGAAAAGTACAGCTGCCATTTTTCACATCCTGGCTGAAATGTGTGTTCGCATTTCCAGTGCAGAATAGCACGGTCACTGTGGTAAATCAGTGTTTGGGACAGATTAAGAAAATCACAGTGACACTGTTAATGAGCGGAGGTCCTAAAATGCTTATGTTGAAAATCTGGTGTAAAAAAATTATCATAATAATTACAGGTGTGCATTGTGCAGTTTCTACACCTGCTCGTGACTTCACCAATTTTTTTTTATATTTTTACTCCAAATTCTCAACATAACCATTTGTTTTACACCTCCTCATGAACAGTACAGCTGTCATTTTTCACATTCTGTTTGATGTGTTTTCGCACCTGTGGCACCAAATGGTGCAGTCACTGTGCAAAATCACCTTTCAGCTAACAAACTGATAGTGTCACTGTTCATGTGGTGGGGTCACAGGAAGCCCATGTTGAAAACTTGGAGTAAAAATATCAAGAAATTCCCAGGACGTTAGGATTTCTGACCATAATACCATACCCTGTAGAGACTGACAGGCATTAGCGGTGTGACTTGGGACTGTCGACAGTATTGATCACGCCATTCCACCGCCACCCCCACCTTGCAGCCAGTGACAGGCATCGAGGTGCACCTTGGACTTTTTGGCAACAGAGTTCACCCCAGTCTCCTATACTGCACCCATTTCAGTGTATTTCCTTATGAAATTAGGTGAGTGTAAAGCCAGAACACCCCAAGGCACACCTCAACACTTGTAAGTGTCTGCAGGGTAGGGTGAGGTGAAACATCGTGACCGTCATGGGCAATGACCCAAAGGTAGACCCCAATGCCTGTCCATCTCTGCAGGGTGGGGGTGGAGTTGGCATAAGTTTAATACTTCACTGCTATTCCTGTACTGCATCTGTCTAACTCCTGCACTTCCACTGCTAATGCCAGCAAGCAACCATTCGGCATTGACAAATGCTTGTGTTCATTTGCAAGGTAAGCAAACATACTGGTATCAGTTTGAACTGTGAGGTGGCATCAGTGGCGGGGGCCCTCCCCTCCTCCACCTATCAAAGCTTCAGAATACTGAATCTACTCCCTAATTACATCTACTGACTGCCTTTCTCTTCCTTTTTACGTTGCTTGCGCTTTCACAAGAAATGTTTTGCTACAGAGAATAGCATTGCAGAGGTGTGTCACTGACTAGCCCAATGCTGGTCAAGCTGCACTGGGCTCATCCTTGACAGACCAATTATCTTGTAAGCTAAGTATGACAATGGTTTACAGTATATGGGTGGAAACTTTGTGTACTTGAAACAAATGGAGCGCTCCAATGAGAGTACACTTCTTCCATTTCATATACATAAAGCCATCCCCCCTCCCCTCCATCACTCTGTTTTAATTGCTGTCTCTCCCTCCTCCCCTGCACACACCTTTTGTCTCATGTGTTCCCCATACTTTATTTCTCCCTTGTGGTCCTTCTGACCCTCCTGTCTCCCCATGTTTTGCATTTCTTCGAGCCAGGCTCCAGTGACCTTGCTAACATGATTGGTTAAGCTGTGCTGCTATCAGCACCACAAAGCTGCCTAACACTCTGTGCAACAAGCGTTGCTGTAAGATCTGAAACCTGATATGCTCTAAGAGCCAGAGTGGATGGCTGTCTCAGACTGTGCATGCATGTTGTGAATAGCAGAACACTCTGGTAGCGCTCCAAATATTCCCGCAGTTCTAAGAATAAACTTTTTTCTTATAGCGAATCCGTACAATTCTTTTTTTGAATGGATTTGATTGACTGTGGCAGCACCTGACAGTGTGATGATGCAGACCTCTGTGCAACCAGATCACAGTTAACAACTTCTGTGTATACACTCAGCCACCCTGCAGACCACAGGGCACTGAGCCCACACTGAAATCAGTACCATCCTGCACAGTTTGTAGCTTCTGATGCCCCAGTCCATGCTCTGTGCAGTCAGATGGTATTTTCAGACTGCAGTCGAGTGGCACAGACAGATTATGTCCCCAAGTTGGTTAAGTGCAATGGGCACAAGCCAGGTCAAGTGATCCCACTGTGCAGTCTGATGCAGAGAGAGAGCGACCGGGACAGAGACAGTGTCAGGCAATGGTACGGGAGTCTTGTGTCTGTGTGACAAGTTGTGTCTAGGGGACACAGAAACACCACACAGTGCAAGACAGTGAGACACACATGGCAGCTGCATAGCCTGTGAGTTCAGAGACAGAGCGTCTGTGTGTGTTCCACCTACCATTACCTTGTCCAGTTTACAGATAATCAGCAGTCTGAGTGGGCAAGGAGGTAATTGAGAGTGATAGTGGCCATGTGGTCTGGCGTGTAAGACAAAGAGAGAGACACAGATAGTAGGAGACAGTAGGTACCAAAGTTGCGGAAATGTGCTGTGTTTCTCTGTCTGTCTATGTCTCTGTCCGCAGAAACAGTGGAAGCAATGATCAGCAGTATAGAGCCCTCTGGCAGGCTGTAATACAGGAGAGCATAGGAGAGAGCGAGTGTGACAGTGGCCAGCCAGAGTTTCCTTTCCTGGCACCCTCCCCCAACTGTGGCTGCCTCATTGCCTATTCCCCACCCTCAATGCACAGATGATAAAGAGAGAGAGAGTGAGAGACAGCATCATCACTCTTCCACACCTGCACCATGGCTGAAATGTCCTGTGAAACAGCAAGAGAGAAAACATGGGGATGTTGTTGTCTGTGGCCTCCCCTTGCTCCCCGGTACAGAGTAGTGCTACAGTTTGTGTGCAGGAGAGACCTGTGTATTTGCTGTGTCTCTTTCACTCTCTCTCTCTCTCTATCTCTCAGTGTCTTTTCCTTTGGAAACCTCTGTGCTGCTTTTCCACCTCCCATGCAACAAGTTCTCTGTGTCCCATTCTGCCAACCCCCAATCCCAGTGAGAGAGAGAGAGACTGAGAGAGTGCAACTGAGTTTTTTCCCCGACTTTCAAGAACGGAGCTCGGTGCTTAGAAAGAGAGCAACATAGAGAAAGTGAGACAAGAAGAGTAACAGTGAGAGAGAGAGAGAGAGAGAGAGAGAGACTGGGGGAGCAGCATTGAAGAGACAATGGGCAGGATTCACAAAACTAATGAAAGTCCTGCAGCTGTGGGTAAACCTTGGCGCAAGTGGGTTGCAACTTTGCGGATCTGCAGGTTACTCGCAGCGGTGGGTATTCACAAAGATGGAGCCAGATTATGACTGGCTCCACAATATATGGCTGCTTAATGGTGGTGTTGTCTCGGAGATCTCTGCAGCTGCAGAGAGTTGCTACTGCTAGTTGGAGCAGCTATAACACCCTCCACAACTGCAGCGGCTGTGAATCACAATCACCGCAGCTGCGAGGATTTCGATCCACAACTGTGGCTGTGGAGTGGGACTTAGTTCCCAAACTCTCTGTGAATCCTGCCCAATGTGTGCTGTATACTGTCTCTGTGTGTCTGTGGATAGTAGTGTGTTAGGGAAGACATAGTGGGGAATAACACATGCAAGCGGCATGTGCTTGTGTGTCTCTCTCCGTCTGTCTGTAATTCACAAGAGGAAGAGACACAGACATAGAAATATAGAAATTGTCAGCAGATAAGAACTGCTTGGCCCATCTAGTCTGCCCATAAGCCCTAGTACTGAATTACTGCTTCTGACCCACTTGCTGCTGTACCTCTATGGTTCTCCTATGCCTGTACCAAGCATGTTTGAATCCATCCATAGTGCTCGCTCCCACCACCTCCTGAGGCAGACCATTCCACACATCCACCACCCTCTCAGTGAAGAAGAACTTCCTCACATTCCCTCTTAACCTCCCACCTTCCAATTTCTTGTCATGCCTCCTCGTTCTTGTGTTCCTCCTGTATTGGAAAATGTCTCCCCCCCCCCCCCGCACCTTGTTTTTACCCTTTAGGTACTTGAATGTTTCTATCATATCCCCTCTTTCCCTCCTCTCTTCCAGTGAGTACATATTGAGGTCCCTTAATCTCTCCTCATAAGTCTTCTGTTGCGAGCTCTGTACCATCTTTTTCACCCTTCTCTGGACCATCTCCAGTCTGTTAATATCCTTATGAAGGTGTGACCTCCAGAACTGCACACAGTTCTCCATGTGAGGAGTGACTTGGTTTTATATAATGGCATCACTACCTTCCTTCTTATGCTGGTGATACCCCTCCCTATGCACACCAGCATGTCACTGGCCCAACCAGCTGTCTTAGCACTTTACTTTGACATTTTCAGGTCATCTGAAATAAGAACCCCCAGGTCCCTTTCGTTCTTTGTGACTATCAGAAAATCCCCTCCCCTCCATCCTGTAGCTTTCCCCAGGGTTTCTGTGTCACAGATGCATACTTTTGCACTTTTTTGAATTAAACTTCAGTTGTCAGACCTCAGACCATTTTTCAAGCTTCCCCAGGTCCCTCCTCATTTTCTCCACCCCCTCTGGGGTATTCACTGTGTTACAGATCTTGGAGTCATCTGCAAATAGGCAGACCTTTCCCTTCAGCACTTCTGCAATGTCACTAATCAAGACATTGAACAGGACTGGCCCCAGAACTGATGCCTGCAGCACCCCACTGGTCACCCACTCTCCCCAGACTGTACCCATTTACCACCACTCTCTGCCTCATGTCTGTTAGCCAGTTTTTAACCCCATTTACCTCCCTTTCCCCCATTCCCAGCCTACCCAGCTAGTTTATCAGCCTCCTATGCGGGACAGTGTCAAAGGCTTTGCTGAAATCAAGGTAAGCATTGTCCTCTGCCCTGCCCTGATTTACTTCCTTTGTCTCCCAGCCAAAGAAATCAACCAGATTTGTCTGACATGACCTCCCCACTGTGAATCCATTTGCCTATGGTCCTGGGCTCTGATGGCTTCTAGATGCCCCACTATCCTTTCTTTAAGCAATGTCTCCATGATCTTCCCCACTACTGAGGTGAAGCTGACTGGCCTATAGTTCCCCACCTCCTCCCTGCTGCCAGGTTTGTGTAGAGGGACCACATGTGCCCTCTTCCAATTCTCTGGGACCACCCCTGTGTTGAATGACTCGGTGAACATGGCTGTCAGAGGTACTGCTATCTCTCTTCGCAGTTCTCTTAATATCCTTGGTTGTATGCCATCTGGTCTCATTGCTTTATTCATCTTCAATTTAGTGAGCTCCTGCAGGACTTTTTTGCCTGTGAATGGACTATTGTCCACCTCTTCACCCCCTTGGCAACTGCTGTACTGCTGTGGCCCTTGCCCCTCTCCCTCTTCTGTGAATACTGAACAGAAAGACACAGTGGATGTCTTGGGGGGGCACATGACCGTTCTTAGGTATGGTACTATCACTTCCAAATACCTAAACAGCACATACAAGCAAGCAACATTCGCCATTGACAAATGCTTGTTTTTAGAAGTGCCATGGTATATTTAACGTGTACGTAAGCAGATGCAGTAACAAGGAGACAGGATCTTGGTTTTAATATCTTATTAGGCAGATAGCATCTCTGACAGCACAGTGACCCACAGACACAGTGCTGGGGAATTGATATGGTTACTCTTAGCAAAGGGGAGAGTGCCCCCTGCAAAGCTTCAGTTCCAACACTACTTCCTGCAGTAGCAGGTGTTCATTCAAAGTACAGTATCTCATCATACTACTGTCAATGCCAAACCCTGCTTAGCTTTTGAGATCTGATAGAATCAGGCATCAAGGTCATAAGGCTGCAGGCAACTTCAGTTCATATAGTCCCTAATGTTTAACTTTGCCATTGTTAGACATTAGCTAATCTTGCAGTTCACAGTCAATGCTTATTACCCAATATTTAAATTATTTCACTCAACTAATCCTCATCAATAGTTAAGCATTGGTCTGGGGTGCTAAAACATTGAGATTTATCAATTACTACTTGAGAATAACTAGTCACTTTTCCTCAACCAGTGCTAGACTTGCTGAGCATGCAAGAATGGATGATATTAGACAAACTGTGAATTTTACACAACTTCCTCTGCTGATTCCTCCTCAGCTGCTCACCATCAACTACTATAACCTCTGCATCATGCATTACCAGTTTGGCTTGGACTCTGTGGCACTTTTGTGACTTTATTGTACAGCTCTACATAGAAACATAGAAACATAGAAGCTGACGGCAGATAAGGACCGCAAGGCCCATCCAGTCTGCCCATTTCTTTTTCTACCTTATAAATGTGCCATCGGCCTTTGCTCTGTCAGTGACCTATCTATTCATAGTCATTTGTATTGCTCCCTTATGCCTATCCCATGCCTGTTTGAAGCCCTGCACTGTATTCATAGCCACCACTTCTTGTGGTAAGCCATTCCATGCATCTACCACCCTTTCTGTGAAAAAGAATTTCCTCACATTCCCCCTTAATCGGCCTCCCTCTAATCTCATGCTGTGTCCTCTTGTCCTGCTATTTTTCTTTTATTTAAACATGTTTGACTCTTTCACCTTGTTTATGCCCTTAAGGTGTTTAAATGTCTCGATCATATCACCTCTCTCCCTCCTTTGCTCAAGGGTATACATATTGAGCTCCGTTAATCTGTCCTCATATGTCTTCTGATGCAGTCCCTGCACCATTTGTTGCCCCTTCTCTGGACTGCCTCAATTTGTTAATGTCCTTGTGAAGGTGTGGCCTCCAATACTGCACGCAGTACTCCAGATGGGGCCTAACCAATGTCTTTATGCAGAGGATTATTACCTCCCTCTTACGACTTGTGATACCCTACTAATACACACCCCCTAGCCTTACCCACTGCTTTAGAGGTCTGCTTGGATGATTTTAGGTCATCAGTGATGATGATGCCCAAGTCTCTTTCTTCCTTTGTGACTGCTAGCAACTCCCTCCCTGCCTATAAGTGGCTTCAGGGTTTCTCTTCCTATGTGCATGATTTTGCACTTCTTTGCATTAAATCCAGTTGCCACTCTTCTGACCATTCTGCTAGTTTATCCAGATCTCTTCTCATTCTGCCCACCCCATCTGGATCATCTACTCTGTTGCAGATCTTGGTGTCATCTGCAAACAGACAAGCCTTACCCTCTAGTCCATCTCGGGGTCACTAATGAAGATGTTGAATAGGACTGGCCCAGGACTGATCCTGAGGTACCCCACTTGTGACTTGCATCTCTTCTGACTGTATACCATTTACCACCACTCTCTGTTTTCTGCCAGTCAACCAGTTTGCCACCCAGTTGACCAACTTCTGACCCACCCGAGCCTACCCAGCTTATTTATCAATCTTCTATGTGGAACAGTGTCGAAAGCTTTGCTGAAGTCAAGGTAGGCGACATCAACTGCTCCCCCTTGGTCCACCACTCTGGTTACGCAGTCAAAGAAATCTATGAGATTAGTTTGACAGGACCTTCCTTTTGTAAACCCATGCTGTCTTGGATCCTGTGCCCCTATGGATTCCAGGTGTTGCACTATCCTTTCCTTAGGAGTGCCTCATAATCTTGCCCACTACTGAGGTAAGACTGACCGGTCTGTAGTTCCCGCCTCTCCTGCTACCACTCTTGTGGAGTGGGATCACATGAGCCCTTCTCAGTCTTCTGGGACCTCTCCTGTGCTCAGAGACTCACTAAACAATTCTGCTAATGGCTCTGCTAGTTCCTCCTTTAGCTCCTTAAGTACCCTGGGATGTATGCCATCAGGTCCCATTGCCTTATCCACCCTGAGCTTAGCAAGCTCTTGTAGGACCCTTTCTTTGTGAAGGAGTAGTGCTCACCTCCTCCCCTGTGTCCATGATGCTGAGCTGTGGGCCCTGCCCTACCTTCTCTTCAGTAAATACTGAGCAAAAGTATCTATTTAGGATAGATGCCTTTACAGGGTCCTCCTCCTCCACATGCTCCCTTTTCTCCATTAAGCTTAGCAATACCCCCTCTGGACTTTCTCCTTTCACTAATGTAGCTATAGAAAGTCTTGTCACCTTCTTTTACTGTTCGTGCTAGTGTTTCCTCAGTTTGGGACTTTGCCTGCCTTACTGCCTTACCTGCTTCCCTTAGGGCAGTTTGGTATGCCTCCCTATCTTCATCCCGCTGTGTTCCCTTATATTTTCTGAAGGCCAGCTTTTTGGCTCTGACCTTTTCTGCTACTGTATTTGAGAACCAAAGTGGTTTCCTTCTTCTTTTGCACTTTCTTTTCTGTCTAACACAATGGGATGTTGCTTCAGGTATTGTATCCTTAATGCTTGCCCACTTTGCCTGTACCTCCTCACCTGTGTTTCTTTTTGCCAGGGCTAGCTTAACTCTGTTGGCCATCTTATCAAAGTCAGCTCCTCTGAAGTCCCATATTTTGCTTTGGAATGGGATGATTTAGATGTAGTAGCCAAATTGAACCATACCATGTGATGGTCACTGGCCCCCAGGTGACCTTCTACCTGGAGATCTGTGATCCCTTCTTTGTTAGTCAGTACTAGATCTAGGATAGCCCTGTCTCTTGTGGGTTGCTGTACCAGTTGTTTGAGGCCCTCCCCCTGCAGGGAATCCACTATGACTCTAGTTCTGGCAGATGTTCCTGCTGGTATTGACCAATCTGTATCTGGCATGTTGAAGTCTCCCATTATCAGAACCTCCCCTTTAGCTGTCATGTTTTGTATATCTTCTAACAGTAATGTGTCTATGTCCTCCCTCTGGTCTGGGGGCCTGTAGACAACCCCAGTTCTTATGGCTGTCCCATTTCCTGTTTCCAGGGTGACCCACAGTTCTTCTGGCTCCTTATGTGTATTCTGAATTTCTGTAGCTTTGATATTTTCATTAACATACAGGGCCACCCTTCCCCCCCCTTTTTGCACCTCGGTCTCTTCTGAACAATACATAGCCAGGTACTGAAGTCTCCCAAGCACTTAGCACAACTTTTAATTGGTACTTTGAGTCTCTTCCTACCTTAACAGTTGGGGTTTCCTTTCACAGAAACATGGCTTTAGTATGAGCTCAAGCCAAATATGCATTTAGGGAATATGCAGATATTCAGTACATTTGCCTGCTACTCAGCCCAATCAAACTTTTGGGCTACTTGCGATCACTTTGACCTAGGGTCAAATAATAATGAAAAACAAAACAAAAACATTCTAGCCTTTCCAAGGTGGCCCAGACTAGTCCTATGTCCACACCTTTCCCCACCCCATTCACTTTCCACCCTCCTACTACCTCACCATTTTATTTATTAAAAGAAATTTCTGGTTGCAGGAACTTTGCCATGAGCTGAGTTTTTTTTTTTTAATGACTGAAAAAGTCAGCCCCATAGGGGAGCAGTTGTGCTTCCAGCCCTCATGCCAGTGACCCTTGTTCAGAAACAGACTGGGTCACTCAGTGGTCTGGCAGGGTGAGAAAGGATTAAACACCTAATGGCAGATCTCCTTCCTTGGGGAAGGGGACTATAGCTGCACTGCAGATATTGCCACGTGGTGAAAGCCAAGCTGAATCTTAGTGAGCCAGCATTCAGTGAGGGGAGAGCTGGAGTGTGATGTTCTGGCTCACTTTACTATGCTCCAGCTCAAGGAGATTAGGTGGAAAATTGCTGGGCTGCTACATGCTAGCATCCCCTGCAGGCTCTCACATGTCTGACATGGCTGGCCACCCATTGATTATGGTTCTGTGCAAGTGGTGGATAACTGGTAAGTCCATGAGAAGGACTGTGACAGGGCTGGGGGTGCCATCAGACAGACCTGCAAGGAGAATTAAGTACTAATTTTAAATAAATGACTAAAAGAACAGGGGGGAGAGAGAAAGAGACTTAGATTCACTAGAGTAAGCGAGTGATGATGAAGGGGATTCTCTCACCCTCATATTTAGCCTGCTAGCAGTGTTGTAGCTTAACCAAAGACAGTGGGTATGAATAAAAGCCAAGCTGAAGTTGCCAATTTTTACATTTGTTTAGCCTTACCCTGGCTACTAGCTTAGGTCCCAGTATGTAAGGAATCTGTAGACCCCCTACCTCCCCACTCTAAAAGGAAGGCAGGTCAAGCTGCCTTCTTTTGCAGGCTTCCCGGCATTAGAGCAACCTTCCCTCTTCTCTCATAGCCCCTGTAGTCTTCAAACAGCCATGTTCAGACTGAGGGTTCACTCTGCCCCTCCTTGTTCCTGCCATTGGTGATTTACAGTATGCATGCGTCTAGTTTTCATGGTGTGGTACTTTTACTCTTGCTTATTAAACTGATGTAGTCCTGTGCTTTTATATTCATTTTTCTGTGATCATCCCTGATTAATATCTGTCTTTACTGTGCAAAAGTGTGAATTATTTGCATTTATTTAATATTATATTTGCTGTTCACTTCATTGTTCTGCAGCTGTTCTTGCATTTGCTTTGCTTTTATAACCTCCCCCTTACACCTTTTTCCACACTGCATCTAGAAACAAGACTGTGTAATGAATATGTGTCTGTCTGTCTGGATTAAGTAAATGTCAATAAAGAAATACTGTAAATACATTTCAATCAATAAATTAATTAAGTAAATACATAGTTTGGGAATCATCCTGGAATAATCTTGTGATTTTAGCTTGAGGTCTTCACAATACAACCTTTAAATCACTTCCCTTCTGCCAATTTGGTTAGAGTCATCTTTATTCAGCACATTGCGATGTACAACACAGTAGGCATTAAAGTACAAAGGTCCTAATCCACAGCATTCCACACAGGCATTTTGCCAGGGATGAGTACAGGAAGTGTGGGGAAAAATAAGGAAGGACATGATTAGGACAAGTCTTTGCATGAAAGAAGTGAGTAAAAGCAAAAGGGAAAAGAGATCATTATGGTACTCCTGGTAAGTTGCCATGGTGGTAAAGGGAAAAAAAAACTGTGACATTCCAGAGGTATAAGAAAATGCAGATGGGGAAGGTAAAACAGAGGTAAGCAGGTAAGGCAGTGAGGCGGGCAAAAGCACAGACAGAGGAAATATAGCCAAAGGAGTAAAAAATAGTGATATGACTTTCTTCAGGAGCATACAGTACAGTAATTCACTGGCCCATGCAGCCAGTATGGTGTTATGCTCGTGCAACTGTGTTAATTTGGTTTTGGCTGTTCGCACTCTCTATTCTAGAGGAATTACCACCTGTAGGGGTACGAAGGCAAGGAATCCTCAGAAAGGGTTCCACCCCTAGTGGTGCAACAGGACAGTTCCCATGGCTAAAGTTACCTTAGGAATCCCCCCACAAAATGTAGTATCATCCCCAAAAAGGAGGCATCATGAAGCAGATGAGCAAGCAGTAACTGTGACATAGGAGTAGTAACTGTAATGTAGTAGTAGAGAAGCATAGGCAGTTTGATAATGCAATGAGATGCTCAGTTGTCGTAATGACTGCCAGGGCTGCGTAGCAGGATACTGATGGTTTGCTTTGAGAGTAGGGGATCCCCTAAGGAGAGAGGGAATGGCAGAACATCCTCCACTTCCATCCAACAATGGAACCTACCTAAAGAAACTAAGAGAAACAGCTAAGCTAACTAAGTGTTATGACCTGAGGCAATGGAGGAGAGAAAAAAAAAACTATGAGGAGGAAATCTCTGGGGATCCAAGGCCTAGGTCGCCTTCCCTCCAGGCTTGGGATAGTTTATTTAGTGACGGCTCTGCAGCTGCAATTTGGAAAACCAAATTAAAAGGAGGTGGAAACATTCCAATTTGGAGGAAGGCTCTCATGCAAACCCTCTAGCAGGAACGCCGTGGAAGGTTGTGAGAAAATTCTGCAACAATACATGCATCCAAGATGCAGGAGGAAAACAACAACTGCTGAGGCACTCACCTGGCCTACCCACCAAATCAAACCAGGTGAACCAGAGGCAGTTGTAGGGAGGATGTGGTGAAGGTGCCTCACTAGAGAAACACTAAATAGTGGAACACTAAAGCCAAAGGACAGCACTGTAACCACCTTTCACTGCTAGTCTTAAATTCTACACCAGGAGCTGTTGTCACGTAGCAGACAGCTAAAGCCAAGCTTGGGGCGAAGACATTCCCAGCTATGGGCCAGATGAGAAGGACCCCGCCCTAAGTTGGACACGCTCGAGATGTTGTCTAAAGCAGAGCAAGACCGTCAGCTGCAGGAACCCTGCACCAGAATAGAATGGCTGGCATTCACCAGAATGTGATTGACAGCTGAAAAGCTGGTGAGCTGAATGAGCATGGCGTGCTGAGATCGTAATGAGCATTGAGTGCTAAGACCTTGCAAGGTTGAATGCAGATTGAGTGCAGCAGAATCCCAGGCTGAAGCCGAGGGAATGGTAGTAGGCATGAAACAATGGTTTGTGTAAGCAAGGAGCAACGGTCGCGTAAGCAGAGTGGTCCTGCACGTAGTTCAATAAGCAGTAGTAGTGATAGGAGAACCTGCATAACATATGGTATAGCATTTAAACAGCACTGAATTGGGGGCAAGCCAGCCAAACAGGAATTGCCAAATCAAGGTGACAAACACTCTGAGGATTTTCAGTAGTGAGGCAATTTTAAAAACAAAACTATATTAACAGCCTCAGCAGGAGCTTAGTTGGCTGACCTCAGAGTTGTACTGTAAGTACAATAAAACAGGAGACAATGCTTGAAAGCAGGTGTAGCCAGGCAGTGCAATGAAGCTGTAAGAGAATGACAGCAGCAATGAGCAGCACAGCTAAGGTCAGTAAACTGTGTCAGGTGAAAAGAATTGAGTATGCAACATGGAGCAGCTATGGCTATGCTGAAACACACAGATAATAATTGCTGTTGCATTGCAGTAGTTTGAGTGTGGTGAGTACAGTGTAAAACACAGGCACTGGGTACAATAGTAATTAAAGTAAACAGTCAGCAGCAGTGGCTGCAGTTGTAGGTAACTGAAAGCAGTAGCATGAGCTCAGCATAGCAGAATGCTAGGAGTTGCTGTGCAAGTAATTTGAGAGTTGTGAGTAAGTAAAGCAAGCAGTATGAGCTTCAGAGTAGTGGTATGCTAAGAACTAAGAAACAAAGCCCCCCAAAAAGGCAAAACCAAAACACAGCAAAACAGAAAACAGGGAAAGGCCCAAAAAGAAGAAACACAAAACACAGGGAAGCACATAGCTGGAGGAAAGATACAAACCAGAATCAGGAAAACAAACACCAAAGTCCAGCAGAGACACACAGAAACAGCAGGTGGGGGGGGGTAGGCCCCAGCCAGTTCAGAGGACAAATCAACATAGCCTCCGGCTGCAAAGAAAAAATGCTTCACAGTGAGGTTTACAGGAACTGCTTATATAGCTCAGGAAGTGGGAGTGGCTGGCTGCTTGGCCACCGAACTACACACAAGCCTTTCATTTGAAAAGAGGAAAGCAAGGGGAGGAATAGTGAGGATAATGTGGATGGTAGGGAAAGACTGATTAGAAGAGGAACCAAGAAAAAGCAGACATCCTGGACAGGTACATCTGCTCTGTCCTCACAGTGCAGGAAGGGGGGACAGGATCATTAGGGAGCAATAGAAACAAGGGAGGTTGGTAGACCCATGTCCATTTTCAGTGGAAGGAGTCCTGAGGGGGCTTGCAGTTCTGAAAATGGACAAGGCTATGGGATCAGATGGGATACAACCAAAGGTACTAAAAAAAACTCAGAGAGGTGCTGGTTGCCCTGCTAAAAGCCTTTCCAAACAAGTTACTGGGACTGGGCCTGGTTCTGGAGGACTGGAGAAGAGCAGACATGGTCCTTCTAGATAAGAGCAGCAGCAGGGAAGAAGCTAACAACTATAGGTTGATGAGTCTCACCTCAGTGGTAGGGAAACTAATGGAAACATAGTTAAAGGAAAGGTTGGCAGAGTATCTTGAATCAAATGGGCTGCAAGACCAAAGACATCATGGACTCGCAAGGTGCTGGTAGGTCATTCCAGACAAATCTGAATGATTTCTTTGACTGTGTGATGAGGGAAATAGATCAGGGAAGGATACTGGATGTGGCCTATCTGGACTTTAGCAAGGCCTTTGACACTGTGTCACACAGGAGACTGATTAATAAATTGAACAGCCAAGGGGTGGGATCCAGAGTTGTGAATTTGGTTAGAAATTGATTAACAGAAAAGCAGCAGACAGAGGTGGTAAACAGCATTCACTCTATGGATGGAAGGGTGTTTAGCAGGGTGACCCAGGGCACAGATCTGAGAACGGTCCTCTCCAATGTTTTCATAGGTGACATTGCAGATGAACTGGAAGAGAAGGTATGCCTGGAAGTAGTACAGAGAAGGGTAACTGAAATGGTGCAAGGGCTGCACCCAAAGCCATATGAGCAGACATTGAGAAATCTCATAATTCACATCCTGGAAGACTGGAGAGTGAGGGAGCATGATAGAGACCTACAGGAACCTCACTGTGGTAAACAGGGTGCGGGAGGGAATCTCTTCAAATGTGAAAGACCTCCAGGACCAGAGGAAAGCAATGAAGCTGGTGGGGGGGTTTAAGAGCGATGTGAGGAAGTACTACTTCACTAAAAGCATGGTAGATGCCTGGAATACACTGCCAAGAGAATTAGTGGAGGTGAAAAGAGTAGGGTTTCAAGCATGTGTGGGATAGAATATAAGGAAATATTAGTGAATAGGTAAGGAGGAGGGAGGGTCACAGGAGACCAGTTAGAGTCTGAGGAGGCAGACAATACAGGGACCATTGGGCAGACTGATTGGGCCAAGAGGTCCTTTTCTGCCAATAAAGTCTGTTTCTATGAAAAATAGCCATGAAGGGGCAGTGTGTTGTGGATTGCAAAATGACTGAAATACCACTGCTAGCTGTCCACAGTACACAACTGCAGGCTGTCGAAACAGAGAAACTGACAGCAGATAAGGACCGCTTGGCCCATCTAGCCTGCCCATTTTCCGCTACCTACTGCAATACCACAGGTCCTACTTGATCTCCTGTTTTTATACCCTCTTTCCTATTGCTAGGGTTCCCTTGTGCCTATCACAAGCTTTCTTGAATTCCCCTGTAGAAGTGGTGCATTTACTGGTGCACACATGTGGCATGCAGACTGGTCTCTGTTGGCAGTACTACACATACATGCCTGAATAGCATGGTTATGTGCATCCATATTATATACCTACACATGCAAATGCAGGTCACCATGATTATGCTTTCCAGGGGCTGTAGTAAGTGCTGCCCCATCCCTGAAGTTATGTGAATTCCTACATTCTCTATGGAAGAACATATAGGGGTACATTCTGTATACACATTCTGGTAGCTAGCCATTCACACATATAATGGTGTATCATTGTTTCCCCAAGATAACAGAATACTCCTAGAAAACAGTAATTAGAGGCTTCCACATGCCCCAACAGGTGGCCATAATAGGGAAACTCCCATCATGCCATACTGATTTCACAAATGGGTACACACCCCCAACATGCACCACCAAACCATCTCCAGACTACTTCCATGCAATAACATGTGTAGAGTGCCACACAAAAAATGGAAAAATAAAGAACACAATGCTGTCTGCAACAAAGGCATAACTATTTGGGTTAATACCATTTTTTCCTAACACAATATACAGAAATTCTCCCCAAGGCGAATTTGCCTTTTTGTTCTTGTTTCACACTATTAGAAGTGATTACATCAGAGCAAGGATTAGTTAACAGTGAGTACAGTAAACAGTCCGGCTCTACCCCTTCCTGGGGTATACCAGTCACCAGCTGGCTACTTCACTGTGGGAACTCAGTCACATCCACTTTTCTTTTTGTGCCTGGCATCCCTATTACCTGCCTTGGCCACCCCTCACCATGACCATCCAGGTTTCTGACTGCCTGGATTGCCCCCTCAAGGTGTGGCCACTGAGATGACCCCCCTCAGAAACTCATCCAGATTACCAGAGGATTCACAGCCACTGGCAGGACTCCCTGGGCTTGCCCCCTAGATGGGGCCACAGGTGAGAACTGACAGATGGAACACTGTTTTGGTCAGAAGTGGGAGGCATGGTGGGACAGTGGGTAGGCATCATGGAGGGGATCACCAATTTTTTCTGCTTGCTGATCCCTGGGGGTGGGATATGTAATGATGTGCGGGGAGTGAGGCCATCATCTTCCCTGCCCCCCATGACAGATGGTGCCAGATGTGACAGCACCCCTGCCTCCAACAGGGATACATAAAGCACCAAACATTCTGCCTCCCCACCGCTCAGATAAGGAGAGTAATCTCGAGGATGCTCAATCCTTCAACCCTCTAGCCAGCCCTCAAACTCCTGAGTTCATCCCCGAACATGGGATGTCGGCACCACATGCGGACACCTTGTCACTGTGCCAGTGGGCTGGCCTGGTCACATCCAATTCTGAGATACTCTGGCTTATCCCTGTAACAGAGAAATCCTGGTCTCCTCTCATCTTCATCAGCCCCAACCCCGACCCTGGATTTCTTCACACATCCTCCTGGGGAATCACTTACATGACTCTGTGGGCCTTCGCCAACCATAGCATGATAGTGCCCACCTTAGCAAAATACATCTCAGATGGGAGGGGAATATCATGGAACTGTACACACCTACAACATACTGGGCAGTAAACACTCCAGTGATCAACACTTAGCCTGAGTGTGTTAACTCCAGTCAACCCCATCCCCATAACCATACCAATGGTCCTTTTGGATTCAGGAATTCAGTACAGATTTACAACAGAAGCACATGGGCTGGTAGAGCTGTACAGACTTTGGTACATGGCAGCCTGCAGTCTCTAATAATGTGTGAATACATTGTGATAATCCAGGGTAGTCAATGTCCTTCAAATTCCAAGCATGAATGTATGACAACCCCAACCTCTGTGGTTGCATCCTCTTAACTGACGTGTGCAGTCACTGAAAAATAAAAGCAAAACTGTACACCAGCCACAGCACACAGGAGACAACTGGTACAGTGAACACACCAAAATACACAACTGACAAAGCATTGCAATGAACAATCTTAAAGGATGACTCTGTCCATACTTATTAAAGTTATTCTGTGTAATGATGAGTTGGAGAGGAATGTATGAAAGCATCCATGTATGTATCACCTTGTTTTGATCTGAACACAGTCACAGAACTCCAAAGCCTGGAGCAGCTGTGGTTCAGTGCATCTCCAGTACTGGAGCTGTGCATTTAACTGGGACCACAATTACTTGCCAGGACTGGACAAAAGCATACCAGATTTGCACACCAGGGGTCTGACCTCTCTCATGCACTTTGCAGCAGGCTTCTTACAAGAGACATGACAGGCCTGAGCCAAGCATTATCTTATTGGTGCCTCTCACAGGTGACTGGTGTATTTCTGTGCCACACGTATTCACTTGCCTAGTACTGCTTTTCAACATAGACATTTTAGGACCTCTGCTCATGAACAGTGTCACTGTCATTTTCGTAATCTGTCCCGAATACTGATTTCCCACAGCGACCGCGCTATTCTGTGCTGGAAATGTGAAAACACATTTTGGCTAGGGTGTGAAACATAACAGCTGTACTGTTCACAAGGAGGTGTGTGAAAATGCCAATGTTGAAAATCTGGCGTGAAAATATTGCAAATTCACAAAGTTACGAGCGTGCGTAGCAACTATGCAACGCACGCTCATAAAAGTCATTTTTTTTATTTTTTTCCACCAAATTTGTAACATAGGCTTTTTGAGAGCTCATCTCATGAACACTGGCACTGCCATTTCATTAATCAGTCACAAAAGGTGATTCCGCGCAGTGACCGCAGAATCACCTTCCGGGGCCGATTAACGCCATGACAGTGATAGAATTCATGAGGAGGGGTCCCATAAACCCCATGTTGAAAATTTGGTGCCGTTAAATGTCTGTAATGAATATACCACCAGAACTGGTTTCTTTTCCCCAGCTTACTTGTGGTTATGGAGCACAGTAAATATAAAATGTTAGGAGCGTGAAGAGTCATGTGATGCTCAGCACAGGGTAGGATGTGTTTTGGTGAGCTCCATCTTTCCACAGTAATTTCACCAAAAAATTCCAGCTCCTACACTGAAAAACTTTACAAAACCTACTTAGTTACAGAAGTAGATATTTTGCAGAGCTTGTGGACTCTGCCTGTTTGAAAATGGATACTGCCTTACATCCTTGAAGTGCCAAACTGCAGGCCACACTGGATCCACCACAGGAGTCAGAGGCAAAGTAACCATGCCGCAGTTTGACCCTGCAGTCTGATTCACGTGAACCAGCCTCTGCGCATATCTGTGCTGAGATTTCAGCAGTTAAGGAGGGGCAGAAAAAGGAGGCAACACAGGCAGGAGCCCAGTACAAAAGGCTAGCCTGTAGCGCCGGCAGAAATGGAATAAGCAAGTGAGAGAGGGGGAGTGAGTTACCTCAATGGACCTGTGTCAGGACTGCTGCAGATTTCTTTGTGAACAGAACAAGCCACCAACAAAGGCAGGAGTCCTGCACAAAAGGGCAGCCTGCAGCACCACCAGAAACAGAATGAGTGAGTGAGGGGGGGAGTGACCCACCTCAATGGAGCTCTGTCAGGACAGCTGCAGATTTCTTTGTGGGCAGCAAACGTGCCAATGCAGGCAGAAGCCCAGTACAAAAGAGCAGCCTGTAGCACCAGGAGAAACAGAATGAGCGAATGAGACAGGCGGAGAGAGCGACCTCAATGGAGCTCTGTCAGGACAGCTGCAGATTTGTTTGTGGGCAGAAAAAGATACCAATGTATGGAGCAGCCCAGTACAAAAGAGCAGCCAGCAGTGCCAGGGGAAACAGAATGAGCGAGTGAGAGAGGGGGAGTGATTGAGCTCAACAGAGCTCTGTCGGGACAGCTGCAGATTTCTTTGTGGGCAGAAAAATATCCCAATGCAGGCAGGAGCCCAGTACAAAAGTGCAGCCTGCAGCACCGGGAGAAACAGAATGAGCGAGTGACACAGGGCCAGTGAGCGAGCTCAACGGACCAACGCAATCAACATTCGGCATTGACAAATGCTTGTGTTTTTTTGTTTGTTTGTTTGTTTCTCTTTCTGAATGGTTGGCCTAATTGCTATTGCTGCATTTTGACACTAGGTGTCACTTTCAAGTGGGCATTAAGATAGCAAGCAAACAGTAACATTAATAGTTTATAGATAATTAATGCTACCCCTTTTTTTTCTATTTTGGTCTATTTTTTTAGGCAACATTCAGGGTTTCTGACAATATATTTTAGGGTCAGTAACTTTTATTAGCATAACCATAAGATCTGGCCTGTTATAGCAAGTTAATTTACATTTTTTCAAAGAGTTAAAGCATGTTTTCAGATTTGAGTAATGTTCCTTCTCCATGGAGGATGATTTTTTTTTTTGTGTTTGTTTTTTTGTTATGGGAGATGTATGATGCTATTTATCCTCCGTTTTTTAATAATTTTAAAGGGGATTCCCCTGTATCCCCCCCTTAGTCTATTTAGCACAGTTTGGGCTGGGATTCAGTAACATTAGTTCTTTCCTTCACTGTGAAAGGATCACTGCTCACCCTCGCCCCCTTGAGGGCATTGTGGATCATAGCAGGAGGAGAAGGCTTAGGGCCAGGGGGACTGTGTTGTATATAGTTAGTTGCTTCGGCAGCTCTGTAGTTAGGGTCGGGTTATTGATGGGGTATTGTTCATTTTTGGGGGGGGGGTTGCAAGCAAGCACTTCAAGGTAACAGTCCTCTGTATTTACTGATTAATCTTATTCACAGTTATGGCTAATTTAATTAAACTACTTTCCTGGAATATCAAGTGGGGGTAGGGATAATTCAAAGAAATATGTTATTTTCAACCATCTGAGTAGATATAACCCCTCAATTGTATTTCTGCAAGAGACACACCTGCCATTGGATCACACAAAACACTTGCAAAAGAATTGGATGAGCCAGGCATTTGGAGCAGGCTTTATTAACTCCAGCAAAAGGGGAGTGGCTATTTTGATTGCAAAAGTGGTTCCATTTATGGCTACGCAGGTGACTATGACCCTGAAGGCAGATATGTTCTGGTACTGGAGAAATTAGGTAACCTAGAGGTCCTGTTGGGGTTGATATATGTTCCCAATCAGGACTCGCCCTCTTTCTTTTCTAAGTTAGCTTCCATCTTGGCTTCTTATGGCCAATTACCAGCTATTTTGGGGGGTGACTGGTACCTTGTCCAGGCAAATGACCTGGATAGAACCCACCATACAGGTTGTGGCCCCTCCCCAGCCCTGCAGGCTTTGCAAGAGTTTAAATCCATCCTAGGTCTAAAAAACCCTTGGAGACTTTTATATCCCTCAACTACAAACTTCAACTTCTTCTCACCTACGCATTAGACCTATTCACACATATATTTTTTCCTTATTAGTCAACACTTAAGTTCAGGAGTTGTGGACTTCCAAATCCATGCCATGGTGATCTCAGACCATGCACTGATATTGGCCTATATAAATATCCCAGGCCCTTCATTCAGACCTCACTCTTGGTCCTTAAATGATACTCTATTAAAAGACAACCAAATCACCTCCTGTTTTTGCTCATACCTTTCTAATACGATCCAAGATAATCTCAACTCCATTTCTGCAGTATACAAGGTATGGGCTGCACTTAAAGCTACATGGCATGGTGAGCTTATCTGAATTGCCATGGTATCAAAAAAGGAAACAATTTCACCTCAATCAGTGATTGGCAAAGATCCATACTCTGGAATCCAAAGGGACAGATAAACTTCCTACTGATAAGACCCTTGACTTAGCCCACCTAAGAGCCCAGTATGCTAGTACTCTTCTAGAAAAAGCAGAGAAGGTAACCTCCAAGGTGAAAGCAACATATATAGACCAAGGAAGTAAAGCTGGCAAATTTCTGGCATGGCAGTTAAAGCAGCATTTAGCTGCTAAATGGATATCCGCCATTAAGAACCCCCATATAGGCTCCCTTGTCTCTGATACTCGGGAGATGCTTTCACATTTCAGGGATTTCTATCAACATCTCTATTCCCAACTTCAAGCTTCTGATTCCCAATCCCAGTTGACCTCTACCTTTCTTCTCAAGACACAACTTCCTAGGTTGCCAAGTGAGGCCCAATCGTTCTTAGCTGAAGCTAGACATAACACAGGAGGAAATTGATGCAGCTATTGACTTGCTGAAACTGGATAAAACCCCTGGTCCTGATGGTTACACAGGATCCATTTATAAGATTTTTAAAGCTCTGTTATTTCTCTTACTCCATCAGTTGTTCGCTTACTGAGACTCACATCCAGTGAATGACCTCTCTTTATTTGAAGCTAGGATTGTGTTGCTCCCTAAACTAGGGAAAGACCTCACCCAGATAGGTAACTACAGACCAATTTCCTTGATAAATATAGATATTAAAATCTATGCAAAAATTTTAGCCTCTAGATTAGGCAAGGTCTGGACCCCGTTGATCTGAGTGGAACAGGATGGATTTTCTCCAGATGGATACCGTCTGACCGCCTCTGGAAATTGGGTCATCTAATCTCTACATCCAGGAACCCGCAACTTCAAGTGGTGTTGGTGTCCCTGGATGCAGAGAAAGCTTTTGATAGTGTGGCCTGGCCTTATCTGTTTGCAACACTCCAACATTATGGCCTTCCAGAAAGCTTTATCAATAGAATTAGTACCCTTTATCAGTGTCCATCAGCGAGTATCTTATGTAATAATCACTTGTCAGACATTTTTCCCCTCAAAAATGGAACTAGACAAGGTTTCCCCTTGTCCCCTTATTTGTTTAATTTATATATCGAACCTCTGGTGAGGGTAATCAAGGAGAAGAGATTGATTGAGGGGATTAGAGTGGGCTCACACAAGTGTAAACTTTCACTTCTTGCAGACGATATGCTGCTGCATTTAACAAATTGGGTGGACTCTCTATTTTCAGTTCTGCAAATCATTTTGGATTTTGGAGAAATGTCCAGTTACAAACTGAACAAAACAAAACTGTGGTCTACCCCCCTGTCAGTCTTGGTGAATAAGAGGCAGATTGAGGACCTATGCCTTCAATGGGAGAAGAATTCTATAACTTTCTTAGGTTTAAAGTTGACCAAGAAGCTGGATAAGTTAAAAGACCTCAATTTAGACCACCTCCTAAAAGATATCAAGGAAGACCTAGCATGATGGAAAAAACTCCTTCTATCCTTCTGGGGTAAGACCAATGTCTTAGAGATGACAATCCTACCTAGGTTATTTAACCCCCTATATAACCTGGCCATCTACCACCTACAACCACTTTTAAAACTATTCACATGCTCTGTTCTGATTTCATATGGAATGGTAAACCCTCTTGTAGAGCCTATTGGAAGCTCACAGGTCCAAGACAGAAGGGAGGGCTGCAACTACCTTGATTTTTTCTCTGTTACTTAGCCATACATGTAGATAGGTTCTTGCACTGGTTTCCTTCTCAATTGGATTTCCCCTTAAGCCCCTCTGGCTGCAATTAGATCTGGAACAGGCTAAGAAGTAATGGATATCCTTACAAGGCCTTTTATACTGTCCCTGGAAGGCAGTCCCTCACGGCTCCAAGATTCATCCACTGGTTGGCGCATCAGGGCCTTCCACCAATTTTGCAACTGTAACCAACTCTGTATAAGGAAGAATATCTCTCAACCACTCTTTAACAACCCCAATCTAAGAATTGGCAATACTTCTAGAAGCCAGAGGCATTGCCAATACAATCACTGATTAGGCTGAAAAGGTTTTTGCAGGGAACCTCTTTGCCTACCCTATATCAGCTGTAGAGAAGATGGAATCTCCCTTCAAAATACTTGTTTTACCTTGCACAAGTTCATCATTGCCTTTGAAGCTTCTTAGGAAAAAAAACCTGGGAGGACCGATTGGACCCCTTTTTACTCCCCCTTTTGGATTTAGTTAAAAAAGCTAAGCTTGTCTCCAAATTGTACAAAGCACTAGTTAACAGTTCATGGCAGAATTATGCTCCAGTTGCCTATTACTGGAAAAATAACTTAGCCCATTCTTGGATTCTCAAAGGCAACCTATTTGGTTGGACAATTTTAAGTTGATTAAGCAGGGTAGATTAAGGAACATTCAATTTAATCTTCATAACTTATCCTACATGCCCTACAAACTACACAGAATGGGCAAACTTCTCTCCCCAGGATGCTCTGACTGCAGTGCCCCTTCAGCCTCACTTCACCACAAGTTATGGTCCTGTCCTAAGATCCACAGTTTCTGGGACTCTGTGAAAAGGTACATTTTGGAATATTTACCCATATCGGCTTATTTTACAGAAGAAATCTGCCTGTTAGGGGATTACTCAAAGGTTCCCTAATTTTCCCTGAACGTACAGATAGCTATGGTATCCATGGTCACCAAACTCATAATTTTAAGACATGGAAAGGATCCCTGGGTCATGACTATTCCAGAATATTGGTCAGACTTTTTAATTGCCCTAAACACAGAAAAAAGTGTGGCCAGTGCCACTAATTCTTGGGCTAGATTGGAAGCCTTTTTTACTGAGTTAAAAAACAAATTTGGATATTATCTTATCCCTTTGCTACAACTACCCAATTATGGTCATGGTTGTGAATAGAAAAGTGAGCTGTAAAAGGTTGTCAAATGGTAAGGAAGGAGGTCTTGTCCCCCCAATTCACCCACACGGTTTACAGGAGTTTCTGCCTGTGAGGGGTTTCTTTTGATTTTCTGATTATGGGGTGAGGGGTAGGGGAGGTTTGGGTTTTCTTTTCCTTGTATTTTAGTTATTGGTCCTTTTGTAGGTAAGTTGTATGTAAAGTTTCCCCCACGTTGGAGTCCATAAGCAAGCAATGTATCTTGTCATTGATTGTTGTTGTTATATGGTTGAAATATGAAAATAAACTTAATTGCAAAAAAAACAAAAAACGTTAGGAGCACAGTTCAGACTTGAAAGCCCTGTCACCAGAACTGCAGAGCGATTCATTGCATTAGATCACTGTTATGTTTCAAATGTTGTTGCCCCCCCTCACTAGAGAGCCATAGTTAAACAATTAATTTGTCCCTCTAGTGAGCCTAAAAAAAGTCTTCTGCATGTTTGAGAGAGGGGAGAGCCTTTGGTTCTGAGAAAAAGGAGCACTTGCTCTCTCTCTCTCTCTCTCTCTCTCATGCAGTACAAGTGGAGAGGCTTAATCTTTCACTATTTAACATTACAGAAGTCACTCCTCCTGAGCAACAATCTGTCACACATGAAAATGTAAATGACAGAAACATACCCAATATTTAATTCTGTGTTCTGGTACCCCTTGAGAAAAAAATAAAACACAATAAAATGAGAGAACTTCCTTAATTTTAATGCAGTCCCTTGTACTTGACTGAGGTTGGGGACTGGCTGCCAAATAAATAAACTGTATTACACTGAAAGCAGACACTCTCATCAGAATAAAATGTATGAACCCCTATTGCTGCACTAATAGATACCAAAGTTGTACAGCCTATGAAAACCTTTTGAACTATATGACCTTTCTTTAAGTAATGCGGAAATGATGTGGAGAGAAAGGAATAGAGGAGCACGCCCTCTTATTCTTTTCTTCTCCAACAGCCAATTCCACATTAATTAAAGCATGTAATAAAACATGAATAACTATAAAATGCTCCTTATCAGCCCTCCTATGTAGTCTGTTTGGACATGGTTAAGCAGGGTCAAAATGACATCCTGGTACTGTGGGGGTCTTTTTTAGGAGCTGGCAGCCCAGATAGCCAGCTTATCTATACTATTATATAAAATGTGATGTCTCTTGAGTAGGAGGGGCTTATGCCACTTTAGGTTATAACATTAATTTCAAGGATAATAGAGGGATATGTTGTAAAGAGTTAGATGTATATAAATGCTATACCCCAATATCAAATTAGATATCATATTATTATTATGTCAGAAATGTCATCTTGTCTGTGTTTATTTAGAGATTTGGGAAATATGACAGGTCACATAATGCTGATGTCATAGGTAGGCAGGTATAAAAGCCTAACTCCTGAGATGCATGTCAGATGAGTAGGTCAGTGGAGAGCTGAATAACATGGAGGAAGCATCTGGAAGCACATGCAAGTTTTCATGTACTAAGAATCTGTTTGGCCGGAAGTAAGCCTAGAAGTTGTGCACTGTTTTATAGAACTGAGAGAGAAGTGCACGGTTTTTCAGAATTGAAAGACTAACTACCTATTTCCTCTCTGTATGTTTATTATTTTATGGTAACAGGTCAATCTGCCATATGCATAACAGCAAAGTCAAAACCATGCACCACATATAGTGCGAGGAACTACAATGATGGTGTACAAAACCCCACAAGGCACAAATGTAGCAAGCATTGTTTTGTACCCTGTTGCTCATGGCTGGTGGGGAGGAGTGAGACAGAGGTCAAGAGCTCTGCTGGGGAGCTTGTCTGCCAAGCAGCTGCCATGACTGGCAGGGATGAGCCATGGCACTGCAGGGCAGCTATGCATCTGTGGACCAGAGCTTGAATCCCAGTCCCTGACTTTTGTAAACCACACTGTGCATTTTTTTGACCCTCCCCCTACCGGTGTTTCTCCTCATCCCTGTGTCGATCACCCCACGGGACTGATTATATTAATGAGGGGTTTGGGGAACATAGCACCCCATAATGGGGGGTGTGTGGGGGCAGACCCTCCAGCAGAAAATGAAGAAGTCCTTTGCTTTCTTCATCGATTTTTGCTTTTGGAATTCTTTTTCAGCACTGGCAATGTATCTGCTGTATTTACAGCATGATATATTGCTGCCCTGTTTTTGTTTATGGTGACATGACCCCATGCCTTATTTTATTTTTTTATTTTTGGAAATAAATATTTCAAAGTGTGTTCCACACCTTTTACATGTGTTTGTGCATCTGCCTCACCCACTATCCTTCACACAGGGAAGATAATGTATATGTAGGCAAAGTACCCTGAATCCACATGTGATACATACAGTAAATACTGAAGCAGTCTCAGCATGTGATACACCTGCATGCCCTCTTACTAGATCAGGAATATCTTATAGGTATACACACAGGCAGTGCCATAATGTCATACATACATCCTATTATGTGGCTGACTGGTCTGTCTCTCTCTCTCTCTCTCTCTCTCTCTCTCTCCATACAGGCAAAACTGAGTACCCTCAATGAACCTTCCTCATGATGCTCTTTATGAAACTAACATAGCAAAGAGTAACGTAGTATTCTGAGATCAGAAATTACTTACATTCTGTCATTTCCACCACTTTCCTTAATAAGCCGGTATAAATAAGTTTGCTGGGCCAATGTGCTGTACAGTACAGTCCACTCTAGTACTCATGCTATCCACTGATTTCTTTGGCAAGTAGACATTTGTCCAGTCTTTCAGTGAATGTCTGTACTGCCATATTAAATTAATCAAAAAAATCATACATGGGTGGTCTCGAATAACTCTGAATATAAGACAAAAGTATTTAGAAAACATTTTCAAATATCCACATGATAGGAGACTGTGGTCTTTTTGTGTTGGTCTGACACTAAGATCCTTAACTTCTCTCTTTAGGTCTGCTATCCTCATCTCTTGCTGTACTAGTGGATGCCATCTTGCTGGACCATGCAAATAACTTTAGACAGGTGCATAAAATAAAAGTAGAAAACTGTGTTCTTTCAGCAACAGGATATTTCCACACATTGCAAGACTGTGCCTCTACCTGAGGGGTTTCCACAGCCACTGCTAGATTAGGCACTGCCAGGTAGTGTAACAACAATTTGTAACAACATGAGTGTTCTGGGTGTTCTTAAAGGGGCTGCAGCTAACATTAAGCCCCATACGTAATTGCATACTTCAAACTACCTATGACTCTCTCGAAGGTTAGAAACCTTCAAAAGTGACAAATTGTTTTACAAACAAACAATAAATAAATGGAGTAAGTACTCCTGTTTGTTAATGCCTTTTAAATCATAAGGAAGATCTCAAGAATGTGATGTGTTATTATGACCTCTACATGCAACAATTATTGCTGTGTAATATTCTTAAACAAATGATGTATACAAGTGATAAAGCTCCCCAACTGTTATTTCAATCAGATTCACTTATATTGTTGAAGCTGGCTGGATACCTTAAGTGTATTAAGTGAAAAAATAGAGGAAGATATTAAGATGGCTGTATTATACCCATGTTCTCATAATAAACCCATATGTGCCATTGGTGAATTTTATCAGTTCATTATGAATGTGAATTTTTCAAAACCTTTGATAACTGGTCTATGAAGTTCATTTTATAATTCAGTAAATGTTTTACAGAACACGCTAAATTGTGGATGTGGCACTGAAAATGTGCTGAACAAGCTGCAAAATAATGGATTTGCGAAATGTTTAAAATTGTTCTATATTGAACAACCGTTTTTCATGTTTTCCTACTAGATATGGACTATGTTAGTATATGTATTTTTAAAATGGATTTATTGAGTCTAATTAAGTCAAACAATAGAATTTGCTTAATTTAACTTGAGTGCATTACCTACAACTTCTGCCTCCTGTTGGTTCCTGTGGGCAAACTAATCCCAAAATTTACCCTCCAAGATACACTGTGTTTTTTTTAACTTCATGTTTATTGAGACAGCAGTGTACAGTTCAGCATAAGACATACATCAATAGGTCCTTACAATGAGATATCCTTTTGGGTGCAAGAATGTATATTTACTAAATCATGGCAGAGATAGCATAAGATGTTAAGTCCATGTTGCACCTAGTGCAGGTAATATTTTTTCCAATCCCATATTTCTTTACTGACTGAGTCCATATCATTGTTGTTATTGTCTACATTATCAATAAAATGGGAATGCTCCAGATAGTTCCAATTTCTGTATATAGTTTTTTTTTTTCAAATAATCTTGTATCAATAGGCAGCCCCAGAAGATATGGTAGTGGTTCCCTATTCCCTGACACCTACTCCAGCATTTGTTGGAATTACACTCACTAAACTGTGTCATTATCATGGGACTGTAGAAGAATCTCAGCAGAATCTTCCATCGATATTCTCACCAGCTGGGGGATGCAGTAACTATACAGACCCTACTCAGAATCTGGGTGCAGTCTATATCCAAGATGGGGTGCCCAGCCTCAGTCCCCCAACCCTGTCTGGTCTTGTCTATGGTGTGACCATCTGTTATCTGGAGCATGTGGTATGTGGTGAAAATTAATCTTCCAGTGCCTCTGAGCTTAATTACCCAATGCAGGCAGTTTCTAGTTTAGGTAAGTCACAGGACAATAGTGCCTTGTTATCCCCAGTTAGAATTTAGCCCCTGACTTGCAAGAATCTGTAATAGTTGTGATGTAGACAGCCAGTTCTGAGTTCTGTACAATATTTTTTTATGTAAAATGTATTAATGACTATCTCTGCTGAAAAATCTATGCTCTAGGAGTGACCTCAACCCCCCAGTTTTCAGCTGACAGATGCAAGCTAAGAGAAATGTTGAGAGCATGTATCACAAACACTCAGTTTTTAGAGACAGTGTGTTACATGGAAGACTTTAATCAAGGATCATGTTTCTCTGAGTTAATTACAGACTTGTTTAAGTTAATTTTGTTAATAGAAAAATCATAAACAAGGTTTATGACATTAGAAAGGGAAGCTAGGATGTTACATAGGGGTGTAAGGTTGCAAATGACCCTGTGAAGCCTGCGTGAGGGAGGGTACAGCATGAGATCAAAGAGGTGTCATTTGAAATTGAGTTATGCTAAGGCTGCAGAATTAATACTTTGAAATTACATCCTGTGGTTTTATAGAAATATATATTTTCTAGATATTTTGACAGGGAGGAGCTAGATGACCTCATGCAAAAGAGGTGGGCAAAACCAGCTTTTAAAGATTATTCTATTTCACTACAGACACGCTTTTATCTGACACTGACCAAGAAAACATCTGAGCACTGAAAACAGGTATTTAGAAAGCTAGACAAAATCTAAATATTGTTGTAGGAATTGCATTGTTTTAAACCTTGTTTTGTTTAAAGATATGTATGTCTTGTGATATAAGTGTTCTGTATTGTATGTTTGACATATTATTATATATTTTAGTAAAAATTCTAACTTTAGAGCAAACCTGGTCTGTCTTTGAATTGCTTTCTTTTGCTAAGAAATATTTATGGTTATAGCAGATAGCAGACATAAGCTTGAATGGTGGTATCAAACTGGAAAAAGAAGTGTTTTAAATCTGAGGTCTTCATTAAAGTTTTAAAGGATCCATCTCTGTACACCTGTTTAGGTGCCCATAGGCAAAGATAACTGGCTCCCTGAAGACAGATATATCTGAACCTGTGCACTGGGTATGCTAGCAAGGGGTTAACAGTTTGAATCCCTCCAGAACTGGGACCAAAGGTTGATCCAAACTCACAAAAACAAACAAGAGGGTTACCTTGTCTGTTACACTGTTCACAAGACTGTGCTCAGAGGTTGGCACTTTGGATGTAGAGGGCCTGACCTGCTGAGTGGGTTTGTGACAGTAGTCATTATAAGGCAGGTGAAACTTAACTTTTAAACCTGCAAAGGAAAGGCAGAACTGTCCTGACAAAAACTGGAAAAATGTGGTCAGCCCCTCTGGTTCCAGTGGCAAAAGCCTGAGTCATGCCCTCCCTGTGGGAAGTCAAAATTCCCTATAATTACCATAAGTGGGCCTATTCCCACCACAGTCTGGGTGAGTTTATACAACCCTTGCAACACTATTACCAAGGCCATGGTCCAAGGATTGATGATGCTTTGCACCAACTGGTTGGTCTAGTGCATAAAGGGAAGGGTATACAGAGGACCAGGCAAAATGTTTCTAGTCTCTAAAATACACTACTGTGTGTCAAGTCTTTGATTAGCCATGGAGATTAATTGTGCTGATTGGGCTGCCGGATAGCACCATTCAAAATTAAGTAGCCCATGCCACCTTGTTCTCTGGGCAGAGTCAACGTGCACAACCTTGCTCAAATCTGATGTCCGTCCCGTAAAAAAATAAGTGTAAGTGCCTTCAGTTTCTTCCAGGAGGACCGGTGGATGGTTATAGGTAATGCCTGAAAAAGGAAGAGCAACCAAGCTAACATATTCATTTTTAGTGTAGCTTCCCTTCTCACCAAAGACAATGGCAGCAAGGTCCAAGTGTTCAAGTCTTCTGCTATCTCCCACATGAGGCATTTATGTACTAAACCACAAAGAGATGAGGAGTGTTGCACACCCCGTGGTACTGAATGGTATTATGGGGCACCCATTTAAAGGAAAAGGAATCATTAAATTGGGTGGGGTGGTGTTCTGAGACATATAACTACACTTACACTTACACTCCATAGTGTCAGTGGCTCAGCAGGTAGCACACTCACCTCTGAGGCTGGGAGATCAGAAGGCTGTGGGCTCTATCCCCACACCATGCACTTGGGTTAATATCCCAGTACTGACACTGTAGTGCAGCATGGGGGGGGGTGCTGCACTCCTGAGGTGCGTCTTTCAGATGAAACATTAAACCAAGGTCCCATCTGCCTGTTCTGGTGGTTGTTCAGGTGGACATTAAAAATCCCATGGCACTTCTTGAAAAGAGATGGGGAAATTTTTATTGTGAGTGGACTTCATTACATTACAAATCATATTAAGAAAAACAAACATTAATAAACAATGAGAGAGGAAAATTAATCATACATAAACATTAAATACAGAAAAAAGGAAAAAGAAACAAATATAATAAAATTAAAGTATTCAAATCATGTGATGACTGAAATTTCATAATCATACATACATTTTAACCTAGCCAGGCATCACAATGGATCCATAAATGTTGGATTTTCTCAAAGGTATATTGCTTCTTATCCAGCTGTTGCATTAATCATAGAGAATGCTGAGTGTTACTCAGTAGTTCTAGATATGTGACAAATTTCTGTTGCAAAATCAACATGCAACAGGATTGCCATAAGAAATATCTAATCATGGCAAGGGCTACATACATGGTCTCTTTATGGTATTTACCTAAACCATTGTCATCTGGTCCATACATTAGGATTTGATATGGGAGGGCTGCCAAATGGGGTTCTGACCAGGAGTTTGACAGGTACTCCCAAAAGGAGTGAGCATAGGGACAATCTAAAAAAAAAAGGTGCTGCTGGGTTTCTAATACCTGAAAACAAGATCACCAGAGGCAATATCTTTCTGACATCTGTTTATGCTAACTATTCCCTTTAACTCCTAATCTACCATAGTTGCTTTTCCAGGTGCAATCCCATGCAAATGGTGGAATTCTAGGGTTATTCAACTGCTTCAGAACATATGGCAATTTGTAAACTGAATACCCAGGGAATTCCACCACTGAACTTCTTTCAGAGGCCACAGTCACAGGATAGATTGACTTCCTATCCATCATTAGAAATTGTTCAGATGTAATACCCCATTTAATGGCATTCTTAATGCAATCTCTACCATATGCAGGAATTTTTGGGGGAAGGGACCTCACTTTTTTTTCCTCCCAATGTGGGAGGCAGTGGGATAGCCATTCCTGGACTAAGGGAACCCAATGCTTGATACCAGGATGTAGGGAGGGGCAAATATTATAGGAAAAAAACAAACTGAAATAAAAAGCGATGGGATGAATCATACCCACTCCACCATTGTTGATAGGGAGATACATAAATTCCCACTTAATTGGGTTTAAACATGAGCCCCAAAAGGCTTGAAAAAATACTCCAAACAATCCTGTAACTATTGCTTGTGGAGGGGGAAAAAATATAGCAGAGGTAAAGGAACTGAGGAACCAGCAGGGATTTAATCAGCATTACCCTTCTCTTTTTTGATAACTGCTGTCCCTTCAAACTTGAAACTAGTCTACCTGCCTGTGCCACTCTAGCTTCCCAGTCCAACTGTGCCATATCTCTGGGCCCAGACTTTACACCCAATGTGGATATAGGATCTGCTGTTACTGAAATACCTGCCCACTGAATTATTTGGGGCACAGGGGTGTGGCCAAGAACAACCCCCTTTCTTTTCCCAATATTGATATTAGAACCAGAGTGGCAGGAGAATTGTGCCAGCACTGCCATTAAAGCCAATTCAGAAGAATTTGTGGAGAGTGTTAATATGAGATCATCTGCATAGGCCAATACATTTATCTGCAAAGTCTATGTGAACGCTATGCCTATCAAATGTTTGTTTGCCAAAATTAACCTAAATAAAATATCTATTCCAAAAACATAGAGGAGTAGGCTTAGAGGGCATCCTTGCTTTACTCCCCTACAAATTTTAACCTTCCTTCCCAACCATCCATTAATATTTGGAAAAAGAAAAGAGGCACTATACATTGCCCTTAGCCAAGTTACAAAAATTGCAGGAATACCAAAGCTCAACAAGGTGGAAAATAAAAAATGATGATAGCCTTTTATGCCTTCAAATTCCCCTGTATAAAAGGATTCATGAAAGGTTATTAAATTATTGTGTTGCTGGTATCCTACCAGTGCACAAGTCTGATAAGGACTAATTAAATACTGTGCTACTTTATATAGTTGTGCCAGTAGTATCTTACTCAAGATTTTGAGGTCCAAATTCAGTAACCTCAAAGGGTGCCAGTTCCCAAATATCCTGTCTTGTTCCTTTTTTGTGAATTAGGACCAATACTGCATCCAGCATTGATTCAGAGTAGTGGGAAGTGTTCAAAATGTGATTGAACAAAATCACCAAAGCAGGAGATAAATCCTCCGTAAAGGTTTTGTAAAACCCCGAGTTGAGACCATCTGACCCAGGGGCAGTATTACAGGAGAGTTGCGAGATTGCTACCTTCACCTCCTCAAGGCATGCTTCAGTGATCAGGTGCTGTGCATCAACCTCTGAAACTTGGGGCAATCTTAGGGAATTCAGTATATCCTGAACCTCAGGTTCAGGGGGAGGAGAACCAAAGGTCTGTGTTACCTGGCTTTCTACTACCCCCAAAAGTTCCTGAGGGGAGCTCTCTATTCTCCCAGATGGTGCTAATAATTCTGAAATAACCCTATTATCAGTCCTCTGCTTACATTCTTTATAGAGAGCTAAGGAACCCTTAGTATTCTGTGTGCCAAATCGGAGCTCTTGGTGCGGTATTTTTGCCCTATCATACTGCATTGTAGCCATTTGATTTTTAATAGTTCTAACCTGAGTACTGAAATCTTGTCCTGTCATTTCTGTTTGAGAAATAAGATGATGCAGTCAATGCCAAAGCTGCAAATATGTTAGTCAGTTGCAGTGAGCCCTTTGCTGAAAAAACTTGGACCAAGACTTTTTTGTGTCTTCCCACCTCTCCAAAATATCTGAGTAGCATTCTACTAGTGAGAGTGTAGCTGCCCACTCCCTCCTCCAGACCTTCTGGGGGGCAGCAAGAACAGACTCATTTAATCTTCACTGATTTTTCTTGCACTGTGGACTTGATCCCCATAGGATTTTTAATTTAATAGCCATATGGTCCTAGAATCTGCAAGGGTGAGTAAAAATGTCCTTAATGGTCAGTGCAGGGGATACAAAAATAAATTCAATAAGAGTCTTGAGGGGACCCCTGTGATAAGTGTGTCCCCCTTTAGGATGCATTTTCCTATAGGCTTCTATCAGGCCTGCAGTATTCAAGATATTCTGTAGGGAAATAGTGTCACTAGACAGTTTATCTGTTTGGAGACCTCTATTTGCTCTTGTTAGACCACAGTTAAAGTCCCCTAGACAGAGGACAAATTGTGGTGTGTGCAGAGAGGGCTGCACTTCTTTACATAAAGAGACCCTGTACGCCTTAGTCTGTGGAGCATATACTGCTATGATGCATAGTCTACTGGAAGAATTTCCCTGGTGTCTTGGCCACATTTCTTCCATTCACTAGAACTACCACCAATAGCTTAATCTGTTTCAGTTTCAGTTGGTTACCATCTGTATCCCCACCCCTGAGTTGCCCCTGAAAAAGGGACTTCTGGTCTCACTGGGCTTACCCGATCAACACAATTCCATAAATAAATTCAATAAATAAATGACATGTGTGACTTATTGTAATTAATTTTATATCCCAATATCACCTATAAGGTTTCCAACTCTCTGCACAGGGTGGGGGTTGTTAGCACTGTATCCCTCATAAAAAAATATAGTGTCATCAGTGTAGAGGCAAATCTTTTGTTCTGCACTCCTTATGCATATCCTTCAGATGTGTGGGTTTTGCCTTACTGTGCTGTCAGCAGCTCTATACAAAGGGTGAATAACAAGGGGAACATGGGTGAGACAACTCTATTGACCCTGACAGCCACCTCTCATTATTCATATAAGTTGTCTTTGCATATTTTACAAACCAGTGTGAATCCCATGGCTCAGAGTGTATGCTGAAGGAAGGCCCAGCCCACCCAGTCAAATGCCTTTTTAATATCCATAGAGATGACAGTTTGGAACTGGGAAGATAGGATATTAAGGAGGTGCCAGATATTATCATGCAGGTTTCACCCCTTAATGAATCCACACCTTAATGAATCGTGTTTGGTCTGGGTGGACCAGGCCTCCCACCAGCACTTGTAGCCGATTGGTAAATATGTAAGTAAAAAGCATTAAGTCTACTGGCAGCAAGAACATGGGGCAATATGATTCACATTTCATACTGTCTTTTCCAAGTTTGAGCAGTACAGAAATCTGGACTCTCATCCAGGTCCCAGGTGCTTCTTCCCTGGCCATCACACCCTGAAACAATTGTTGTAATTCTGGAATCAGTTCCCCCATCAATGTTTTATAACTTTTTCTTGTATCATTGTCTCACCCTGGGGATTTTCCATTTTTAAAATTTCTTTTTATCTTCTCAGTCTCAACTGCCCTAATCAGAGCCTTCAGGTTTGCCATACGCTGCTGTGACAGTTTAGGCTGGTTTATTATATTCAGGTAGGCCTAGTCTGCCAAGGCATCTGCAATGTTCCCTAGGTGGGTGACTATTTGTCATTGTCTGCCCCTTTCTGAATGTTTAGTATTGCCTAATTAGCTTGTTGTTTTCTGATTTGCCAGGTCAATAATCTCACAGCTCATCTTCCCACTTCATGGAACCATTGTCTGGCAAAGCATAGCTTCCCTTCAATGTTTTTTCTCTAAATAAAACTTCTGATGGAGTTTACATTCTTGTATTTTGGGGAGCAGTGAGTTAACCATTGTAATCATATGGGTGGCTTCCACATCAAATAAAGCCCTTTCTAAAGCAAACCTTTTGGCTATGTCTTCTTTTTTCTTTCTGGAGGCATACTGTATTATGTCCCCCACCAAGGAGACTTTAGGGGCATCCCATTTGGCTTCCCCCAGAGGTGTCCACTTCCCTGTTTCAGAGCAGTTATTCCCCAATTTGTGCTTTGTGATGTAAAACAAAGTCCAGGATGTTGATAATATAGTTATTTAACCTCCACAATGAGGATTTGCACCCAGGATCCACACTGAGGCCTAGTAGTGCAAGGGTATGGTCTCACAGGGTGCTGTTGTTGCTGGCAGCTTCATGCATGTCATACAGCCATTCCTGAGGGAGGAAAACATATCTAGTCTGCAGTAAGAACATTGTGGGGTGAAACAAAAAGCAAAGTCATGATCCTGTGTGGCAATATCTCCAAACATCCTTCAGGTCTAATTCTTCAATCAGTTTCTTGAGGACCATGGAGCTTCTGTCTTGGTTTGGTAGGTCCCCTGCCCCCCCTCACCTTCCTGTCAAATAAATTGTAAATGGTCATGTTGAAATCACCCCCTCATAAGAAACACTTTCCCAGCATCTTGAGGGAATTTCAACAGGACATTTTTATAAAACACCACCCTCTCCTGATCTGAGCATGGGGCCTATATGTTCAGGACTGCAGTCAGTGCTGCCCTGTAGAGATCTTCTATACAGATATGTCTGCCCTCATCATCTTCTACAACTTTGTTTCTTTGCAGAGGAAAGCATCTTCAGGTAAGGATCACAAACCCCATGTAACTGGAGTGCTTCTGAAAAGAGGATGAAAAACGCGATAACTTCTTGGGACATTTTTCAAACAGGTTGTGGATGCCACAAGTTCTGGTGCGCCAAACAAATGTTGCAGGTGGCTTGCAGCATCCACCACATGCAAAATGCTTTTTTCAGTCCCTAGAGCTAAGGGGAAAAGGTTAGACCTGTTCACCACTGGTCTAATTCTGCACCAGTCCGGGACCCTGTTTGTGGAGCTTTTGTGCAAGCTGCTGAAAATTGTGTAAAATGTTGCAAGTTTGTTTATTTTATTTATTTATTTTTTGTTAACCTGGTAGGTGCACTAGACAAATCCTGCCTATTTTCAGGCACGACCGGGGGGAGGGGGATACAGATGAATGCCAACTGACCTTGAACCAGATTAAGCTGTTGGTGGTATTTCTAGTGAATAAGGGAAATTTGGCAAGGACACCGGGGAAATTCCCCTACTCGGATGCTGAGGTGCTGCCAGTAGGGGGACAGGCCATTTCCAAAATGGCCACTCCAAGTGGACCAAGGAAGGAGGAAGACGTCTGTGGAGTGGGAGAGCTAGCCTCGTCTCTTGCTCCAGGAATTGCAGAGGCTACAGCCTCGGTTTTGGCTGAAATGGACTCTGAAAATGACTTTCAGGAGGCGTTTGTGACCTGGGAGCAATCAGGTTTGGATATAAATAAAAAAGAAATTGGTCAGTGTAATCACTTCAGCAGGTACGGAATCAGAGTCTGCGGTATTTGAACCTGTGTTGGTTACAGAAAAAGTGCATGCTAATCTTCAGATCGATGGACGAAATCGCGGTGGTGCTGCAGAAACATTTCATGAAGAAATAAAAAGTGTATTTCCCTTAGGATGTTCCGAGGGATGTGAGGTGGATATAAACCTTCAGGACCAAAGAAAGAAACTTGAAATTAAAACTTGGCAAACGGACAGTAGGATGTCAGAACGAAAGGAGGAACCCAAAGAGCTGGAAGGTACTGTGTGTAATTTTAAAAATACAATAGACAGGATGGAGTGGAATATGAGAGAGAATGCCTCCGTTTGTAATAAAAAAGTGTTTTCACTGTGCACAAAAGCTCCGCAGAGTGGCGTTGAGCTCTCCGATTGCAGCAGGTGTGTGACTGAAAGAGGTGCAGAGTGCATCAGCAGTCCTCAGGCTGATTCGGAGATTATTAGCAGCCTTGTAGGAGAAAGCACTGAACAGCAGAGTTCGAGCTGCATTTACCCAAATCATTTAAGCGCTGTCAATTCTTCACAGTCTGGCATTATTTCTGCAGTTAAAAGCGAGTGCCTGCAGCCGGTTTCGGCGTCTGAAGAAAAAAAACGAGGAGATGTAAGGTTTATAAGCCATAAGGCTGACCAGATATCTTTGCCTCCTACTTTTGGAAAAAATGAAGAAATACAGCTAAACAAAGTAACTGGCTTTGTCTTTAAGCAACAGAATCAGGAGAAATCTCTTTCTGATGCAACTGTAATTTATCAATCTACTAAAGGTTCCCAAATAGGAGCTACAGATTTTTTCTTTGCTAACAAACAAAACCAAAAACCAAAGCTTACTACAGATGTGCAGAGGGTAAAATCCCCACACTTTCAAAAAGAAGGGATGCAAGACTCTTGGTCACCCCATAAAGCATTATGTGAGGCTGGTTGGAAACAGGCTGACTCAGGAGTGTGGAAGCCCGATCCAACATGGGACTCAGATGTAACTTTATCTCAGCATTCTCCAGAATGGTTACCAGTTGATCAGAAACAGAAAGGGGTGGAAAATAAGAAGAGTAATCTAATGGAAAAAGAGGTTTTGCATATTTCTTCAGGATCTTCTAAACTGGTTAATCATTCCTCAGCATTATCGCTGGAGGAAACAAATATGAAGGAGTCTATTCAGAAGGGTTTAGATGAGGTTACTGTACAACCCCCCCCCCCACTACTCCTACTCAGAAGCCTCTGATGTCCGAACTTTTTTCAAATTCTCATAGGGAAGCTGCTCCAAGACGTAATGCTGTACGGTTGCGGTATAAAGGAGGGATGGAAGTTAGGCCGGACAGGCATTATGTGGGAAAAACTTTATTAAAAGAATCATTGCATTTTACTCCACAGGATGTTTATGCCTTCATTAATATCTCAGGGGAGGATAATTATGACATAGGTTTTCGTTCACAACATGCTTTGGATCTGCTTTGGGTTAGGTATGGGCAAGTTAAGTTTACTCCTATGTGGAGCCCCTTTATTGTGATTCCTTTATCTAAACCTTTGATTAAATTCATTACAGTAATGTTCAGGAATGAAGGGGTTTGGGTAGAGGACATAACATTTTGGCTAAAAAAAAAATGTGAAGTATCGAGTGAACCAGAACCCATTTTGGATGCTGAAGGTTTCTGGACTGGAGGATGGAAGTATAAAATAAAACTAAGGCAAAATGAGACAGGGATTGAGCATATACCCAATTCCTTTCTATTAGGGAAGGATAGAGGGGTATGTTTTTACAGCGGGCAGTCCTGTGCTTGTTACAAATGTGGGGCCAGGATGCATCTATAAAGTGTATGTGATCAACCTCGTTGCGATAATTGTGGGGAGGTAGGGCATTTGACTATGTTTTGCAATAATCAATCGAGTTGTGACTTATGTGAAACTAAAGGGCATGTGTTTAAGGTATGTCCTTGGGCAGCTCAAAATAAATCCTCCTTTTCTAATTCTGAGGTTTTCATCCAAAAAGCACAGGAAACTATGGCCAAGGCTTCCCCCTCAAGGAGCATGTCCCTCTTCCTCGGCATCTAATCAGATAAAATTACCTTTAGTTAAAAAGCAAAATGAGTTAGAAGGGGGGTTAAAAGCCAAGGTTCTGGATAGGAAAAAGCTATTTCAGTCAAATAGTGAGGTTCAGCAAGGGACATCGTTAGACTTAGGGAGGTTAACCAAAGTCAATATGGATTCTTCTAATTGCTTAGACTTTCCCCCAGTTTGTTATATGGAAAAGGTTACAGAGGAGGTAGGCATGGTTACTACAGTAAGTGAACCAGTGCCTGTAATGCCCCAAAGGAGATCTTCGAGAAACTTACATTTAACCCCCACCCCCGTGACACAAATTGAAACTAGTAATTCTTACGCGGCTCTCTTTTCTCCTTGGGGTAATTCTGAGATTGAGATTGAAGATTCAGATTCACAAAAATCTTCACTCTCAACTAGGTCACAAATGATGGATAATTATAAGGATAAAAAAAAGAAAAAGAGGAAAAAATAATAATGGTTTAAACATTAAAAAATGAGGTTGGTTTGGGGTTCTTTGAACACTCACAGTTTATTGAATGTGGTTAAGAGACAAGCCCTCTTTCATTATGTACATGAGTATCCTTTTTCTATATGTTTCTTGCAGGAGACGTGGATGTATTCCATTGAACAATTAGCGGCATTCAAAAGAGATTGGTTTTGGGGCCCTTCCTTTTGGTCATTTGGGGAGGATTCGGCAGATGGTATAGGAATTGTGTTTAATTCATTTGCTTTCCAGCTACACAAGTTAATAGACTTAATACCAGGAAGGGTATTGATTGTTGATGGAAAATGGCAAGGGTTATGCTATAGGTTTATTAATATTTATAACCCCCAGACAAAAGCTGGTAGATTTCAGTGTTTAAAGGTGGTTTAGCCCTTTTTATTAACAACAGTAAGAGTGCTATGGGGAGGTGACTTTAATTGTCCTATTTCGGCCCAAATTAATGAAATAAACAATAAAATATATTGTGATTCAAATGCCTTAGGTAAAATCATAAAAGATGCAGGCCTTTTAAATTGTCATAATACTTTGCAGGTGGGGGGTGGATTTTCTTTTAAAAAAGGGAAAAGCTTCTCCCTAATTGATCATATGTTGGTGTCACCTAATATGCAATTAGAGTCTTTTAAAATATTTCCTAGTGAAGTCTCTGATCATTTATTTCTACTCAGTACGTTTTGTTTTTCAGATGTGCAGGAGGAAAGGCAAATTAGATGGAAACTTAATAATTCCTCTTTAGAACACCCATATATACAATCAGGAGTTAAATACCTTTTAAAAGCTAGATTATCAGTAGCCTTTTTATATACAGATCTAGGAGAGTGGTGGTTAGAGACAAAAGCAGAGTTAAGGAAATGGTTTAAACTACAAGGAGTTAGGTCAAAAAATTACAGATTTCTACATTATTTGGGTATAAGGCAACAATTACAGAGACTTATCACTATAGCATATACATCAAAGTTTGACTATTTGGACCAAATTGCTAATTTAAAAGAAAAAATGAGGGAGTATCAGTATGACAGAGGGAAAACCATGCAGGCCATTTTAACGAATGGAATTAAAAAATCACCTATTGGGGACCCATTTGAAATGTGTAAGCAAGTTAGAGATTCTATGAGAATGGAAGTACTTAAAAATTCGGATGGAAATTTGGTATCCTCTGTGGCTCTACTACGGGAGGTGATAGTAAATCATTTTCACTCTCTAGATCCCCTAGAAGCAATTTCTAAATCAGATATGGAGGACTATTTAAAAGATATTAAAATTCCAGCTAAACTGGTAGGGAGTTTAGAGGTGTGGGGCCCTATTACTCAAGAAGAGATTTTAAGTACTATTGGGTTATTGAAACAATATTTCTCCTGGAATAGACGGAATTTCAAATAATTTTTATAAAATCTTTTCAGAGGAATTAAGTCAGTGTTTGTGTATTTTATTTAGGTTCTTCCTAGATAAAGAATGTATTTTCCCTTCCTTTTCAGAAGGGTTATTAACTTACATATTCAAATCAGGGGATAAACAAAATATAGCTAACTGGAGACCAATTACTCTTTTGAATTCTGATTACAAAATCTTTGCCTGCATTCTAAACAATAGGCTAAAAATTTATGCAAAAGGTGTTATTTCACCTCATCAATTTTGTGGTTTACCAGACAGACGGGTGCAGTCTGCCCTTTAGTTAATAAGGGATGTTATTGAACATCTCTCTGATGTAGGGTTGACTAGATGTTTAATAGCTGCTGATTTGGATAAAGCATTTGATAGAGTATATTTGCCATTCCTTTTTCTTACACTAACACATTATGGGGTACCTAATCAATTGGTGAGAACAATTGAGAGATTGTATGATAGCCACATGGTATTTCCATATTTAAAAGGTTATAAGGCAGAAGGTTTCAAGTTAATTACAGGAGTGCGTCAGGGGTGCCCTCTTAGCCCCCTCCTTTATACTTTTGCTCTAGACCCCTTTTTACAAACTATAGCTTTAAAACAGATATGGAGGGGTATACCAGTCAAAGTGCAAAGGGGTCCGCAATTAAGGATACAAGCTTATGCAGATGATTTAGTATTATATTTTGAAGACTTTACCTCGGTAACCTATTTTGTGAAAGCCTTTGAGGCCTTTGCCAAGGTGTCAAATGCAAAAGTAAATTTAAATAAAACAAAGGGATTATTCATAGGAGCAACAGGCACTGAGGAGGTGTGGCAGGATGGTATTCACATCTCCTGGAATCCTCTTAAAATTTTGGGGATTAAGTTTGGTCCTCAGAATATGCCTATCGAAAATTGGGAAAGTGTCATTTCAAAAGCAGAGACTAAGGTAAACAGGTGGAAACAGTGGAAGTTGTCTAAATTAAAAAGGGTGCAGGTGATTAAGCAATTTCTTATCCCCACGGTGCAGTATGTGGCCATGATTTTTCCACTTCCAGTGGTTGTTGAGACTAAAATATACAGTGTGTTTTTCCAAATGCTGTGGGGCAACCGTTTAAATCCAGTGAAAAGGGGTTTTACATATTTAATGAAAAATAAGGGTGGTTTGGGAATGATAGACCCAGTGATATTTGTGCATGCATTATTTATCTCAAACTCAATTAAAGAAGGATTGAAAGCAGAAATAGGAGCAGAGGAGTCTTGGAATTTAAAATCAATGGGTAGATATTTTAAGAATTGGCAACAATTTGCCCCTAAACTAAACCATCATTTATATATACCTTTGTATTTTAGGCCAACGGCACAGAAATTGTTTAAATGGAAAATGCAAAAACAAACAATATTAAATAATAACATGAAGGGGCTTTATCGGTATTTAATGTTATTAGTACATCCCTCAGAACTTGGATTTAAAAATTGTCCATCAGTATTAAATCCTACTGTATTGGCACAACTAAATAGTAAAAAGTTGCCTCAGAAACAATGGGAAATGCAGTGGCTAATTTTTTATGGAAGACTGAATGTTAGAGGTAATGCGAAGTATAAGGCTTTACAAGAGAGACTGTGTCCATACCTGGAATGTATAAATGTAGAAGAGTCAATGGAGCATTTTTTTCTGAAATGTTCATATGCGACTGGTTTATGGGAATATTTAGCTAATCTATGGGGATTTAAATGGTTATGTATTATGTCATATGAATGATTGATATTAGGATGTTATCCGGTAAATTTGTCAGAGTATCATGTGGAAACTTTATCCTTATTTTTGGGGTGTTTAAGATATTATTTATGGCAAGCTAGGGTGCAATGGGTTCTTTATCAAAAAAGAATGCCTTATTTCTGTGTGAGCGGGCTGGTTGTCAAGGAGCTGGTTCAAATTTATTCTCAAGATGCTTTAAGAGTGGCTCCGGGAACCCTACGTAAATGGTGGAAAGGGTTTCTGCATTTTATAAAGTTTAAATAGGATGTGTAAATAATATAAGAATTTCAGAAGGAGATATTTAATTATTATTACAAGGGTTAAATCAGTAATAATTGTTGTTTAATGTTTAATTTTTTTAGATATTTTGTACCTGAATGTAATGTTTAATCATCCTTTTTCCTAGATATTATTTATTAAGGAAATGTTTGTTGTTCTATTTTTATTTGTTTTTTTCCTACAAAGTGTTGTTATCTATATTAATAATGTCAATAAAAACACCCCTACTCTTTTCGATAAGTGCCATGGGATCTTTAACATCCACCTGAACTACCACCAATCCAAGCAAATGGGACCTCGGTTTTACATCTCATCCGAAAGACGGCACCTCAGAAGTGCAGCACCCCTCTCATGCTACACTACGGTGTCAGTACTGGGATATTAACCCAAGTGCCAGATGTGGGAACTGAACCCACAGCCTTCTAATCTCCCAGCCTCAGACGCGAGTGTGCTACCTACTGAGTCACTGATACTAGTGCATCTGATGTAATAAAATCAGGACCGGGTTGTGACAAACTATTTGTCACAGCTGCTCCAAATGCTGCAGAAGCACCAAGATATCTCGTCAGTGAGGATGCCAACCTCCCCCACAGCGACAGCACAATACTGACGCAGGTATTGTGCTGCCTCTTCAATCACTGTTTTCTGTGGGGTGCTGTGCCCCCACACACCCCCATGTGGGGGGCTCTGCCCCCTTGCACCCTTGGACTCTAGGATTCCAACTCCAGGTCAGAGTTAGTCCGGGGAGGGGCGGAACACTGGGGGAAGGTGAAACACCGAAAAAGGACCATTACTGCAAATGTCACCGTAATGGTCTTTTTCTGTGTTTCGCTGTCAGGGTGTCGACCACAAGGGGTGATATGAAACACTGCAGTGGACACAGGGCTTGACACAAGCCCTGCATCCACCTGTGAAAATCTGTCCCCCAATGTTCTTCTTGTGTGAGGAGCGACTCCTGTAGGAGAGCTATAGAGACTTTCTTCCTCTGCAAGTCTTGTAATACCCTACTTCTTTCAACTGGGCTGGTAAGTCCTTTAACATTATAGGTAATAATGTTTAACTCACTATGTCCAAAGTGTACAGACATCTGACTGTGGTGAGATATTTACCCTTAAATATTCTTCTAATCACAGACCCAAAAAAAACAGTAATAAACAGTAACCATACAAACAATGGAAACGTGTAAATTTCAAGGTGTCCAGGTGTGGGCCACTTAGATGATAGATGTGCCGTGCCCTTCCCACCTGCGGTAAGTTTAACCATGATGTGTCACTCTGGTGTACATATAGAACATGGTGCATTCTCTCAGTCCTCTGCAGCCAGTTCTGTAGGTTCATGATCATAATGTATTTCAAGTTCCCTCACCTGTCAATGCTGAAAGATAAGATCGCAAGTTAGGGTAAAGTGCCCAGCCCCGGACCCTAAACCCTAAACCAGTGGTCCCTGCTAGTACTAAACAGTGATGCATTTATGAAAATTCACACCACGACTCAGCAGAAGTCATTCCAAAAACCAGCAGCATGAACCACTTAGCATGCTGCAGGGCCATGTAAGAAGCCAGCCACATGAGGCCCCCCCCAGAGTACACACACACTGCAAAAGGCAAGAGGAATGAAAGCAGGAATTATGCTAAGTAGACAGCATCATGTAGGGCTTCAGGCTAAAATTATCTCAGCCTACAGGCATACATGCTGGGCAAATCACACCCCGAGTGTGCTTGCTCAAAGGAGACCAGCTGCACCACTGTGCCACATTTCCCTTGATAACCACCCCGCAGGGTATCCCATGATAAGGACATCTGGTATTGAGCACTTACAAAAAGGGTGACTCAGTAGTGGCGCCTGTTCACAGGGATAGTGGACAGGGTGCAAATACGGGTATAGCAACAGCTTGTCGCTGGTTCCTTATTGTGGTGTTCTAAAAAATGAACACCTACAGAGGAGTTAATTTTTCCATGTTTCATGTCTCTGATATGTTCCTGCAGCCTTTCATCTATAGTTTAAATTGTCCTTACCACACACAAAATCTAACAGCTGCAGATTAAAGCATATACAATGAAAGTTGTAGAACAATTCATACATTTCTTATACTCTACCCTAACATCCAGTTTGGGGTGTACGCATTCTTTTCCTGCTTTTATGTATCTGAAGTTGAAACTGTGACCAGAACTGTGTAATTCAAATGGTCCAATGGGAAGCCAATTAGAGTTCAAATATGATTTGGGATTTGGCCACAAGTAACTGGGTCCTAGAATTTGTTTAAGATTTGGCACCCTATTTTATGTTACCTTTGGTAAGAAGTCAAACACCTCTTGTTTCTCACGCTGTTGTAAAATGCTCCAGTTATTAAGGGGAATATGTTTGAGTTTGGGGGGCATTCTTGGTATAATCTAATACAAAATGAAGGGTCTGTCTCCTGTGTTTTTCTCTTTTGGGGTCAAAAAGGTCATGTCTTATTTGTTGAGATGCCCCTTTCATGGACAATCTGAGGTCTTGTTTCCTGTGGCCTTTTTGTTTTAATCTTGTGACGAGTTCCTCAGCTTATTGTACAAAATCAATCTCCCTGGAACTGTTCCACTTGAGGCAAAGGAACTGTCCACAAGCAATATTTTCAATAAGTGTGGGTGGGCACTGGGTGCATGTAGTATAGTATTCCCTGCTGTAGGTTTATGGCATACTTTATAGCCAATTGTACCATTTTCTTCTATCCAGAATTTGGAATAAAAAAATTTGATGTTGTTTTTTGTAATTTCTGCAGTAACGAAAAGTTCTGATTGTTGTTATTAATATGGCTAATAAATTAATTGTCAGACCATTTGTCTCCATTCCAGATGACTAAGCTATCATCAGTGTACCTGTACTAGTGCACTATTTTAGTAAAAAAAGGATTATCAACGTCGTTTAACACAAAATATAATTCACAGAAACCCAAATACAGACTTGCATCAGAAGGGTCTACTGCTGCCCACTTTTAAGTTCCCTGTTTTTGCAAATAATAATAGCACCTTGTTATGCAAATCTTTATCTGGGTTTCTGAAAATTACATTTTGTGTTAAACCCCATCAATAATACATGTACTTTGTTGATATGGGAGATGTAGCAGCAAAAATTCTCTGATACAAGCAACAGCACTGTGCTTCCCCGATATAAGGGTATCAATATTATGTATGGCAGTTATTGGAAATGAAACCTGAATAAAGTCCTGATTTTATCCTGAAAGTGACACACAATCCATTATGTACTGCAACATTGATATTCTTTCTGTACATGTATGCTGTATACTTAACAATACCATAGCACTGTGGATCTCCAGTTGACCAGGGATAGCTGGCTGCATAGTCAGTGTGGAGAGCTGTTCGTTACTAGGTTGGAGTGCAGACAGAAGGGGTCCACTTAGACATGTGAAAAATAAATTCTGCAGGTGGAATATCAAGCAAAAGTCAGACTTTTGCTTCCCATGACAGTTCAGAAATCCATTTCCAAACTTCCACGGAAATTCTGCCTGTGATCGCCGCCCAACCCAGTTGCCCCAAAAAAGCCCTGGTGGCTCGTGGTCCCTCGCCCCACCCACCCCACAAGTACACCAGATATCCATGGTGGCTAGTGGTCCCTCCCCCCACTGGATCACCCGCATGACCTGAAAAAGAAATACCCCCGGTGTTGCGATCCTTCCCCCCACCTCATCACCTTCCCGACAATTGTGGCTTTGCTTGCCCTTGTGACTAGTGGTCCCTCCCCTCCACTTCATCCACCCAAAGTGAAAGTGAACAGTAACTCCTCATCCCTATCTCTGTCCATAGTACTGTTGAAAAACAAATTCCCTGGTGGTCTTGTGTTTTTTTAACCTCTCTTCCTGTCCCAATCCCCAGTCCCTGAATATATATTTAATTCCCTGCTCCCCGATGGTCTAGTGCCCCCAACCCCCACCCTAGCAGATGTCCCAACACTCTGCTCCCACCCCATCCCAAGCACCAGCAGGTGATAGCATGGCCCTCCTCTCTCCACCACGTCTGGCCTTCCCACTGAGCTGTCAATGAATGAGCTCATTCTTATACAGCTCAGTGGGTGGTCCAGCTATGGTACAGAGAGCAGGGCTGTGCTGGTCTGCCCACTGGTGTTCATAGAAACATAGAAACATAGAAGTTGACGGCAGATAAGGACCGCAAGGCCCATCCAGTCTGCCCATTTCTTTTTCTACCTTATAAATGTGCCATCGGCCTTTGCTCTGTCAGTGACCTATCTATTCATAGTCATTTGTATTGCTCCCTTATGCCTATCCCATGCCTGTTTGAAGCCCTGCACTGTATTCATAGCCACCACTTCTTGTGGTAAGCTATTCCATGCATCTACCACCCTTTCTGTGAAAGATTTCCTCACATTCCCCTTAATCGGCCTCCTCTAATCTCATGCTGTGTCCTCTTGTCCTGCTATTTTTCTTATATTTAAACATGTTAGACTCTTTCACCTTGTTTATGCCCTTAAGGTGTTTAAATGTCTCGATCATATCACTCTCTCCCTCCTTTGCTCAAGGGTATACATATTGAGCTCCGTTAATCTGTCCTCATATGTCTTCTGATGCAGTTCCTGCACCATTTTGGTTGCCCTTCTCTGGACTGCCTCCAATTTGGTTAATGTCCTTGTGAAGGTGTGGCCTCAATACTGCATGAGTACTCAGATGGGGCCTAACCAATGTCTTGTACAGGGATTATTACCTCCTCTTACGACTTCAGATACTCCCTACTAATACACCCTAACACCCCCTAGCCTTACCTACTGCTTTAGAGGTCTGCTTGGATGATTTTAGGTCATCAGTGATGATGATGCCCAAGTCTCTTTCTTCCTTTGTGACTGCTAGCAACTCCTCCCAGCCTATAAGTGGCTTCAGGGTTTCTCTTCCCTATGTGCATGATTTTGCACTTCTTTGCATTAAATCCCAGTTGCCACTCTTCTGACCATTTTGCTAGTTTATCCAGATCTCTTCTCATTCTGCCCACCCCATCTGGATCATCTACTCTGTTGCAGATCTTGGTGTCATCTGCAAACAGACAAGCCTTCCCTCTAGTCCATCTGCGAGGTCACTAATGAAGATGTTGAATAGGACTGGCCCCAGGACTGATCCCTGAGGTACCCACTTGTGACTTGCATCTCTTCTGACTGTATACCATTTACCACCACTCTCTGTTTTCTGCCAGTCAACCAGTTTGCCACCCAGTTGACCAACTTCTGACCCACCCGAGCCTACCTAGCTTATTTATCAATCTTCTATGTGGAACAGTGTCAAAAGCTTTGCTGAAGTCAAGGTAGGCGACATCAACTGCTCCCCTTGGTCCACCACTCTGGTTACCCAGTCAAAGAAATCTATGAGATTAGTTTGACAGGACCTTCCTTTGTAAACCCATGCTGTCTTGGATCCTGTGCCCCTATGGATTCCAGGTGTTGCACTATCCTTTCATTAAGGTGCCTCCATAATCTTGCCCACTACTGAGGTAAGACTGACTGGTCTGTAGTTCCCGCTCCTCCCTGCTATCACTCTTGTGGAGCGGGATCACAAACCCTTCTCCAGTCTTCTGGGACCTCTCCTGTGCTCAGAGACTCACTAAACAATTCTGCTAATGGCTCTGCTAGTTCCTCCTTTAGCTCCTTAAGTACCCTGGGATGTGCCATCAGGTCCCATTGCCTTATCCACCCTGAGCTTAGCAAGCTCTTGTAGGACCCTTTCTTTTGTGAAGGGAGTAGTGCTCACCTCCTCCCCTGTGTCCATGATGCTGAGCTGTGGGCCCTGCCCTACCTTCTCTTCAGTAAATACTGAGCAAAAGTATCTATTTAGGATAGATGCCTTTACAGGGTCCTCCTCCTCACATGCTCCCTTTTCTCCATTAAAGCTTAGCAATACCCCTCTGGACTTTCTCCTTTCACTAATGTATCTATAGAAAGTCTTGTCACCTTCTTTTACTGTTCGTGCTAGTGTTTCCTCAGTTTGGGACTTTGCCTGCCTTACTGCCTTACCTGCTTCCCTTAGGGCAGTTTGGTATGCCTCCCTATCTTCATCCCGCTGTGTTCCCTTATATTTCCTGAAGGCCAGCCTTTTGGCTCTGACCTTTTCTGCTACTGTATTTGAGAACCAAAGTGGTTTCCTTCTTCTTTTGCACTTCCTTTTCTGTCTAACACAATGGGATGTTGCTTCAAGTATTGCATCCTTAATGCTTGCCCACTTTGCCTGTACCTCCTCACCTGTGTTTCTTTTTGCCAGGGCTAGCTTAACTCTGTTGGCCATCTTATCAAAGTCAGCTCCTCTGAAGTCCCATATTTTTGCCTTGGAATGGGATGATTTAGATGTAGTAGCCAAATTGAACCATACCATGTGATGGTCACTGGCCCCCAGGTGACCTTCTACCTGGAGATCTGTGTTCAGAATGGGAGTAGGAGCAAGATGGTGGGACTCCTGCGTAGGTGGGGTTCACTAGACCTCCAGAGAGCAGGGAATTAAATATATTTTCAGAGACGGGGGATCGGGGATGGGGAGGAGGTATTTTTTTTCAGGTCATATTGGTGATCTGATAGGGGTTGAGACTGCTAGCCACTAGGGATATTTGGTGTACTTGTGTGGTCACAAGTGGAGGCTAGGACCACTAGCCACCAAGGCTAATTTTTTTGTGTAAATGGGTGAAATTTCACTCATTTCTTTCATATATATTTTCTGCTCTGCCACTGGCAGAAGTTTGGAAATTTCTATAAAATTTCTCCAATTATAAAGTAAGTTCTGCTGTGGCAGAAAACCCCACTTTAACCCACCCCTAGGGCCACCTCTCTCCTGCAGTGCACCGTATGTTTGTGGGTAACCAGGTGCTAAGTCATTCATAGACAACCTTATTCTGGGTCAGGGTTTCATATGTAGCAGAGCAGCAACAAGCTACGATCTGTTGAAAGTCAGCCCTTGAGCTAAGCTTTGTAAAACTGTATACTGTAGATATACATTTGATTCAAAAGATATTCGTCTTCTCCACTGTTTCAGTCTTTCTGACCTTTAATTATTATTCATGAATATATTCTGTTTTGTATCATATCTATTACACTTACAGTTATCTGCTGTGGTTTCTTATGGAAATACTAAAATCATAAACTAAATACTGTACACGTGTACTACAGTCAAGGTTATTTAAGCGGCTGAGACCATATTCAGTTCAACTCCCAAATTGTGGTATTATCCTGTAACATGACAGGGATTAGCAGAATCTGACAAATCATGGTATAATATCATTAGGAAAAGAACATACTGCATGTTTACCCTTCTAGAAGGTGCATAAGTAGGCACAGGTAGGGCTGCACTTTTGACATGATAAATGCTGGAAAAGTTGATAGCATTGACATGATCATATGGCAGGAATTATGGCAATAATTCTACTATAAAAGTGATGGACAGTCATGGATTCATTTTGCAACCAATTTACCTCTACTTTAAGATGTTTTCATATACAAGTATATCAGCAAACATTTAAATCAGTAGTGCATGTTAATGGTGAAAAGTTTGACCTGTACTTTTTAATACTTTATTTATTTTCAATTGTTCCTTATCTGCCATCTTGTACAGTACCCTTTGTTTCCTTTAGTCTGCTTTGACTGCTTTGTTTACATTTAAAATAATAAAAGGGGAACTTCTTTTAATATGGTTCTGTTCGCATTTTCATTTTATTCTATGTAGTTTTTGAACACCCATTGTCAACATAACTTTGCTTTTGTTTAATCACTGGGCACCTCCCTGACTCTAAAGTTATTTGGTGATGTCTCTCATCCAGAGTAGCACCCACCTTACATCATTAAACACTATACCTTTCTTCTGTCTCTCTCTTCTATTTAAGCCACCACAGGTCAGGGTGGAAAAATACCAGAGCATCCAAGACATAAAACAGTGGCACCTCTTACCATGAGATCACACACAAAACTGTTGTCCACATTGGGAGCTGGGGTCAAGTAGGTTGGATGTTTATTAACTGCACTGACCTACACAGCATATAAGGGAATTGCCCTCACTAAATTAATTAGTTCATGTAGGAAATCATTGCATTTTTATTTACCAAGACTACTCATTATATTCATAGTACACTCTAAAATATACTATGTTTCTGCATCTCATCACACAACCTATCACCCTTTTGGAGTACCTGCAGTATTTGCACTCCCAAGATCAATTGCACCTTGACATACTCCCAGGCAGGTTAAGCACTATCCAGAGGTAACTGTGCCTGTGCCTGGCTACTGTAAAAGTGAGTGGCATCTCATGGATCAGCAAATCAGAATGATGATCTACTCCTAAATATTGCTGGGGATAATCTAGCCATGTGTGCTTCCCTTCCATCATCACACAGCCCTAGTTACCTAATTCAAAGCAGGCTTCCATGCCTTGCCCCATAACAGGGACTTACCAGCTCCAAGCCTTGCAAGGCCCCTTATCTTGAAGACCATTGCCTGTTGCTATTACCTAGGCTTTTGTATTCCTTTTAAGTACTTTTTTCTCCTACAAAGTACCTCAGTTACCTTGCTTACATGCAGGGTAAAACTAATTACACAAGTAATCAGTTATCTTGTAATCAAATATTACCTTGCATGTAAAACCATTCTCTTCTTGTTAATTTGAATGTTGCACTTCAGGTAAAGGCAAACGGAGTTGGTGATTGATTACCTAGAATCAAACTGGTAATCAATCACCTACTCATGTCAACCTATTAAGTGAAGGTTCATGTCCACATCAGCTCCCTCTCTTATGTGCTGCATGTGAGAGTGGATCCTCCAGGATCATGACAACCTCCCATGAAGGGTGGCCCACCACAACTCCTCTGGTATCAATCAAGCTTCTGATGGTACTCTTTCATTTGTGCAGTTCTTTTTATTAGGTCCCCCTTCTGTGGTAGTGGATGTGCCCCTCCCCATCACCAGAAGGGCAGGGAGAGACAGGGCCTTCTTCTGAGGGCCTCTCTGCGGCTGGTTCCGAGATGCTGCTTCACCCTGGTACTCTGGATTCTTTTGGAGTCAGGTAGCCTATCTTACTATATAAAAGGGAGGCCTTGAATATTTATGTCTGAGTTTTCCCTTTCTGGTTGAGTAAAAAAATCTCAGAGAACAAACTCTGGACACTTTGGTTCATAGCTGAGGCCACTAGAGAGCAACTCTCAGGGCCAGGCTTTACCTTTCAAGTGCTTCTGGTAACCTGCCTTGGGCTGGAGGAAGAATGTGGCGAGTTACTCATCAATAAAATGAGGTAGCATACAGAAGACAGTACTCCTTTACATAATAGAACAATAATGTAGCTGTACAAAAACAACTGAGCATACATATGAAAACCTGTTCTGAGCCATATTAAAAGGAGTACTCTTTTATTATTTCAAATACAAAAAAGTGTTAAAGCAAACTCAAAATAGGAAATAAAGGGTATCAAATCAAAATTTATTTCTAAAGTGCTTTTCAAAAAACAAAGTGCATATACAATATAAAACAACATTTGGTCAAATAAAACATAAAATAACAAGGCAGCAGTAATAAAACTAAATGTTATCCCCAAATACCATTCCAAATAAATATGTTTTTAGTGAGGATTTAAAAGTCTTGGTGGACAGGCACTCTCTAATCTGATGAGGTAGAGAGTTCCACAGGGTCGGGGCTACAAAAGAGAAAGCCCTGGCACCTGATGTCTGAAGACGGACCCTGGGAACCTCTAGCTATCCCTCATCAGTGGAGCAGAGTGGGCAGAGGGGGCAGTAAGGCTGAAGGAGGTCTTGCAAGTAACCCAGTCCCTGTCCGTGTAGGGTCTTATAGGTCAGCAACACGACCTTGAAGGTGATCCTCCATCGCACCGGCCGCCAGTGCGGTTTGCACAGCACAAGTGCGACATGGCTAGTTGTTGACAACCCTGTCAACAACCTGGCCACAGCATTCTGTATCAACTGCAGGTGATGGAGATCCACCCCCGGTAATCCTAGGTATACAGCATTGCAGTAATCAAGATGAGAGGACACAAAGATGTGAACAAAATGTAAGAAGGTCCTCAGGAGCAACAAGGTGCTTTATCCAGGTGATGTTCCTCAGATGATAAAATGAGGACTTGACAACTGCTGAGACCTGTGCTTTTAGCATCAGTTCATTATCAAACACAATGCCCAGATTCTGCACCCATTCAGAAAGTCTCAGCTGGTTACCCTCTAGCACAAGGCCAGATGGTTGCCCAGGAGTCAACTTCTCTAGCTGCTGACCTGGGTCCACCGCCAACACCTCAGTCTTGTCTGGATCAAATAAGATTACCTCATCAAATAAGACAGAAGGTAAGGGTAAACCTAAAATAGAATTATAAATGTATAAAGTATGTCAAAGTTTGCACCAAAACAGGTGTAAGCACCCCCCATCCCTCCCTTTGTTGAAGAATACAGTATTTGGTGGCATTTCTCGTCATTGAAGGAGTGGTACCCACAGCAAGAAACCTTTACCTCTCTTATCTTGACAACATGGGTCTGGCCCAATAGGGAAAAAGACATCAAAACCTTTACATAGCAGCTCCAATAAACATGAGACCACTCAAAAACTGACTGTCCATAATGGGAGATGAGGTCAAGCAGGCTGCATATTTCACTTGTTGTACTGTTGCCACATGCTACTTCAAGTAAATCATTGGTTTATCAACTTCATTTTCATCTTGACATGGTCTATACCTATACTGTACTTCTACTGTACCACAGCTGTACTGCTGCTAAGCAGCTTCTGTGCTGTTACTATGCTGCTACTGCCCCGCAAATTGATTGGGATCTGCTACTTCTTTAGGTTACTTGTAAACCTAATCTCCCATGCATGGTCCCTTAGTCACTGTCTTCCACAAGGCTTTTGCATTCAGGGCAGACTCCCTCCCCAGACAGGTCAAGACACAGCTAGTGGCTCCTGATGGAGTGGCCACCAATCTATGGTGTACTCCAAAGAAATGAGATATAGTTGATGTAGCTGTGTGTTTCTTACTTCCAGAATCACACTGATGGGCCTAGTGAGCCAAAACAATGGACTATTTTGTCCACCTCAACTCTGAGAGACTTATCTGACATGAGATTTTGACAGGGCCCTTACCCTGATAACCATCACCAACACATTTGCCTGGGGTTACTTACAGATTTCTGATGCCCTTTCTCCTCTGGAATGTTCCCCCATACTGTTACAAATTGTGCCACTGTCCAATATTTGCCCAGCTCTTGTGTGAATAAGATAGTATTAATAAAAAGCCAAAACAACAATCCCCCCTCCCCCCATGCAAACCCTGCCCACAACCCCATGAAAATTCCTTAGATTTAGAAATATAACCCCATCTCAAAAATCCAGCCTAGCTTGTGGTATCAAATTAAACTTTTAGAAAAAAAAAAACGATAAGACAAAAGCGGCAGTTCATCGCAGTAGTGCGGTAGTGTGACCGCGCACTATTTCCCTATTAATCAGCACTGCAGTTTAAAAACCAAAGTTAAACAGAAACTGATTTGTTTTGTTTATTTTCTGAGGCACTGAAGTAATGCTGTATTGAGATGTCACTCGACCTCACCCTATCTGCTCTTGATCTCTCGCTGACATGCAGGGACAGGGCTTCATATATCACCGTCCTCACTAAAGCTCTGCTGCTCAGCTTAGTAATGGTTGTAAGGTAAACACTGAGGTACCGTGCTCAACAGAGGGCAGAACAGGGGTGAATGGAAAAATAGACAAGAGCAAAAAGAGTAGGCATGGGGAAAAAAGGATAAAGCCAACATTAAATGGAGGGCAATGAGTACCAATGCCCGTAGTCTGGGAAACGAGCTTCCTGAGCTAGTAGCCTTGATGGAAGATGAACAATTGGATATTGTGGCAGTCACAGAAACATGGTACACAGAGAACCATGACTGGGATGTCAACATACTGGGGTACACAGTCTACAGAAGGGACAGGGAGGGGAAAGAGGAGGTGGGGTAGCTCTATACATAAGGGAAGAGATCAAAGCTATAGAACTAAAAAGTAAAGAGGCAGGACAAGAGGCACTCTGGGTCACCTTGGAGACAGGGAATGGCATCACAATCCACACAGGGGTTGCATACAGATCCCCATCTCAAGGGGAGGAAATGGCAAGAAAATGACAGAGGACATTCTCAAAATGGCTGAAAAAGGGGAGATACTGTTGATGGGGGACCTGAATATGCCAGATGTTAACTGGATGACAAGTACTGCAGCCACATCCAAGAGCAGGGTCATTCTCGATGCCCTGCAGGGGGCAGACCTTAGACAGCTAGTGTTAGAACCCACTCCGGAGGGAGCAATACTAGACCTGTACTCTCAAATGGAGAGAGGATCACAAATTTAGAAGTCGGTAGACATCTGGGAACAAGCTACTCACTGCACAGTATGCTCACAATAAGCACACAACCATGGAGACGAGCCATACAAAAACAAGCATACTGGACTTTAGAAGGGCTGACTTTTGGCAAAATGGGTGAATACCTGAGGAATACACTAGCAAATGGCCAAAAGGAGGGTGAAGAACAATGGAGAAAAATCAAAACTGCCATCATAGAGGCAACAAGCCTTTGTGTGAAACAGATAAAGAAAACAAAGCAAAGTAAAAAACCACTATAGTTCTCAAAAGAGGTGGCAGGGAAGATTAAGGAGAAAAAGACTGCATTCAAAAAGTATAAGGAATTACAGAAGGAGCACAACAGGGGACTGTATCAATTAAAGAAGAAAGAAGTGGGGAAGGCAGTCAGAATAGCAAAAGCCCAAACCGAAGTAAAAATAGCCAATTCAGTTAAGAAGTGGGATTACACCTTTTATAGGTACATTAGGGAGCATAGAAAGGTTAAGGAAGAATAGTGAAGATTAATAAGGGAGAGGGGAGGTGAGCAGAGGGAGACAGTGAAAGGCAGAGATAATGAATGAATACTTTGCTCAGTGTAACGCCCCTGGAGCCTCCACCCCTGCCTTTTTGCAAATGACAGGTGGTATGCTGTTGAAGCTGACAGCAGTACCAGGTGGGGACTGTGTTCAGGGAGGACTAGGTTACTCGGCACAAGGGCCTAGGTTTGGCTACTCTGCACAGGGGCACCCAAGTAAATCTGAACACAGGAAGCAGTAACTGTAATGTCCAATACCAGGAATGGGATTCTAAACTGTGGCTTTTATTCACATCCAAACTGAACAAACAAAGCATAGAAGGACCCCCAAGGGGCTACATTCCTGGTAATGAAGAGAAGAGAAACAGAACACTTCCTCAACACTTTAGCCCTAAGGCTCTGGACCCACCAGACACACAGCCCGGACTTGCACACTGCTTTGGGTACACAGCCCGACTTGTTCACTATTTGGGGTTTCCCTGGCTCGGCTCCCCTGCTGGCCACTCGAACACCTTCCATGTAACATGGACACATTCTCCCGTGGCTCCCTAAACCACCTTAGAGCCTTCGACTCCTTAAGGAAAATTTCCTTTCAATCCCACGTCTGGGTACTTCCCTCAGCACTGGCCGAGTGCATGAGGCAAAGTAAAAGGGCCACAGAGCAAATCCGTAGAGGTGAACCTGGTTACTAAAGATGGGGGGGGGTCTCCCACCTCTAGCTCCCACAATTCATACCCGGCCATTTCTCTGGATATTAAACATCTCTTTCTGAAAAGCTTGGCAATGTAGATTAAAGGGTAAACGCATAGCACATTTCCTCTACATGTCTTGACTTTCCCTTTGTACTAGACTCGAACATACTTTTACTTTGGCTTAGCCTATTCATCTAGGCCTCCCACTGATTAAGCAGTCCAATCCCCACTTTACAACAGTTCAGGTGAAACATAGGCCCCATGTAAGAGCAGAACTCTCCCTTTGGTTGCAGGTGCCCCACAGGCGATTCTTGACAGCTTCTGGTGCCACAGCACAACTTAGAAAAATAAGACCGCATCTTCCCTAGCCAGAACAAGGAGGTTGCCCCTGGAATAACAGGCAAACCTTTTACCCCATCCCCTTAGGGATGGGGCAAAGAGACCAGTAACAGCAGTCTCCACCTCTTCACGAACAGCTTACTGTGTTCCTCTTTTGGTGGAAACACACACCTCTCCCTAACAGTAGCTCTATATCACAGCTTTAGGCTCCAAGAGCCTGTGCACAGACAGCTGTGCTCCTCTCTTCAAGACTGCTCACACACAACTGCTGCAGCTCACTGTTCAAAAACTCCCAACATTCTAACCTAACTCCCAACTGCAGATTCCAATGTGGCTCGTGCAGCTGCGTGGTTCCTATGGTGATGTCCCTCAGTCTCAGCTGAGACTGAGAACAGAGTGAGACAGTGTGAAATCCATTTAACTGGATTTTCACAAGCTGCCTTCCCTGCCTACCACTAGGTCTTACTGGGATTCTAGTAACCCCTGGTAACAGGGGGGTTACACCTAAAGCAGACAATAGAAGCACTCTGGTTAGGGGGGTTGACACCAGTCCATTTACAGAAGAAAGAGTCCTGAAAGAACTCCTTAAACTCAAGGTGTACAAAGCAATGGGGCCTGACGGGATTCACTCCAGAATCCTAAAAGAACTAAGGGAGGTCCTAGTGACACCACTGACCACACTTTTAACAAATCATGGGAGGATGGGGTGGTACCTATGACTGGAGGAGGGCAGATGTGATTCCCCTTCACAAAAGCGGGAGCAAGGCAGAAGCAGGAAACTACAGACCTGTAAGTTTGACCTCAGTGGTAGGGAAAATTATGGAATCACTTCTGAAAGAAAGAATTGTTGAATACCTAGAGGCCAGCGGAGCACAGGACCCAAAGCAGCATGGATTTACAGCAGGAAGGTCATGTCAGATGAATCTAATAGATTTCTTTGACTGGGTGACCAAAGTAATAGACCAGGAAGGGTCTGTGGATATGGCCTACCTAGACTTTAGCAAGACATTTGACTCAGTCCCGCACAAAAGATTAATAATCAAGTTAGCCAGCCTGGGAGTGGGTCCCAGGGTGGTAGCCTGGGTAGAAAACTGGATGCAAAACAGGACAAAGAAGGTAATAGTGAATGAAATACATTCCGAAGAAAGGGGGGTCACTAGTGGAGTACCTCAGGGCTCAGTACTGGGTCCAGTCCTCTTTAACATCTTTATCGGTGACATTGCAGAGAGCCTGAGGGAAAGGTATGCCTCTTTGCAGATGACACAAAGATCTGTAACAGAGTTGATACACAAGGGGGGATAGAAAGGATGAGAAGGGACTTGGCAAGGTTGGAGGAATGGTCAGACATATGGCAACTTAGATTCAATGCAAAGAAATGCAAAGTAATGCACCTGGAAACAAAACCCAGGAGAAGAGTAAACAATAGCAGGGGAGGTACTAACAACAACAAAAATGGAAAGGGACCTGGGGTAGTCATATCAGATGATATAAAGGTTGGTAAGCAATGTGAGAAGTCAGTAAGGGGAGCCAGGGGGATACTGGGATGCATAGGAAGGGGCATCACAAGTAGAAAAAGGGAAGTGGTTATCCCTCTGTACAGACAGTTGGTGAGACCCCATCTGGAGTACTGTGTGCTGTTTTGGAGACCTCATCTACACAAGGACATAGGCTTGAAGCAGTCCAGAGGAGGGTAACTACAATGGTGCAGGGTCTGCATCAGAAACCATATGAAGAGAGACTGAGAGAGCTTAATATGTATACCCTTGATGAAAGGAGGGACAGGGGGGGGACATGATAGAAATGTTGAAGTACCTCAAGGGAATCAACAAAGTCCAGGAGGGTAGCATCTTTCAGAAAAAGAGATGTGTAAGAACAAGGGGGCACAATTTAAAGATAAAGGGATGGCTAAGGGGTAATATGAGAAATTTTTTTTTCACAGAAAGAGAGTGGTGGATAAATGGAACCGCCTTCCTGGGGAGGTTGTTGGGTCTAAAACAGTGCGGAAATTCAAACGTGCATGGGACAGATATAAGGCAATTGTAGTGGGGGGTTGCAGGAAATAGGCTGTTGGTTAACTAGAATCTGAAGCTTATCCAGTAGGTAGGGAAATGGGCAGAGTGGGTGGGCCAAGTAGTCCTCATCTGCCGTCAAAGTCTATGTTTGTATGTTTCTAGCTTCCAAGTCCGGATGTGTAGCTAGCAGTTTTCTCAGAGGGTGGGAGAATCCACACAAGACCTGCATTACAGTTATCGCCACAGATGAAAAAAAAAGCGCTTCTACCTTATAAAACAGGTAAGTAATTTAGAGAGCTGCCCCAAGCTGCTATCTCTCCTGGCAGTTCTGGGTCTCCACTTTCTGGGTCCTGTAACGTCACACGCCTCATGGCTCACAAATCCCTTCTCAAATACCTTTATACTTTTACCAAATAAACAGCAACACTGCAAATAAACAGTACTACAGCAGTTTCTCTGGTTGTGGACAGTATGCAAGAAACTGCATCTTTTATTCTGGATGTGGTGATGGGAAGGGGTAAGTGGAAGGGAATAGCTCTGTGACCTCTCTATGTGTGTGTGTGGGGGAGGAGCAATATCAGATGGAACAGCCCCAAAATGGAGGAACTACTTTAACAAAAAAAAAAGTTTTTTTTTTCTAGTATTTGTATCTGTCTTTAGGTTGATTTCCTTTATTTTACAACTTAATCAAAATTTACACAGATGACCATTTTCTAAGCCTGCGGCATAGTGCCTCATTACGCCCCTGAGCGGTCCTGTATAGCACAATACCACTCACCCTATTGGGTATTATTGCTTGCTGAGAAACTGGGGCTCACATGCAAGTACTAGAATCCCAAACTTGGGTCCACTGGAAAACCATAGTGGTGAGGCACAAAATCATGGATATGTCCATTTTGAACACAAAAACTACTGGGTTGTTATGGAAAATGTTAAAAGTCATAGTGTTGTCATTGCAAATGTAAAACATAATGGATTTTCATGATAAATGCCAAAATATTGGAGTTTTCATAAAAATGGAAAAATCATGGTATCCATGACTTCCATGATGTCTGTGACCGAGGTATAGTACAGTTCACATTACATTTATTGTGCAGCCAGTTAACTGCTAGTTAACATTTAAGCTGTTAAGGCTCTGCACAGGAAATCTCTTCATTACTGATATCTGTTTTTTTAGCTGGCTTCTGCTGGGATCTGAATGCATTGCCTGTATACACTTTCAGTTGAAAGGCATATTCTACAGCTAAAGGGGGAAAAAAACAATCCAACTAGTTGGCTGATCATTACAATCACATAGAAAGAACTGACTGCAAGATAGCTGCACAATAAGTTTAATGTGAACTGCACTGTATAGCCTGAAGCATACTGTAGGTGTGTTTTTAAACATTTTTGCTCTTGTACAAACAGACATACAGTCAATGCAGAGAAGGTGCTCCACTCACTGTTGTGCACAGCTAATATGACCATCTTAGGGTAGCTGGTTCATTCCACTGGAGTGTCAAACAGATGAGGCATACTGATGAGTCCTGGTAGGATGAAACACATGTCTATGTCTTCTGTTGGCACCCTTTGCAAACTGTGTGAGAGGCCTTCCGGCACCATGCATTTCTGCTTAAAGTTGAACCAGCATAATATTCTGTGATGATTTGCATATGCAGCCCATGATGCTTTGCATTGTGGGGGCATGTGTGATTTTGTATTTCTTTGAAACTTGGCTTCCCAGCCAAATGCCCTTTGGGGTAACCATTGCCTCAGTGCTTGCACACAGAGGTTCTTTGTCTTTTAAACTGTTTTTTGTTTTAATTGGGTTCACCACAACATAACCCAGATTGACCATCTCAGGGTAGCTGGTTCATTCCACTGGGGTGTCAAACAGACGAGGCATACTGATGAGTCCTGGTAGGATGAAACACATGTCTGTGTCTTCTGTTGGCACCCTTTGCAAACTGTGTGAGAGGTCTTTCGGCACCATGCATTTCTGCTTAAACTTGAACCAGCATAATACTCTGTGGTGATTTGCATATGCAGCCAATGATGCTTGGCATTGTGGGGGCTGTGATTTTGTATTTTGAAACTTAGCTTCCCAGTCAAATGCCCTTTGGGGTAACCATTGCCTCAGTGCTTGCACACAGAGGTTCTTTGTTTTTTGATATGTAGGATATTCAATCTTGAAGGAAACCGGTACCAACAACTGGAATAAGAAATTCATTATTTTATTTCTGTTCCATATTCTGCTACAAACACCATCAGTAGAGGAAGGACAACAGTTACTGATAACTTCAACTGGTTTCACGCATGTGATCAGTTCTGGCTTCCTTCAAGACTGAATAGACATACAGGCAGACAGAAAAACAGGAAAAGAGGGTGATGTGATATCTTGTAGTGGACCCATATGTGAGTTTAGGTACATTGGATTTGTTTGTGAATCCAGTATATTAGCCCAATAAAAGGTATCATACCACATTCTTTATCTGTTTGATTAAAGGAATACATTTTGGGAGGTACGTTCTTTTTATTTTTGCTTGTGTGCATGAGCAAAGTGATGATGTTGTTACTGTTGTGTAGGGGACTGAGTAGGTGTATACTATACAAGTCAGTCAGTGTAGAAATGCAGGAGGCTTGCCTCTCAAAATCCAGTGCTGAGTAGGCTGACAATGACAGTGTCCAGCTGGCTGATGGATGTGAACTTCCTGTAATTCAAAGGATAAAGCCTGACTGGCCCAATGGCACTGAGGGTTGAGGCTCTAGATGCCACACCTCGTACCACGCTGGCAACCATAGTTTGGACACAAGCCTGGGATGTCAGGGCTTGGCAGGGGAGGAATAGGAATGAGCATCCAGAGGACTGCTCTCCTATCCTGGGGAGGGATGTAAGCTCTGCAGTGGCCCCTGGAGATGACCAGGGGCACTGCTAGAGTCGGTGCAGCAAGGGGTGGGGTGAAGTGGATGTCAGCACAATGGTGCTCTGATATCATTGCACACCTGCACTCTGGGGCAAAGCTAGGAGGAAAATGGCAGCATTGACTGAAGCAGCTTGATAGCCACAGCTTCCTGAGCCCAGTGGGGCTTGGTGTGCACACCACATGCCGGTATTAGTTCCTGGCCTGGCGCGGGGACCGAGGGGGGGGTCCCTTTCATGGGTACAGCTGCATATGCTAGCTGGTGTGGGGATGTACCTCCAGGGTCATTCAGGGGAAGTGGAGTGGTGGCTGGATTCACAGCCAGTCAGTGGCTACAGGAGAAAAAAACATATTTGTAATAAAAAATAAAGGATAAAGTTCCTCCAATCACAATGGTTTTCTGCCCATTAGCCATCTAGCAGGCATTATCAGGCTGTGAAGATAAAGATCAAGCTTGTATATATATATGTGTGTGTGTGTGTGTGTGAGTGGGCATGCACGCGCGTGTGTGTGTTTCCCCCTAGTTACAGACAGGAAGCACCTATTTGAAAGCACTAAACAGTAGTGCTGTGTGGAATGCAGAATTCCACTGGTGGACTTAGCCTGGAATGACCATTCCACTGCTGGAATTTCTGCTGGAATTTAGTTGGTTCTTCTGCGGAATTCCTGTGATCTGCTGAATAATATTCTGTGAAACAGCATTCTATTCCGCGGAAAATTATTCCACAACAATTTCCGCAGAAAATATTGAGCTCCTCAGAAAAATATTCCACGGAACAGCATTTTTTTCTGCAGAAAATCATCCCACAACTGCTCTGCTGCAAAACGGCACCATTCCGGTTCTGGAGGAATTTCAGCAGAATTATGAAAATTCTGTGGAATTTCATTTCACCAGAATTTGAAAATTCTGTACAGCACTACTAAACAGAGTTGGGGAAAAAAAGAATGCAGAATGCAAATATAATAGCTTCGGATATGTTAACAACATGTCAATAATAAACAGAAATCACCAGCAATAGTTTATTTAACTGACATATTGTGTTCCATTTAACAAGCCTCTGATACCAGTTTCATAACTTAGAAAAATGTTAGAGTTAGACACAATTCAGTTTATTGTTCAAATATTTTTGCAATACTTTTTCTTTTTTGTATGGACTTTATCCTTCTGTCCCTCCCCAATGGCTCCTTTTGGCAGCCAACCCCCAGCCCCTTCACTGCACTGCCAGGATTTACCACGTCTATGGTACTTCATACCTCATTATGCGAGTGGTTGCCATGGATGGTGATGGTATGGTGCCTTCAGAGACACAGAATCATACTGCAGACATGGTCTTCTTCCACCCATTACTCCCCTTGAGGCAGAGCCAGTAGCGTGTAATGATGTAAACGTAAACCTTGAAGATGGTGTAAGTTTTTAACTCCCGCCTCTGACTTTCAATTCTGGTTGACTGCTGCTGTACCACCTACCCTCCACTAGGTGATAACCAAGCAGCTATACACACTGTCCTCTCACCCTGAAGAAGAAGATCATCAATGGACACTAAATCCTTCTTCCCATGCCAACCTCCGAGGGACCATGGTCAATTCCTGAACTGGGGTTGCAAATGTGGCAGGAGGTGAGTTCAGTCCTCCATGGTGCTGGCCCAGATAAAAGTTCACTGTAGCTCAGATTTCCTTAAACAATATTGTTTTTGGCCCAAATGGGGGATGAACCTGCAACCCACTGTTTTACAGTTCTGTACTTTTACCCTCTGTACTATTCAGTGAGAACTATTTTCTTGCAATTTATTCCCCTTTTTTCTTTATTACTGAGGTCAGTGACATAAAAATAAGATTACTGTCACTTGAATTTAATTAGCTTTGGCTGTGTGTCTACACATGACATCATAAAGCCCTATTTATGATATCATAATTATGTCAACAGCAACAGACTGGGATGGCATTAACAGAATTGTGACTGCAGAAGTAGACAAACAAAAAGAGCAAATAGAGGAGAGATCCTGATTCCATGCAAATGTCCTTAGTAATAAACAAATAAGGGTGACAATTACAACAAATTCTGACCTGAGCCAATAAAGCTGCATGGGAGAAATTTGGGGTAAAAATATTGAAAATTAGCAAAGTTACGAGCCTGCAATTGGAAAATGTAATATAGGCATATAAAGTTGCTGTTTTGTAATATTTGTACACCAGCTTTTCAATAGTGCCTTGTTATGACCCTGCCTCATGAAGAAGGACAGAGCAAATGTTCAACTCCTCCCCAAAAGGTGATTTTGGGAAGGGACTGCAAAATGAACTTTCGGGATGCAAAAGCACATTTTGGGACAGAGTTAAAAAATGATAGTGGTCACATTCATGAAGTGCTGGAAAGAAATCGCTATGTTGTAAATTTGGGGTCAAAATATTGAAAATGACCAAAGTTATGAGCCTGCATTTACAAAATTCAATGTAACTTTATTGTTTTGTAATATATTTACACCAAATTTTCAACATAGCCTTCTTAATACCCCACCTCACTTTCAAGGGCAGAGAAAATGTTTAACTCTTGCTTGAAAAGTAAGCTTATGCAGGGACTACAAAATCACGTTTCAGGATGTGAAAAAACATTTTGGCCAGAATCTGAAAAATGGCAGCTGTCACATTCATGTGGTGCTATAATGATATGGCTATGTTGTAAATTTGGGCTTAAAATATTGAAAATTACAAAAGTTATGAGCCTGTATTTGCAAAATTTAATGTAGGCTCATAACTTTGCTGTTTTTTAATATTTTTACTCCAAATTTTCAACATAGCCTTCTAATGATCCACCTCATGAACAAGGGTAGAGAAAATTATTTTCAGTTCCTGCCTGAAAGGTGATTTCATGCACGGACTGCAAAATCTCCTTCTGGGACAGGTTTGCCTAATGGCAGCTCAACTGTTCATGAGCTGGAGTCCCAAAAAAGGCACATGAAAAATATGGGCCAAAAATATGAAAAAATGACCAAGTTATGCCAGTAAGTTCAAAACACCATTGAAATACATTAAACCGCGTACCTGTTTCTTCAATTCATGGTCCGACTTTGAAGAGTGAAGATGTGTCTGTGGTCCAGACAGGATTTTGGCGTTGGACCTCCAATGGGAAAGTAAGGGCTTGGGGGGTGCTGGGTGATTGGTGCTAAGTGGGAGGGTCAGGTGGGGGGAGTGCAACGGCTGCAAAAGACATTGATGGACTTTTTTTATATGGGATTAAAAAAAGCAGGATTCCTGCACTGGAAAATCGGGCATAACCTAGTGCCACTGTTATGTTTCTGGTGGGGTGAGTGGAGTGGTGGGTGGTGAGAGGGAGGGTTAGGTGGGGGAAAACTATTGAAATATATTTGAAAACAGCACAATTGCACATGCATGGTAGTGGAGTGTGGAATGAGCATTCCTGCACTGGGGGAATGGGTACCCTAGTGCCACTGTTACATTTCTGGGAGGTGGGGTAGTGGGTGCTGAGAGGGAGGATCAGTTGGGGGAAGGAAACAAGAAATACATTTAAAAAAAAAAGCAAAAATAACCTTACAAACATACGAACATATGAAATTTGCCAGCAGATAAAGGCCTAGAGGTCTATCAAGTCTGCTCGAATGTGCAGCTAGCACCCCTTATTCTGCAGCTGCCCTCCTTCCACCCTTCCCTTCATTGACCCTCCCCCTTTCCTGTCCCATCCCCTTTTGAAGCAGTCCACTGTTCTACTGCATACCACTTCTGCAGGTAATGCATTCCACCCAGCCACCACCCTCTCTGTAAAAAAGTGTCTCCTCATCTCCCTCCTGAACCTTCCTCCCTCCAGTCTTATATCATGTCCCCTGGTGTCCCTCCCCTCCCTTACTTTGACCAGCCCCTCTGTACCTGTCTTGTTTTTTCCTTTCATGTACTTAAAGGTTTCATCCATGTCCCCCCTGTCCCTCCTCTCCTCTCCTCAAGTGAGTACATGTTCAACTCCCTCAGCCTCCTCTCGTATGATAAGTCCCCCAGCCCCTTGATCATCTTTGTCGCCCTGTGCTGCACCCCCTCCAGTAACTTAATGTCCCTCTTCAGATACGGGGGCCAGTACTGCATGCAGTACTCCAGGTGTGGTCTAGCTAATGACCTATACAGTGGCAGAATCACCTTCTCCTCCTTGAGGATATACCCTTGCAATACAACCCAGCATTTTGTTGGCCTTTGCAGCTGTCTTCCTACATTGTGCCAAGTTGTTCATTGACCCTGTAATGAGCACCCCAGATCCTTCTCCTCCTCTGTCTGGGCTAGCTGCACTCCCCCAGCTGGTAACTCCTCCTGGGTTCTTCATCCCAAAATGCAGCACCTTGCACTTTTTGCATTAAACCCCAGTTGCCAGGTGTCTGACCAGGTTTCAAGCTTTGCCAGATCATCCTGCAACCCTGCCATCCCCTAGGTCATCCACCACTGCTCCTACCTTGGTATCATCAGCAAACAGACTAATCTTGCTCTTGATGTCCAATGATATGTCTGCAATGAATATTCCAAACAACACTTGTCCCAACACCGAGCCCTGTGGAACACCGCTCGTCACTACCCTTGGGTGTGAGAGCTCCCCGCCCACCACCACCACCCTCTGTTGCCTTCCCTGAAGCCAGTTCCCTACCCATCTCATCAGCTTTGCACCTGCCCCTGTGCCTATTAACTTACTTCCCAGCCTTCCATGTGGCACCAAGTCGAATGCCTTACTGAAGTCAAGATACAGGACATCCACTGCATGGCCCCTGTCCAGTTGCCTAGTTACCCAGTCATAGAACTCCACCAGGTTGGTTTGGCAGGATCTGCCCTTATGAAGCCATGCTGTCTGCTGTCCTGTAGTCCTTTGGCTTCTAGGATAGTCACCAGCCTTTCCATCAGGATAGTCTCCATTTGCTTACCCATGATGGATGTGAGGCTCACTGTTCTGTAGTTTCCCAGTTCATCCTTGGAGCCACTCTTATGGAGGGGCACCACATGAGCCATCCTCCTGTCCTGAGGTACACACCCCGAATGTTGTGAGGCATTAAATAGGTCTACCAAAGGTCCTGTAAGGACCTCTGCCAGCTCCTTCAGAACCTTGGGATGGATGCCATCTGGGCCTGGTGCCTTATCCACCCTCAGTGTCTTCAAACCCTCCCGAACTCTGCCCTCCATAATTTCCCCATCTGTCACCATTCTCCCCCCCCATTTCTGCCATTTCTCCCCCTTTGTGTGTCACCCCCTCTTCTCTTTAGTAAATACTGAGCAGAAGTACTCATTTAGTGCTTCTGCCTTATCGTACCCTGCTTCCACCCAAACCTCTCCTTCCTAATCCTTGCTATGTGGTCCTTACAGCTCCTTTTCTCACTGATGTACCAAAAGAAGTCCTCCCCCCCCTCCTTCTTAATGCCTTGTGCCAGCCTGAGTTCCGTTGATGCCTTGGCTCCTCTTACTGCCCTCGTCACCTCCTTCGTTTCTGTCAAGTACTCCTCCCTGTCCTCCCCTGTCCCTGCTTTCTTGTACTTCCTAAAGGCAACTCTTTTCCTCCTTACCTTTTCTGTGACCTCCTTGCTCAACCAGCTCAGTTTCTTAGCCCTAGCCTTCTTGCTCTGGGCCTTGCAGCAGGTTTTGGTTGCCTCCGCTATCCCCAGCTTTATGAGCTCCCACCTCTGGTTAGTGTCCATACTAGATTGAATTCTGGCCAGGTACCCTTTTACCACTTCCCCCATCCTCCCAAAGTCCGTCCTCCTGAAGTCCAGCATTCTTGTGCCAGATTCCACTCCTTGCTTGCCCATATCCAATGTGAGCCATACTGAGTGGTGGTCACTCCCTGACAGTGGTTCCTCCACAGTAAGTTCTCTCACAAAGTCCACATTTGCCAGCACAAGGTCAAGGGTATTCCCTAATCTGGTTGGTTCACTGATCATTTGCAGTAGGAAGCTGTCCTGGAAGGCATCCAGCAGTACCTTCTCCCTTCTGTTCCTGGTAGTTGGTGTACTCCAGGCATGTTGAAGTCCCGCACAATCACCACACTACCCTTCTCGCAGGTCCTCCTGATCTGTCCTGCTAGTTCCCTGTCTAACTCCTCCGTCTGAGATGGCAGCCTCTACACCACTCCCATTCTAAGAATCCTATTCTTGGAAACCTGGATTTGCATCCAAATTGACTCCATACTACCCTCCTCCTCCTCTTCCTCCCTTACACACTTCAGTCCTTCCTTCACATATAATGCCACACCCCCTCCTTTCCCAATCACCCTGTCCCTACAAAATAACCTGTACCCTGGTAGAGACAGGTCTCAGTCATTGAATTGGGTGGCCCATGTTTCTGTGATGGTTGCTAAGTCCACCTCTCCCTCTGTCATGAGCATCTGTAACTCTGCAGTTTTCCTCCCAAGGCTTCTAGCATTAAGGGTAACCACCTTTTACCCTTCCCTCCCTCCCATCCTGCCCTCCTTTACTAGCATCACCAATAGTACTTGCCATTTGTCCTTTGTCACTTTAATGGGGGGTAAGCTCATATGGTTTCTCAGCCTGTGGTCTCTGCATGTCTCTTGCCCAATTGCCACCCTCTGCTCCTAGTTTAAATTCCCTACTTCCTCTATGTACTCCTCCATCCTCTGTTTCAACACTTTCTTTCCCTCCTCACTCAAGTGTAGTCTGTCCTTGGCCTAGAGACTACTTTCCTCCCAGGTCCATCCCCACCCCTTCAACAGCCCATACTCTTTAGCACAACACCAGGTTCATAGCCATCCATTAAATTCCTCTATTCTCAGCTTTCTTGTTGTGCTTACCTTGGGCACTGGAAGTATTTTCCGAAAAAGTTACTGATCTTCCTGCCCCCTCATATACTTGTCCTAGTTCCTCAAACCTCCTCTGGACTATATCTACTGTCTTGTCAGCCAGGTCGTTCGTCCCAAGATGTATAATTAAATGAGGCTTGTCCCTACCCCTTCTAGCATATTTCAGAACAGATTGCTCCACCCTTTCCGCTGTCATTCCTGACATGGCCTTCACCCAAAAGCGACTATGCCTCTCCCCTTTGCTACCCCACCTGACTCCTCTTAGTATTGAGTCCCCCAGCACTAAGATTCCACCACTCTTACTCCCTGCTTGCTTCCATTCATCTCCCTCTCTCATTTCTGGCTCATCTTGCACATTATTTCCCCCTTTTCCCCTGTTGCAATTCTCCCAGCAGAACTTCCCCCAACTCCGGTTTGGTCCAGGCATTTATCAATTACTCCTCTAATTTCATCATTTCCCTCCTCCACCTTCTTCCTCTCTAGCAGTGCAAAACTATTTTCTGAAGACCTTTCACAAATGCCCAATCCCTTTCTCTTCATAGTAACCTGTTCTCTCCTTTCCACTCCACGACTTTTGCCACTTCTTCGCCTCCCCTCACAAGTCCCTATCTCCTCCTTCCATTTGTCTTTTGTCTCCTGACCTGGTTTCCCCAGCAATCGTTCTTCCTGGCCTAGACCCCCTTGTCCCTGTTTCCCTTATTTTGACCCTCTCCTCACCACTGTTGACTTAAATCGCCCTCCCTTATCTCCCATTCTTCCCCCTCCAGTACTGGGCTAAACCCACCCCCAGTCTGTCTTGCCTATCTTAGTTCCTCCTGCAGACCCTCAATCTCCTTTCTGAGTTTCTCTATGTGGTTGTACACTACATATTCTCCCACACTCCATGCAATTTTTAGAAAGATTGGTGCATCGCAGTTGTTGCAGCCTACCACCCTACCCATTGCTGTTGTTGCTCACCAGGGACCCCCACCCTTCCAGATGCAGGATACCAAACACTCCCCCAAGTCTCCCCTCTCCCCCTCTATCAGTGCAAAACATTGTTTTCTTAATTTCCATTACCCCCTTTGTTGTACACGTTTAGATAGATTGAGCAACTGCTTTTTATATTCCTAACCTTCCTATCCAAACTCAAAAACAGACTTTAAGTAGCTATTGCACAACCTTCTTCAAACTCCTACTCCTCATTTCCACAATGTTAGGTAAGGAGGAAAAGAGCTGCCTTTAGGAAGTACAAGAAAACAGGGAGGGGGAAGACAGAGAGGAGTACTTGACAGAATAGAAGGAGGTGACAAGGGCAGTAAGGAGAGCCAAAGCATCTACGGAACTCAGGCTGGCACAAGGCATTAAGAAGGGGGAGAAGAACTTCTTTAAGTACATCAGGGAGAAAAGGAGCTGTAAGGACCACATAGTAAGGATTAGGAAGGAGGGAGGTTGGGTGGAAGCAGGGTACGATAAGGCAGAAGCACTAAATGAGCACCCAAGGTGGGAGAAATGGCAGAAGCAGGGAGGGAAGTGGTGACAGATGGGGAAATCATGGAGGGCAGAGTTCGAGAGGGTTTGAAGGCACTGAGGGTGGACAAGGCGCCAGGCCCAGATGGCATCCACCCCAGGGTACTGAAGGAGCTGGCAGAGGTCCTTGCAGGACCTTTGGCAGACCTATTTAATGCCTCACTACATTCAGGGTGTGTGTACCTCAGGACTGGAAGATGGCTCATGTGGTGCCCCGCCACAAGAGTGGCCCCAAGGATGAACCAGGAAACTACAGACCAGTGAGCCTCACATCCATCGTGGGTAAGCTAATGGAGACTATCCTGAAGGAGAGGCTGGTGGCCCTCCTAGAGGTCAAAGGACTACAGGACAGCAGACAGCATGGCTTCATATGTGGCAGATCCTGCCAAACCAACCTGGTGGAGTTCTATGACTGTGTAACTAGGCAGCTTGACAGGGGCCATGCAGTGGATGTCCTGTATCTTGACTTCAGTAAGGCATTCAACTTGGTGCCACATGGAAGGCTGGGAAGGAGGTTAGTAGGCACAGGGTTGGGTGCAAAGCTGGTGAGATGGGTAGGAAACTGGCTGCAAGGAAGGCAACAGAGGGTGGTGGTGGTGGGGAGCTCACACCCAAGGGCAGTGACGAGCAGTGTCTCACAGGGCTCGGTGTTGGGACCAGTGTTGTTTGGGATATTCATTGCAGACATATCATGGGACATCAAGAGCAAGATCAGTCTGTTTGCTGATGATACCAAGGTTGGCGTGGTGGTGGATGACCTAGGGGGATGGCAGGGGTTGCAGGATGATCTGGCAAAGCTTGAAACCTGGTCAGACACCTGACAACTGGGGTTTAATGCCAAAAAATGCAAGGTGCTGCATTTTGGGATGAAGAACCCAAGGAGGAGTTACCAGCTAGGGGGAGTGCAGCTAGCCCAGACAGAGGAGGAGAAGGATCTGGGGGTGCTCATTACAGGGTCAATGAACAACTCAGCACAATGTAGGAAGGCAGCTGCAAAGGCCAACAAATTGCTAGGTTGTATTGCAAGGGGTAGATCCTCGAGGAGGGAGGAGGTGATTCTGCCACTGTATAGGTCATTAGTTAGACCACACCTGGAGTACTGCGTGCAGTACTGGTATCCGTATCTGAAAAGGGACATTAAGTTACTGGAGGGGGTGCAGCGCAGGGTAACAAAGATGATCAAGGGGCTGGGGGACTTATCATATGAGAGTAGGTTGAAGGAGTTGAACATGTACTCACTGGAGGAGAGGAGAGACAGGGGTGACAAGATTGAAACCTTTAAATACATGAAAGGAATAAACATGATGGGTACAGAGGGGCTGTTCAAAGTAAGGGAGGGGAGGGCCACCAGGGGTCATGATATGAGACTGGAGCGAGGAAGGTTCAGGAGGGAGATGAGGAGACACTTTTTTATAGAGAGGGTGGTGGCTGGGTGGAATTCATTACCTGCAGAAGTGGTATCCAGTAGAACAGTGGACTGCTTCAAACGAAGATGGGACAGGACAAGGGGGAGGGTTAATGAAGGGGAAGGGTGGAAGGGAGGGGCAGCTGCAGAATAAGGGGTGCTAGCTGCACATTCAAGCAGACTTGATAGACCTCTAGGCCTTTATCTGCTGGCAAATTTTGTATGTTCATAATGCAATAGCAATGCAAAGAAGTAACAATGAAAGCTTCTAGATTTTCAGTTACTTCCCTTCCACTGAGATAGCAGTCACCTCTTCACTCACTGCTGTTCCTTTCCTGTATGTCTGCTTCTGCTATGACAGGTGCATATCCTTTGCCCATTTGAGGAAGTGATGTCAGAACCCCTGGTATAAAGGAAATCATGGACCAGGGGTGGGTGGGGTGAGGGATGGGGTGGGACCAACCCATGTCTTCCAGAAACAATCAGGTAGGTGAGGCCCCTGGTCAGACCATTAGCACCCTTCCCCCACTATGCACTAACCTTTGCAGCTAGTGAAGCCAGCAAAAATGAATCACAATTCTACTCAAAGCCCCCAAAATAGGTTTGATGCCAAAAGAAACAGGTCTCCAATTCAAAAAGTTTCACCAACAACACATCAAAATAGGCTTGAAATTAGAAGATATAGGTATCTGATTCAAAGAAACAGCCCCAGTTAAATCACACCAAATAGGTTTTAAATCAGAAGAAATAGGCCTCTACAAATGCAGCCTGCTACACAGTGAAACATCAAACAAATGAGCCCACTTATAGCCACCAAAACAGTTTTCAAAATTCCAACAGCCCAAAAACAATACCCTGCTAGCCCCTTAGAAGTAGTAAGAAAGAAAAGAAATAACCTTCTACCAAGTAAAATCCACAAGAAACAATGTAAAAACAACAAGAAGTTACTGTACTATAACAAATCTGATCCTTTCCCTTCTAGTTCCTTCTGAGAAGCCAAAGCAACCTTGCATCTGCGGTAGTGGAAGGGGGTCAATAACAGTATTTTGTGATGGGGACACTGAGGGATTAGGCACCCCCAGTTATCACTATTATGTTTCTGTAGTGGGTGCGGTGGTGGGTGCTGAGAAGGAGGGTTGGGTGTGGGGGATATGTATAATTAAAAAAAAAAAAGAAATTGACCACCGTCAGTAAAAGTAGTGCAGGGCGTAGTGCTTCACTGACCCAGAGGTGACTGTGTTGGAACTCCAACATGTTGTTCGGTAGCAAGGAAGGTGGGAGTCCATTCCTCATAGCAAGAGGTGTTCAGGGCTCTGCCCCCTACAGCACTAAAAAAGGGTTACATATAAGCTAAACTGTGTCTAGATAGTATGCTTTTCAGAGTTGTCCCAACAACATCGGGGGCTCTTTAAGGCCCTGTTACACTACAAGTAAACATTCAGCATCGATGAATGCTTGTTAAATGTTTCTGTTGTACAGTAACAATACATTTCTTGGGTAGATTCTCTTCAGTGTGCTTTTTATTTAGTACAGTAAGCTAAGCTCCCTGTGAGATGCAGTAAATAATGTATAACCATCTGTCTAACTGGTTAAAGGAGGCAAATAATTCAGTTTGAATTAAAATCTTCTCCGAGTTTTATGTGATGAAGTTTTGCTTCCTCTTTAAATACACTGAAACATTTTAAATAATTTTGTCTGTTCATTCCTTCAGGTTCCCTTGTTACATTAGGGAGAAAATGAACAAATTCTAGAGAGTAAGCCATTCAAAAGTTCAGTATTCTGTCTGGGAGGACTATAATAATCTTGTATTGCTTTTTTTTTTTTCATTCAAAATCTGTAATGGAAACTGGAAGGGCAGCGGATGACACACACCACATTCCCTGCCTTGAACACTGAGAATTTTTTTTTTTTTGCTGTTAAAATTTGTATTGGTTTATCTTTCACATAAACAATAAACAATACATAACAACATGCATGTAATGAATAGATATGATGCCAAATTAAATTTTGCTGGTGAACTTGCCATGAAATTGATAATTTCATCACACAAACCTTTTCACAAAATTGTGGCGAAATGGTGACATTTCACCACAGTTTCAAACCCTGCATAACTCATTCCCCCTACCCCCCAACCACTCACCAGCCCAAATTATTCTTCCCGGTGTCTAGTGGTCCCCTCCCCCCCAGCCAATCATCACCCATAATTGAATAAAGCCCTTCTACCCCCAGTTACCTGGCCCCTTCATTTTTTTTATTAACAAAATCAAACCCACACTCCATGGTGTCTAATGTAGTCCCCCACCCCACCCTGTCATCATGAGCTTGCGCCCTCCCTCACTCTCCCAGTACCCAGATCAGCTACTAGTAGCAGCCTCCACTCACTTCCACAGGTGGCAGCTCGACTGAGCATGACTGAGCACTTGAATGAACAAGCATGTGCTTGTACAAGCACAAGCTCAATCATTCAAGCACTCAGTCAGGCTGCTGGCTGTGGAGGTGAGTGGAGGGCTGTGCTGGTGGCTAAATTGGGGTACTGAGGGGACCAGGGTGGGCAGTAGCTCATGACGACCGGGTGGGGGATGGGGGTCCACAGACATCAGTGACTGTGGTTTTGATTTTTTTTTTAATAAAACAAAATGAAGGGGCCAGGATAACTGTGGGTGGGGGGGTTTATTCAGTTACAGCCAGTGATTGGCTGGGTGGGGGACTATTAGACACCAGGAGTGTGGCTTTTTTTTTTTTTACAAAGGACTTGAGGGGGCCAGGGTAACTCTGGGGGGGACTTTATTCAATTACAGCTGGTGATTAGCCAGGGGGGCCACTAGACACCAAGGAGAATAAGTTCAGCTGCCAACTGCTCTGGGGGACCACTAGACACCAGGGAGGTCTTTGAAAACCTTTTATTTTGCCTGTGGGTGCAAAATTTTGCCTGCAGGTGCAAAATTGCACCCTCGAGCAGCAAATTTTGCTAGTTTTCAGACAAACGCTTGCTGTCTCCAGGGGTGAAAGTTTGCATTTTACCCTGCAAAATATTTTGTGTAATGCATGAATTATGCAAAATATTTTCTGGGTGAAATATTTCAATTTCACATAACTCAAGTAATGCATGATACAAATATTGTATGGATGAGGTACTACAAAAAAGCTTCTATACAGGGTATCTGGAGCAGGCTTATAGGAGCATGTACATACATAGCCTAAACAAAGTATGCTTGTGAGTTGGGCTACAGCTTATATATTTTATTTATTTTATTATTTTATTTATTTTATTATTTATTTCAGTCTCAGATTACAAACTTTGAGCTAGAAGCTCATTTACAAAGGTACCACATCATAAACAATCGGACAGAACAAATATATTAAATAAATAATGACTGAGGAATTTACAGTGGTTCGGAACTTAACACATATAAAGAACATAGGTAAATTTGCAATTAATAAGACTAGAGTGAATAACACATCTTTGTGAGTAGTTCAGTGAGTGGTCAGTCCAATTTAAAAGTGATATGCAGTATTTTGAAGGTAGCAAGTTTAAAAAGTTAAGATGCAGGAAACCAGACATAGCCAATAACTCTTGTCTGGATTGGGGGGGGAGGAGAGGGAGTGGAGTAGGTGGGGGTAGAAGGTTGTCAGGGTAGAAGGAGAGTGGAGCAGATAGGTTGTCAGGGTAGGAAGAAAGTGGTGTGGATAGTTTGATTATGGAGGGAGATGGATAGAATAAGGATCAGAGGCAGTGATATGAGGGCAATGGAGAGTAGGGAGAGAGAAAAAGTGGTAAGATTGACAGTGCTCAGGTAGGGGTGGGGGAGATGTGCTATGATAATCCAAAATTCATAGCCTGTGTTGTCATTCTGATTAGTGGAAGCAGTTACACTTCTTTAGACTTATAAGGTGTGAACAGAGTTTAGACTTAAAGGTACCAATCTTGGACACCATGAGAAGTTCTTTTGGGAGAGAGTTGAGCAAGTTTGGAGCACGGAAACTGAAGGATCTCTGACCTTGGGAAGTATGGTGGAAAAGGACCTTATAATGATTATGATTAGTCCCTCTGGTCAGTCTAGTTACAGTGGCTAGGGAAAGCATGGCTTGAACCCTGATAGGGGCCTGGCCTAGGGTGGACTTCTTGGCAAGGAGACATATCTGGTAGCAAATTCCATTGGCCAAGTTTAACCAACCCAATAACAAATACTATATATGTATGTGTGTGTATATATATATATATATATATATATATATATATATATATATATATATATTTATTTATTTATAAAATGGATAGGGAAGTACCTGCTCATTTATTGGACCTTGAGCATCACATGACCGTGCAATATTAGATCATGACCGCACACCTGAACTTTTATCCCTCTCAAAACAATTTTGACATTTTATAAGATAGATAAACCACTCTGAGGTGTGCGGTATATGCATGCCTTGGTGGTTGATGACCTGACCACGACTCATCGTATACGCACACCAAGGTGGGTATATCAGAGTGACCACACACCTCAGAGTGGTTTATCTAAATATATATATATATATATATATATATATATGTTCATGGGAAAAACTCCATTAATGCATCAGTTAGGTTGTTCCACAGTGACAAAAGCAGGGAAATTTAGTGTTAGGATTCAAAACCCTAACTCCATATTACCCCCACACCCACCACCACACACACACACATGCAAGTAGTGGAAGGACCAAGGCAACACAACCAATCACACACAACCAGCAGGAGGCCTGTACCTCTGTTAGTGTAGCAACTAGGGGAAAAATTCAAGGTCAGGTATCATACAGTATTTCCAAACTTGTTTCGGCAGGTTATTTCACCTAAAGGTGAAGCAAGGACCCAGTAGTGAAAACTATGTATTTCACTTCATTTTCGAGATATGGGTGGCAAAAGGATTGATGGGTGCTGCAATGTTAGCCTATGGAAAATTGCTCAATTTCAGAACAGTGTAACTTTGTCATCCATAACTATTTTAGCAGCAAAGCAGTAAAAGGCACATTTGTGGGAGCACGGCATGCCACCCTGCAAATTTCAGCCCAAAGGACCCAACCGTTTGCTTGCAGGAGGATGGCAAAGATGTGCAGTTGTCAGGAGCATAGTTTTGCAAAATACTTTTATAACAGGAAAGTGTTGCAAACAGAAAATGTGACACTTTCGTATTTGTGAAAGCCTGTAAAATGCTTGCGCAAAATACTTTCACAAACATGAAATGTGTAGCACAACACTTTTGCATTTGCAAAGGTATTTTTCGAAACTATTTTAGGAAATGTCCAAAATCCTGTTCTGGGGCTTGTAAACCCTCAAAAAGCATATGTGTTTTCTGTGTTGTGTGTTGCTGGCAGCGTGGGGCCCAAGATGCCAAGCTGTCTGTATTGATATGTGTTTGGTGGAGTGTGGAACTTCTGGGATCACAGTTAGCACTGATGATCCCATGCCACAGTCTGTTGGTGTGTGGAGGATGGGAGCATGGGGGTCTGCTTTTGTGGTTCAGATAGTAGTATGCTATTTCTGTTTCCTGCTGCTGGCTGTGTATGATTGGCTGTGTTGCCTTGGTCCTTCCCCTACTTGCATGTATGTATGTGTGTGGTGGTGGTGGTGGTGGGGAATGCAGAGTTAGGGTTTTGAACCCTAACATTGAATTTCCCTGCTTTTGCGACTATGGAACAACCCTAACCGATGCATTAACTGAGCTTTTGCCATGAATTTCCCTTCTTTTTGAGAATGTGCAATATAAATAGTGAATGGTATGTGGTGGTGGAAGCACAGGATCCTTTGGGTCCTGCGCTCCCACCATGCTGCCCATTTCAGCATAAGAGCCATAATGGTAATGCTAGCACTAACAGTAATGGTAACGGTATCAGTAACGCTAATGGTAATGTTGACGCCAATGGTAACAGTAGCACTAACAGTAACGCAAGTGGAAACACATATGCTAATGGTAATGGTAATGCAAATTATAACACAAATGCTAATGGTAATGGGAACAGTGTTGCAAGATCACATGCAAACAGTAATGCTAATGTTAATGGTAACCATGATGGAAATGCAAACCGTAATGGTAATGGTAGTAGACAAGCAAACAGTAACGGTCACGGTGACACAGACGCAAATGGTAATGGTAACGGTAATGCCAATACAAATGCAAATGTGAATAGAAACACAAACGGTAATGGTTACGGTAATGCAAACACAAACTCAAAAGCAAATGGTAATGCAAATGGTAACAACAATGCAAATGGTAACGGAAATGCAAACACAAGCGCAAACAAAAATGCAAATGGTAATGGTAATGCTAACGGTGACACAAAAGGAAACACTAACAAACAGTAACAGAAACACAAGTCAAATGCAAATGCAAATGGTTACTGTAGCACAAATGCAAATGGTAACGCAAATGATAACAAAAATGCAAAAAGGTAACGGTAATGCAAACGCAAGAGCAAATAGAAATGCAAATACAAATGGTAACAGTAATGGTGATGCAAATGGAAATGGTAATGCAAATGGTAATGGAAACTCAAGTGCAAATGTAAATGCAAATGGTAATGGTAACAGTTACACTAATGCAAATGGTAATGGTAACGGCATTGCAAACGTGAACACAAACACAAACAGTAACGGTTATGGTAATGCAAATGTAAATAAAAATGGTAACGCAAACAGTAACAGAAACGCAAACAGTAATGGTAATACAAACACAAGTGCAAACAAATGGTAACTCTAACAGTGACGCAAAAGGAAATGGTAACTCAAATGTTAACGGAAATGCAAGTGGAAACACAAATGCTAACTGTTACAGTAATGCAAACACAAGCACAAATGGTAATGCAAACCCAAACGGTAACGCAAATGCAAGCAGAAACACACACAGTAACAGTAATGCTAACAGTGATTCAAGCGGAAACGCTAACACAAACAGTTACTGAAATGTAAGTGCAAACATAAATGCAAACGGCACTGCTAACACACATGCTTTATGTCCAAAACAGGTCCATCAAGAAGCAAAGTGAATACAAAGAATGTGGGCATAATAGTGACCCTCGGACAGGAAGATAAGAACTTGGAACACTAAACTGCTTATATCTCAGGAACCGTACGAGGTAGAAAAATAATTAAAATCTCATATTATTTATGACTTTCCAGGCTAGTTTTGTACTTAGCTCTCTATTGGGGGACTAAGAAATTTTGCAACAAAAAGTCTGTATCTTGAACCGTTTTTGAGATACAGGATCCGAGAGGCGCGGCGGATGCCGTAATGTTATCCTATGGGAAAAATTGGCAACTTCAGAGTGCCATAACTTTGGAGCCCTGTACTATTTTGGCAACAAACTACCAAAAAGCACATCTGTGGGATCTTGGCTTGCTTCCCTACAAATTTCAGCCCAAAAGACCAAACGGTTGTTTTGCAGGAGGGTGGCAAAGATGTCCTGTTGTTTTGGCCATACTTTTACAAATTACTTTTGCAAATCACCACACTTTCTCAAAAAGAAATCGTGAAAGTGTTGTATTCCTGAAAGTATTTTGCAAAAGTACTTTTTACAAAAATTTAAAAAACATATTTCTGGGGGGTTTAACCCCATAAAAAAGATATGGCTAGCATCCTCAGGAATCGACTAGGTGAACACAACAAGAATTGTTTTCCTAGAGGGTCCCAAATTTAAACTCCAGGCATTTTTCTGAGCTGTAACTGAAAAAACAATGGCTGACTCATGAAAGTAAAAGGGTCATTTATGACAGTAAAAATGGCCATTTGCAAAAGTGTTGCAATTGTTGTTAACTTTTCCCATAGACTATAATGGGATACAGTTTTATTTGAATAACTTTTGAACCGTTTAATATTTTGTTCACGAAATCTTCAAAAGGCACATCAGGAACCCTGGCTGCATGTTCCATAAACTTTTCAGACTGAATGCATAAACCGTGCGGGCTCTACGCGTGAGCAAAGAAACGGACAAAAAGTCTTTTTTTTTTTATGTTTTTTGGTACTCTGTCGCTCCGCAACTGTACATCCAACCAAAATGCAACTTGTCAGATCCAGAGATCTATCATACCAGACTGTGCATTCCAAATTTCAGGTGAATCTGTCATATGGTTGCAAAGTTATTAAGGTGCAAAATTTGAGATTTAACCTTAAATAGGATACTGGCACTACCATGCCACTAATATATATCTATATACATATATATATATATATATATATATATATATATACATATACATATATGGAAAATAAGAAACTAATACAACACAACACAAGCACAGACATTCACTTTCCATGACAGATATGAAATATCACCTATATATCCTGATATTAGGACTGTTAGTATAACAGACATTAACCAGATGAAGTTGTTTGCTAGAGAAGGGCATCCCCAAGTTGTTATTTCCTAGTGCATGCTCTCAGAGACACAATGGTTAGCTATGGTTGCAAACACATATGGTAGGCAGGTAGGGAGTTAGTAGCTGGGTGAGAGAGATGATCTAATGTAGACATTTGGGTTAGGGAAGTGAGGAGTTCCCATGGAGATGTACAGTCTGCTGAGCACCATTTTCAAAGAATGAGCCTCTTAGCCTGCATACTAGGAAGCACAAGTCATCTGTGCTCCTGTGGTGTGAGGTACAGTGCTTCAGAAGTGAGGCCAAGTAGTAATATGGCACCTGTTTGGGGGATCAGCTTATGGAGGACCTTAGCGCCAGTACAGCAGACAGCTGCCAATGGGGCTGTAGTGAGGTCATGTCCAAAGGATGTGATACAAGTCACTTCCCTGGGCCCTGCAGCACCAGCATTCATCAGATGGTAGACATTTGGCTTTGTGAAGGACCTCAGGGGTCCTATACCAAAAGTGTAGAATTTTGTTTTGTATTATTCTGTTCCTTGTATCTTTGAAGGCACTGTGCACAAACATGCAACAAGATTGCCAGTCTTGTTCTGAGATAGTTGTTTGCAACACTTTACCCATTTCATTTTGGACTGCAGGGATCGACTTGACAAAGTGTCTCTGATAATGGAGTATACTTTGCCAGCTAAGCCCTTTTGGAGGCCAGCCATTGACAAGGGGTACTGGGCTTGGAGTTTTAGAGTGAGGCATGTATTATAGGCTGTATTGCACTCCTGATTTGGATGTATCTCCAAAAGTCAGTATGTGGGATACTCCAACAAGTTTGTACTGCTTGAAATGTTTCAACAGTGAGTTTCTTCTGTGTTAATAGATCCTGCAAATAATGAATACCTTGAGCCTCCCATAATTGCCATCTAAGAGGTCTGTGGCCCACTGTGACAGTAGGGTTTCCTCAAATGGGGGTGAAAAGGTAGGAGAAGGGTCTTTGCCAGTCTTTCTATGAATTCTGGTCCATCGTTTAATTGCAGGGCCAATAGTGGGATATACTGTTATGGTACTAGATGGGGCAGAGGAAAGGAGCAGTGCGAGAGAATATAACTTACACTACTCTTCCTCCATGATTACCCACTGAGGTGTTTGTTTCATGCAGGGCATGAACCATTGTAAGGTTTGCAGTGCCCAAAAGGCACAGAGGTAGTCCTCAAACCAAGGAAACAATTTATCCTTAAGACCAGCATGCTCTGTAAAGCTGCTGTGGCTGTACTGCGTTGTTTTGCTTCCCAAATCAAGTTACCAATTAACTTGTCAGTTTTAGGTAGCCAGCTAAAAGGCAATTTAAGATGGAGGTGGGAAAGCAGGTAGAATACCTTCAGGGCAGTCACCATTTTGATAGTGGCTATTTCCCCAGGCATAGCTAATTGAAATAATTTCCAGTGGTCCCATTCAATTCTGATGGCTTTCAGAAGAGACCATAGGTTTATCACTCAAAATGTTGGATTTGTTGGATGTTATTTTAATGCCTATATACAGTCAGTAATCCCATCTGGGGTCCAAGTGAGGCCATGAGGCATTACCATGTGACATGAGCAGTGCTGATTTAAGAGGAGAACTTCAGTTTTTTGACTGGTCGATTTTTAAGCCCAAGAATTGAATGAAGTAGTCAAGGATGGTTAAAAGGGGGGCAAGGGGGGTGTTTACATCTGCTCGAAGGAAAAGGAGATCATACACATTACATAAGGGTGGTGTATTGGGTAGATCCCACCTGTATTCCTAGGATCCCTCTGTGTTATCGGACAATGGCCGCCAATGTCTCCACTGCCAAGACAAAGAACAGCAGAGAGAGGGAACAGTGATGGTTGGATTACATGTCTTTCCAAGTGGACAGGAATCACAGGCTGAAGGACTTGCTGGAGATGGGTGACATCTCAAGGAAGAACAGTCTCGCTTGCAGTACCAATCCTAACTGAGTCTACACTGCACTAGTCTTTGTTTGCTATTGATTTTATTCATAAGTTACCAAAATATTTACAATAACTGCATTAACCGCAGAATAATATAACACAAGTTTTGTGACTAAATGCCAACAGAGCTCTGCTTCTGTCTTTTCCATCGGAAAAAGCCAATCATGTTCCCTTCAATGAATTTTACTGTTCAATCTATAATTCATACATTCATTCTACAGTTCAGTGACTCACTGAACTGTGTAATGAATGTATGAATTGCAGATTAAAGTATTAAACTGCAGAAAAAAATCTACAGTTTAATACAATAATCTGCAATATACACATTTATTCTGACTTTCTAAGTCAGAATTTCTGCAAAAGTTGCCAAAGTACATTCCAAAATTTTGGAAAAGTGAAATTTTGACATTTGCCAAAAGTCCACCAGCAGATGTTTAATTTCACACAGCCTTACTTGAGAATACTGTATATTTCTTAATCTTCTGCCTCATAAGTCAAAGACAATGCTTAAAGAAGCCAGGGACAATGGAGCAAAATCAGGGCAATATCTTAAAAATTGGTGGTATCCATTCAGGAAGCTAGTAGAATAAGGGCTTGGGATAAAATGCATTTTTTGAAGATGAGCAAGTCTGTAATGCTAAAGTTTGACTTTCTTGTGCTTGGTTAGACTCCCTATTATTCTGTAATGAAAACACATATATTAGGAGGGACATATGTACATTCTGAGGCACAGTCAGGGACATCCCTGCAAATCAGGGACAGTTGAGAGTTATGCCTGAGAAGGGGTTTATTCCCATAGCTCTCATAATATGTGCATTACTGTGTATGACCACCAGTCCCTCCCACCTCCCTAGTGCCATGCAGAGCCTCTATGATGGCTGACTTGGTTTGATTTGGTTTATTTATCTATGTAATATCTGGTAAATCCATGAGCATGTACTGCCCATTTTCATAGGCAACCAGATATAAATAAGAGAAAATTTGACTTCAGTCAATACAAAATACATGTAGAACATATAACAATTATTAAAATATAAAGAATAAAAACAAAAAACAAACATTTACAGACATTTACGTTAATCAAGAGTAAATAAAAATATCTGACAACCTCATTTTAAATCTATTAAACCAAACTACATATTAAGATGTGGTGAAGAATTATAAGAGCTAGGATTTGATACAGTAGTGATTTATGGCTCAAACTGGTCCTGAGTGCAGGAGTTTTAAAGAGAAAGTATACTTGTGAGATCTAATGTGTACCAATGATGCTTTAGATTGAAAATATGCCATATAAATAGCTGGAACAGTATTCAACAAAATCTTCCTAGTGGTTACTCTTAAACTGGCAGACAGGGAGGGCCATTTAACCAAAATCAAGAGTACACAGTGATGAGTATGTGCTGACAACTGAGTAGTAAACCTGGCAATTTGGTTGTATAAAACTTTGATCCTCGTAATCTCCGTCTCAGGACCCACCAGATAAAACAATAAATCATAATCAATTAAAGGAAGCAAAAAAGTTTGAGATAATGAAAGTCTTGAGGAAGGTAACAAGAATGCATTAATCCTGTAAAGTGCATCTAATCTTTGATGGAGCATTTTATTCAGATATGAAATATGAAAACTATAAATTAAAAAGATATTGTCTCCAAAAAGAAAACTTAGAAAAACATAATAATTTGGTGCAATTCAGCTTGTATTCCATATGTGCTCCACATGATTAAGATGAAGTTTTAACAGTGAATATCAAAATGGCAAATTCTAAATGGTAACTCCAAATACAGTGCATTTAATAAACAGCAACCATCTGAAAAGGCAAATTCTTTCTGCTACACAGTGCACAATGGTATGCACATGAGCAAGGTAGTGGAATCAATGGCTCTCCACACAGTGCCAATACACTTTCTGGAGCACCACCTTGTCATGGCGGTACACATACCCTGCATGGTGCAGCAAAGGATGCCCCTTCTGTCTCACCAGGTATGTAGTCATGTTGCAAGATTACCAGTGCACTTGTGCTCCTTTTCTGTAGGTGGGGGGCTCTGCCCCCACATCCCTCATGGGGGTCTGTGCCCCCCAAACCCCCTGCTATCTCTAGGATTCTTACTCAAAGGTGCTCTTTGACACTGGGGTAGGTTATCATCTCGGAGTCACCGTTAATGATATGTCGCCATTTATTTGTGGTCGCCATTATTGATTTTGTGCATATGCTTTCGCCGTATTTGAATAACCCATATTGAGTCACCCTATTGACATGCTACCTTTCATATGTATTCTATATACAGTAGTTTGCTTCCTTGTTATTTATTACTTAGCAAATTTGCACGAGTACATGATATTTATCCCTTAGATTTCCATTAGAGTTTATCTGTCTCTAGCTTATTCCTTACTTCAAGTCATAATGCTCAGTTGTGACATCACAATCTGTTGCCATGGAAGTAACTGTGATGTCACAATCAGGGCATTATGAACTCAGGTAAGGAGGAAGCAACAGGAAGAGATGAATTCTTCAGGTGCAAAGATCCTGTTTTCATGCAAATGACCTCAGTAATAAATAATGGGGAGGAAGACTACAAAACTAATGTGAAATACAAGCTGAACTGTGTCTAGATGTTATGTATTGTTAAAGTTCTCTTGAAGGTGTCAGCTTCTCTTTAATGAACTATTAATATACATGCCCATATATTTAAAAACAAATACCTGTTTAATATTAATGTAATTTAATGTACAAATAGCAGTATTATCTTCTGTAAGCATTTTATTTTTTGAATTATGAAAGACCATGATTTTGTATATATTAAAATGTTATTGACACAAAGAGGGACATCAGAGTACATTACTTAATGCAGCGGCTAAATCCAGCATATTATCAAAAGATAAGTTATACTTCTTCATTGCCTTTTTCAGAGTAGTGATGGATATATACAGAAGAAAAACTGACAGGACTACTGAAACAGAATATTTATCTGAAAAGTAATGAATGACATACAGCTCTCTGACACAGGACAATACCTACATGGAATCCTAGTGTAGGCTATAGTTACTAAAAATATTGCTAAAGATACTGTTCTGTCACAGAAATCAATGGCTGGACCAGATCATACCATTGTGGTAGCCAGTGTTCAGCAATGGTTTAGAAAATAAAGCACCCATGGCTGCCATCATTTGTAAATTGCTCTTATGTATGTTGGTGGGTAGCTGAAAGTTTTTCCATGATATGTATTTCCGTTATAATATGGTGCCATGGTGCATCCAGTTTCATCCAGAAGTGAGTAATCACTTTCTTGATTGCCAATATATAAATACAGATGAGGGATTTCCAAGACAGTTGACAGGTAGGTGGGGGGATGGACATTTGGATAAGGTCTGGGTAACTGGGACAGAATTACCATTAAGTAGATCAAGCTTTTCAATTACTGGTGTCCAATACAAGGCCAGTATTGGGCAAAAATAAAAAAATGTGTGCTTGGCCTGCCAGGTTATACCAACATTTCCACCAACAATTGCCTTTGTGGTATCATACAAAATGTATAAGCTTAGCCAGTGTGTGGAAATAACATGATCTACACTTCCACCATAGGTTGGAAGGAAGCAATCTTTAGTGCCAGGATTGTGTATTTTATCCAAGTCTGGTAATCTAAATTAATGGAAAGCTCCTTATTCCATTTATTCAGAATCGAATGAGTCAACTCTGTAACTAATTCCTTCAATCTCCTATAAGCATTACCAATTACATGCCCCCATGGCTGGTCATTGTGGAAATCCATAATAATAGCCATTAATAATGGACTCAAATGAGTAAGTTTAGTGTATTCCTTACATTTATGATGTAAATAAGTTCTAACTTTTAGGTACCAAAAGTGTTATCTATTGGTAAGTCCATAGGTAATTTAGAAAACTTCTAATGGCAGAAAACCATTATTATCCTAAAATTTATATATGTATATATTTAAGACCATTATGTCAACATTTTGGAATGCAATATCAGTCGCTGAAAGGTGGAATTCATTATCCATGGCCAGTACTCTACAAAAATAAGTGATACTTTCAAAACTAAGATGTTGTTTAAGCACATGCTAGACTTTATTTAAGAGTTTGTGTGGTAAAATTAGCAAATAAGATCAGGAAGGGAATAGCACCACAAGCAGAGAAAAGTATGGGACCAATGTCAGATAAGTCACTGATTGTCATTTCAATATTTTTCCAGGGAGGGGAAACATGTGGCAGAATCCAAATAAAAATAATATTCAAATCTGCCATCTGGGCGTTGTTCAATAAATTTGGAAGGTTCAATCCACCTTTGGCTGAGGAGAGTTGTAAAATAGAACACCATATGTGGGGGAGTTGCCCTTCTCATATAAAATAGGAGATCCATTTATTCCAACAGGAAAAACAGTGTAGTTCCAGGAATACAGATATGGTTTGGTAAAGATATAATTGGTGAGGGAGGATAGTCATTTGCATATGGAACCCCTAGGTGGTGCTATCCCAAGGGCTACTACCCCTTCCTGTTTGACTACGGACAGGTTGAGGGGCCTAGGTCCTATGGCGGGTGACTCCACCCAGAGGTCAGGGTTTGTAGTGGTTAGAATAACTTGGTCACAGCCCTCTGGGACACTGAGACACCCTTTTATCCCCTCTAGTGGCTTACACAGTACACCGGAGTTACAGCCCCAATATCCCACATTTACACCCTGTTCACTCATATAGATACCACTTCCCCTCAAGACTGATTCAGCAGCACTTCTCTGAGGACCCCCTGTAAAGTAAGGTTAATCAACATACACAGCAAAACACAATAACTGTTTCCATAAGTACCACCACCTCAGACAGTATGTAGTATAACAACAACAAATATGATTTATTTAGAGGACAGTAACACTGGAGGGGGAAATCAGGTTAATTAGTGGCATCAAATCACAGTACTGTGCACACATGCAGGGTCTGAAAAGTCACACTCATGGTACCCAGGTTGGGGGGTGCTAGCCAGGTCCATTGCCCAGGGTTGGCTGGCAGGTGCAGATGAATAGGGCCCTGTAGAAGAAAATATATGCACAACACCCAAGTGTAATCTGGAGCCGGACGGCTCAGTCCGTGAAATAGTGAAACAACGTGAATTAGATGACACACTTGTGATTGAAAAACAAGCTGCAGGGAAATACCCTGATTTGTACTCACAACACCCAAGCTGAGGATCAGATGGAGAATGTCCCTCTGGATTGCCAGAAGAGCAGGGCATGAGGACAAAGTCCTTGTGACTGGACCCCACTGCAGTTGATAGCAAACGGATGTAGTCCGAATTAAACTGGGGTTTACTTCCAGCTTCAGCACACAATTCACTGTACAGGGGATTTGAAATAGCGATTTCCCACAAGCACTACACACATTTATATGTAAAAGGAAAGTACTATATCAGGCAGACTGCTCCTCGATCCCAATCACAATTACTACAAAATACCCTGGAGCACACACAGCAACTTCAGTTCCTGACAGACCGAGAGCGATTCAGCAATTTCTCCAGTCTTCTGCAGAGTAAGCCTGGTTTCTACACTTCTAGTGCTTCTTTCTTCTCACAACTTGGATTCAGTCCAAACTGGCACTCACAAAGGCTGCAGACTGAAACTCAGGGCCTCACACGCGCTTCCCACGCAAAACTATCCACCGCAGAAGCACACAGCTCCTTTTCTCTTCACTGCTACAACTGATCTGATCTTTCCAGTCACACAGCAGGGCATTTCCTTTAGCTCCACACTATTCTGTTGGCTAATTAAGCTGCCACTCACAATAAGACTCCCTCTGTTGGAAGAAAAAGGCGCCAAGGCCAAAACTACATTTACCAGAGTCACTGCCCATACAATCCCCTTGTGGCTGGCTCAAATTAAGAGTCCAAGTTCTGATTCATCCACAGGCTCCATTTTAGGGCTCCCTTAGCTTAACTGGCCCAGCACAGCAGTTTAGGTCCAAAATGGAGAAGTAACACACACAGAGTCCCAGCTGCAATAAAGGCAGGTTAGACAAATTATAATTTTGCTAATGCTTTAAATGATTACAGGCAAACAGTTATAGCTTTCAGATGGGCTCCCTTTGCCCCTTCAGTGACCACAAAATGGAGTGATTACTCTGCAGCATGGGTGGGATTTGAGCATTAAATACAGAGTCCCCCATACAAACTAATTAAAGTCTGTAAGCAGACAGCTTTTAAAGAGACAGTACATGGAGTCCCAAATAGCACTCTCTTGCAACCACAGTTAAGCAGCTTAGATGCCGAACACCACCCAGGCTTGGAGCATTCAGGCCAGCTCCAGGAAGACTTTTGGGAACCCCCATTTGCAGGGGGGTTACAAATAGTTTCAGTTCTAGCTGAAAAAGACAAAGCTAACTTCCCTCACACATCTAAATCTTCTTTAATTTTTACTGTAAGCAGCTCAAAGATTAAAAGGACAAGGTTATGAAGATCCTGGGGAATCATTATTCCCAAATACTTAAGTTTAATATTGTGCCATGTCCTTGGAAATTCTGTTCATATTCGGGAGGAGTTGGAATAGTGATAAAGTAATATTTCCATTTTGAGCAAATTAAGCTTAAAGCAGGAAAGGGCAACAAAAGCTTGTATAAGACAACAAGCAGCTGGTATAGATTATTCAGATCCAAAAGTGTCAGAAGGATATCATCTGCATAGAGGGTGATTTTATATTCAGTACCTCCCACCAGGATGCCTTCCAATTGGGAACAAAGTCTAAGGACTTCAGCCAAAGATTTTATGAACAATGCAAACAGAAGGGGTGACAATCTGCACCCAAGCCTAGTGTCCTGTTGTAATATGAGAGGGGACGGACGATCACCATTAACTCTGATATATGCTGAAGGACAAGAATATAAGTGTTGAAGCCACTCTAAGAAAGGGAGTAGAAAATTAAAGGTTGATAGGGTGTCCCATAAAAAAGGCCATGAAACATAGAAACATAGACTTTGATGGCAGATAAGGACCGCTTGGCCCACCTAGTCTGCCCATTTCCCTACCTAGAAGATAAGCTGCAGATCCTATTTAACCAACATGACACCCTAGCAAAGGCATCTAAACTGAGTAAGGCCATGGGTATTTTATGAGTTGTTACTTTCTCAAGTAAGAAAAAGGTGCGTTGGATGTTGTCCATTGTATGATGTTTATGGATGAAGCCTGCTTGGTCTGGATGGATTTCAGTAGGGAGAATATTATCTAATCTATCTAATTATCGAATACACAATGGGTAGGAGGTATTAACAATAACCAAAATAGAAAGGGGCCTGGGGGTACTCATAACAGATGATCTAAAAGTAGCCAAACAATGTGAGAAGGCAATGAGGAAAGATGGTGAAATGCTGGAGTGCGTAGGGAGAGGTATCACCAGTAGAAAACAGGAGGTGGTGATACTGTTGTACAGGTAGTTGGTGAGGCCTCATCTAGAGTACTGTGTGCAGTTCTGGAGACCTCAACTCTAAAAGGACACTGACAGGGTAGAGGCAGTCTAGAGAAGAGCAATGAAAATAATACAGGGGCTACAGCAGAAGCCATATGAGGAGAGACTGACAGAGCTTAATATGTATACTCTGGAGAACCAGGAGAGGGGGGATATGATAGAGACATTCAAATATCTCAAGGGGATCAACAGAGCTCAAGAGGGCAGTATCTTTCAGAATAGGAGATGTGCAAGAACAAGGGGTCACAATATGAAGCTGGAGGGTGGAAGACTCAGGGGCAATGTGAGGAAGTATTTTTTCATTGAAAGGGTGGTGGATGCATGAAACAGCCTCTTGGAGGAGGTTTTGGGGACAAAACAGCTGTTAAATTCAAAAATGCATGGGACAGGCAGAAGGCAAAACTAGTGGTAGGAATGAAGAGGTAGGCTGCAGATCAAATAGGATCAGGAGCTTATACAGTAGGTAGAGAACTGGGCAGACAAGGTGGACCAGGTGGTCGTTATCTACTGTCAAGTTATATGTTTTTAAATTTCTATGTACTCTATGAGCCCAAATAGCCAAATAAAGTTTGTAATCAGTGGTTAACACTGAAATGGGTCCATATGGGGAGGGGCTGGATGAGTCCTTACCTGGTTTAGGGATGGCGGCGATAATAGCATATGTCCACTAAGGGGAAGGAGGTTTGACCTGTGCCACTGTGGAGGAAACCTGTGAAAGAAGAGGGAGAAGGAGTTCAGAAAAACTTTTATACCATTCATTAGGGAATTCATCTGGGCAAGGGAATTTTTTCAGTTTAGTGTTTTTTTAGCTGAGCCGAAATTTCAGCACGTGTGATAGGGACAATTAAATGCACCTGTTGGGGTCTCTGTCAGATTAGGGAGGGGAAGCTGACTTAAATAGAGACTAGTTTTATTCTGGGTCAGCAGTAGTATCTTCCTGATAAAGCTGTGTGTAGTAGGTTTGAAACAATTGTATTCTAATTTTATCATGAGTCAGTTGCCCTGTTGCAGGGTCTCGGAGTTGGAGAATGCATGTCACTCATCTGTGTGAGTGGAGTTTACATGCAAGAATCAAAGAACCTCTAGCCCCCCCCCCCCTTTTCATGGTGCTAGTGCAAAGATACTCTAGAGCCTGTCGGACCCTGTAATCCATTAAACGTTGCAGTTCACATTTCACTAGTTTGGTTTTATTCAGTAATCTTTTATCTCCTGGCATGTATAAGGCTTGGAGGGAAGTAAGCTGCTCCATAAGCATATAGTATTTAGAATCCATGTGGTTTTTTTATGAGAAGCATAGGAGAAACTGTAATCTCTCCTCATAAAACCACCTTAAGAGTATGCCAAAGTATGGGTGCCTTAACAGAGGTATTATCATTATCACTTAAAATTTGAATTATGCGGGTATTAATTTAATCAATAAACTGTCTTGTAACAGAGAAAGATTTAATTGCCAAAAGGAGCAATGGGGGTCCTTTCCTAGATTGATTCTGAGTAAAAGAGAGTGATGGTCCAAGATCATTTGGGGGCCATAAGACATATCTTGGACTAGTGAATAAGTGTTCACATGAAGTAAAAAATAACCTATTCTTGAGTAACTGGTGTTGAGGGGAAAAAATGTATATGCTCGGTGTGTGGGGTAGAGGTGTCATAAAATGTTGATTATCCCCATTATCCCCAAAAGGGCTGAATTCATGAGAAAATACTTTACTGCCGAGTATGATCTATTTTGCTGGGATTGGAGGTATCAAAGTCTACTGAAAAAACTTGATTTACAGCGCCCCCCCCCCCCCAATTATTAAAACACCTTGTAAATGATATGGCAGTTTCCCTGAAAAGTGTTTCTACACTGGAGTTGTGCTGTGGCACTGGGTGAAAAATAAACATTAGTGAGAGTTACCTACTGATGGTAAAGTGTCCCTTGAAGACTCATATAATGGCTCTGGGGGTCAATGAACTGTAGGTGCTCTTAAAAAGAAAGCAGTAGTACTAGGAATTAGAAAAGTCACTCCCCTTTCCCCCCATAGAATTTGAAGAGGAAAGGACTTGGTATCTTTCTCCACAGTTTAATTTTAGACGTTCTACATCAAACAAATGTGTCTCCTGCAGGAAGTATAAGTCACCTGGATGTTTTTGTAGGTATTGCATTGTTCTGGCCCTTCTAATGGGATTACTCAGACCATTAATGTTCTCAGAGAGAACTTTAACAGGGGACGTATGCATGATACCAATGTAAAAGGTTACCAGAGAAAGAGGTGCCCTGTGTTGAAGATGCCTGCCAAATGCATTCAAAAAAGATGACAGCACTATAAGGGAAACAGCACCACACCTCCCAATCCATCATCCACCCTGAAGAACACAACACAGCAGGACAGTGAGGGACAGACAGCATGGCAAGAGTCCATCCCAGTCCACCTTACATCCAAATACAGAATCTGAAAAACAAACCAGCTTATAAAAATAATTTAAATAGTATAGATGTCTCTGTGTGTTGATTTATTATAAAGACTAGAAACAAACCTCATATAATGAACCTTAGCCAAAGGGAGATAAAAACCTAAAACTGAGATATAATAACCAAGTCAAAAAAGTTGACCTCTAAAACATCTCTAAAACACTGAAAACAGAGAGCAGAGTTAAAGCCACTCACACTCTCTAGAACAGTTAAAGTATATTAAGGTAGACTTCCAAATAGAACTGGGTAAGCCAGAACAGACTCGAGCCTGACTCGAGCTTAGTGCCTGGCTTGGCTCAGCTCAACCACTGTAAGCAGCTGAGAGCCAAGGTCAAGCCAAGCCAGTTATGGTCAAAGTAAACATTTTTGTTAGCCTGAGCAGTTAGTGTAGAGTATGAAAAATTCAACTCCTATGTAAAAAAAACTGCCTGTAATAGCCAGGCCTTGGTTCATGTTTTGGCTCATAGAGTCAAGCCAGACCTCACTGGCTCTAGGGGAAAAATCCTGGCTTGCCCACCAGTACTCCCAAAGTTGAGGTGCCGCCCGCCCAAACACACACTCCTTAGGCTCACCAGTATGGTACAAGGAAGGTAAGCCCACTACTGAACTGGAGGAAATCCCAGTACCATTTAGGGCCTGGGCCTCCAGTGGGACACTTATGCCCCAAATAAAAATGAAGAATATTATCAGGAAGCAAAAAAAATAAAAGAAGAGGGAAACGAAGCTGGTTGACATCAGCTGCTGGTGTTAGTCTCTAGGGGACATTCTCTGCCCTCCCATCAGATAAATGTAAAAGTTATATTAAAAAAGAAAAAAAAATGCCTATTTATTTATTGGAATCTCAGATTAACACCTTTGAGCTATAAGCTTGTTTACAAAGGTACCATGTCGTAAGGCAATAGACATGGTACGTAGACATTACAAAACAGACAGGGGTATATAAAGCAGGCAAGTACATATGGTACCAACAAATACAGATTCAAGCAAGTACAGTTAAAATACATCAGGTAGGAGAGGTCAACTTTATTGCAACAGTACTTAGAGCATATCTAAGGTGGACAAGCAATTTATAGTGGTAGCTGAGCTTTAGAGCATGCAGGTAGAGTTATGGAGGGTCAGAAGTGGTGGTGACCAAAGGAGGGGGAGGACAGAATAGATGAGAGCAGGGGGTGTGGGGGCAGAAACAAAGGGGTGACAGATAAGGTGGTAGAGTGTTCAGAGGGGTGGGACTAGATAGGAATCTACCCAGGGTTTCATAAGTAGGTGATAGGGAAGGGCTGGGTAATGTGGGGGAGAGGATATGGGAAAGGGTTTTAAGGTGGGGAGGTGAGGTGAGGGGAAACCCAGGGGGAGGTGGTGAATGTGGGGGAGTAATATTTGTGAAGAGAAAGCAGGAAGGCAGGGGGGATATAAAGGGGTGGGGTAAGTGCTTAGTGGGGTCACACCAAGCAGGGGAGGAAGTGGGGGGATGGGTGCTATGCAGGACAGATAAGCTATCAATAACAGTAGGATTAGGCACAGGTGGCGCAGTTGCAGTTACTAAGAGTGGCCAGGTACTGCAGCAGCTTCGCTTTAAATTGGCGTAGTTTTGTTTCCTCAATCAGCTCAGAGTTAAGGGAATTTAGCCAGCAGAGGGCCCTGTATACGAAGGACAGTTGCCCTAGTGAGATCCGGCAAATGGAATAATGAAGGCAGCTTTACTCAACCCCCTAGTTAGTCTGGAGGAAGTGGAGTTTCTTAGCAGTTGCCTCACTCCAGGGGGAGCAAGACCTAGGGTGGATTTTTTAGCTAATAGACAGACTTGGTACTGTATTCTGCTATTCAAGTTTAACCAACCAGTGCTTGAGTATAGTTCACAAGCGTGAGTTAAACCTTCTGCACCCAGGAATAGTCTGCAGGCTTTGTTTAAGACAATCTTGATTCACCTAAGTGCTGTATCGGTACTGGCTCTGTAGACTACCAGACCATAATCTATGATAGCGAGCACGGAGTTGTTAACTGCAAGCTTGATGGCACTTTTGGTGAGGCACTGCCTATGCCGGTAGAGCTAACCTAGTCTGGTACTAGCTGCCTTGGCAACATGGTATACGTACAGGCTGTAGGAGAGGGAGCTGTCAAAGTAGACCCAAGGTACTTAAAGGTGGTCACCATTTCTAGTGTAGCAAACTTGTTGTTGTAGATATTGAGGTGATGGCACTTATGATGGTTTTGATGCAAGGCAAACAACATTGTTAACAACATTATTAAGATAAGCATATTCGGCCACAGTGAAGTATTCAATCAAAAGCTTCTGTCACCTAATAAAATAAAAGAAACATTTAACAGGGAGTTATAGAATTAAACAGTACAAGCTAATCCAGTAAGCTCAAGTGTTTAGCTAGCAAGTATTATTAAATTCAGAAACAAGATATCTACCCCTTAACATTTTACAACTACATGAAGTCCCTGAATATTGAACTGTGATACTGAACTAAAACAGACATTAGCTAATTGCTAAGAGAAAGTAAAGATATACATTTATGAGCCTTAGGTGATTATGTATAGGGACATTAAATGAAGCAGGTCATAAACAAAAGAAATATGCAACAGATGTCCCTTTGAGTCCCCTGGGGCACCACAAAAAGAAGAAAAAGTAAAAGCTGCAATGTGAGGGTGAATCTGCTCATAAGATAACATTGTACCCCACAGGTAACTAAAAAGAGGGCATCAATAGGTAGGAGGGTGTGTTCACATCCAGGGAACTAGCAGATTTGTTTCAAGCAGAAGTGTACAAGTGGTAATAAATACCCCTAAGCAGTGGGTAGGGGAGCAGAAAGAGGCAGAGCCAAAGACCAGCGAGACCCCCAAAAGGTTGCAGCTTTATATATAACATTCTCAATGTATAAGTGAATGATGAATACATCATTAAATTATTAATTTAGGCTCACTCAGTCTATAAGCTGTATTATTTATGGCACCATCTCAAAAGTTTAGATAAGTATTGATACCCTATTCAGTCAGAGGGACCCATTCTAGTCAAGCGTTCCCAACAACAACCAAGGAGGTGAATGACTGGGCTACTCCTCTCTAACTTAAACAAGGTCTGGTAAAAATTGGTGGTAACCTCTGTAGCTGAAATGAGGTCTAACTACCCATAGCTTAGCATCTCTAACTTAAAGGAGGTCTGACATCACTAGGCCAAAGCCATATTAACTGAAATGAGGTCTAACAATGACACAGCTTACCCTCTCTAACTTAAATGGGGTCTAAATAGTGCATCTCAGAGATGGAGACTTCCCAGTCGAAAAGATGGTGATTTAATAAGGAAATGTCATGAATGATTATTATCAATTATGTTTAAAGAGCCCCTGACAGGATTAAGTAAAACTTTGAAAAAAGTAAGATTTATATTCAACTCCATCCCACTTTGTTTATTACTTTATATTAATTTTCAGTAACTAATTCCCCATTTTCTTTATTACTGAAAACAATTGCATGAAAACAAGATCCCTGTCCCTAGACTATATCTACTATGGCTACTTCTCTACATATAGCACCACAATCACCTGTTTATGACATCATAATTATCTCCACAGCAACATATTTTGATGCCATAAACAGAATTATGTCAGGTGTAGGCAATCAGCCAGAGCTAAAAAGGCAGAAGTACTGTATTCATGCAAATACCCATAATAATAATAAGGAGATAAGAATGAGAATTCCAAAATAAAACACAAAATATAAGCTACAGTTATGCCTGAATATTACATTTTTTCAAAGTTGTCTCAACTGGGTCAGGAGCTCTTTAAATATCGTGTTCAAACTTCAAACACCATCATTGTGATCATGACTAACAATGATTAAACATGAATGTTAAATGGCTGCCAATCAAAAACTACAATGTTATGGAAATAATGATTGTGTTTAATGATGATCTCATATAATCATGATGTTTCATGATTGGCCATGGTCAAGACTGCTACAATAAATTAAAAGAAAAAAATATTTTTCCATACTCATGGAATGCATCTTGTCTTCTAATTAGACATGTTCATTGGAATTATTAGTTCTAACACATCTTCTACACAAATACATTGCTTTTAATTATAATTACTCAGCCTCTTCACTTTTTACTAGTGTTGTAAAGACTCAGATTGGTTTATATAGCTCCATTCAGTGGTTCCCTTTAGTTTTGTGGTGAGTTCCTACAGGTACCTACTTTGCGCTCAGAACCTTTCCTAACAGTCTGCCACCTAATACTGGTAAGGCAAAAATATTTCAGCAGTAGAAATTGCCACTGTATTACTCCATAAACTGTGCTTTTGAAATTTGCAAGAAATATGCAAATTAATTTTTCAAATGTACATACTATACCTCACAACTTAACTTCAGATGATTTACATTATAATGTAAAGGGGAGCCAAACAAGCTTACCCCCCCACCCGGGTTAACAGGGAGGAACTTGGAGCAGTGCACAGGGGGATTAGGAAGGGGTAGTTCTGGGGAGGGCAGGGATGAGTTGGAGACTGGTCTCACTGAATGTGAGAAGCCTTGGTAACAAATTAGTGGAATTACAGGCTCTCTTGGCAACTGGAAGGGTGGACATTGCTGACATCATGGAAACTTGGGCCACACAGTACCAGGAATGGGGTCTGATGATCCCAGGGTATAGGATATTTAGGAAGGATAGGGCTAAGGGAAAAGGGTGGGGGGGGTGGCAATATATGTACAGGAGGGGATAAGGTGCATAAGGGAGGAGAGTGAGGAAAGCAGAAAAGAGGCCCTATGCATTGCAGCTTCAAGACTCAAAATGTAGGACATTGAGGATGGGAGTGGTATACAGGCTGCCAGCCCAAGAGGAGGATCTTGATAGGGAGTTAGCTGAGGAAATCAGAAGGGTCTGTAGGAAGGGGAACACCGTGGTGGTGGGGGACTTCAACCTACCGGGGGTAGAGTGGAGCACCCCAACCACCAAGAGTGCAAGGGAGCAGGTTTTACGAGAGGCATTTCAGGACAGCTTCCTGGTGCAGTTGGTCAGTAAGCCCAATTAGACTAGATAGGCCTCTGGACCCAGTTTTATCAAATGGGGAGGCTACAAGGGATCTGGAGGTGGAAGATCCTCTGGTGGGGAGTGACCAACACACGGCATGGCTCACACTCAACATGGGCAGGGAAGCAGGAGGTATGGGTACCAGAGTGATAGACTTTAAAGGGGCAGACTTTAAAAGGATCTGGGAAATTTTGGGCAGGCATCTGGCGGAAATTCAATCACGGATGGATGCTAGCCAAAAATAGGATATTATTAAGAAAGAGCTGGTGAAGGTGTTACAAGGAGTAACAAGGGATGGGAAAAAAATAGCTGGCTGATGCAGGAGGCATTGGAAGGGGTGAGGGCCAAAAGAAAGGCATTTCAGAGACTCAAGAAATGGGGGGGGATAACATGGAGGTGTATATGAAGAAGTCCAGGGAGGTTACCAGACTGGTCAGAGCGGCCAAGGCTTCCAGGGAACTGAGACTGGTGCAGAGCATAAAAGATGGAGAAAAGGACTTCTTCAGATACAGCAGTGAATGATGGAAAAACAAAGATCAGATTGTGAGGATTAGGAAAGACGGGGGCTGGGTGGAGAAGTGGGATGACTAGGCAGAGGCACTGAAAAAATACTTCTGCTCTGTGTTCATGAGGGAGAAAGGGGAACAAATACTACCTGGGAGAGGAGGAGTGGTAAGAGAGGGTAGCTGACTGATATAGGGATTACGCAGGATAGGGTGCTGAAAGGATTAAGGGCTCTGAAGGAGGATAAGGCACCTGGTCCAGACAGCATTCACCCTAGGATACTTAGGGAATTAGTGGAGGTCCCTGCGGGGCTGCTGGCTGACCTGTTCAATACATCCTTGGACACTGGATGCATACTACAGGACTGGAGGATGGCCCATGTGGTACCCATCCATAAAAGCAGACCTAAGGATGAGTCAGAGAACTACAGACCAATAAGCCTCACATGAATTGTGGGGAAACCCATGGAGACAATCCTAAAAGAGAGGCTGGTGACCTTTTTTGGAGATCAGTGGTCTCTGAGATGGTCTGCAGCATGAGTTTGTCTTGGGAAGATCCTGCCAGACAAACCTGATTGAGTATTATGACTACGTAACAAAGGAACTGGACAAAGGCCATGTGGTGGACGTCCTGTATTTGGATTTCAGCAAGGCTTTTGAGTCCATTTCATGTGGGAGGCTGGGGGGGGAAGCTGGAATATACAGGGGTGGGAACAAAGATGGTAAGTTGGATCACCATTTGGCTGAAGGGAAGGCAGCAAAGGGTGGTTGTGGTGGGGGGAGGAACTCTCATCACCAAAGGATGTGATGAGCAGGGCGCCACAGGGATAAGTATTGGGACCAGTGTTGTTCGAGATATTCATAGCTGATATCTCCCACGGGGTCTGGAGTAAGATCAGTTTCTTTGTAAATGACACAAAGATGGGTGCCATGGTAGATGACATCGAAGGGTGAAGGGGGCTGCAGAAGGACCTGACCAAACTACATGAGTGGTTGGATGCATGGCAGATGGGGTTTAATGCCAAAAAGTGCAAGGTCTTGCACTTTGGGGCTAACAGCCGGGGGAGGTGCTATCAGCTGGGGGGGGTGTACAGCTAGAATGCACAGAGGAGGAAAAAGATCTAGGGGTGCTTATAATGGGGAGTATGAACAACTCAGCTCAGTGCTGGAAGGTGGCAGCAAAAGCCAACAGGTTGCTGGAGTGTATAGAAAAGGAATCTCCTCCAGAAACAGGGAGGTGATCCTGCCTCTCTACAGGTCGCTGGTCAAAACCACACCTGGAATACTGCATGCAGTACTGGTGCCCATTCCTGAAGAAGGACATCAGATTGTTGGAAGGTGTACAGTGGAGGGTGACATAGATGATCCAGGGATTAGAGGGATAATCCTATGAGAAGAGGCTGGGCTAGCTGAACATGTATTCCCTGGACGAGAGGAGGGATGGGGGACATGATCGAAACCTTTAAATATTTAAAGGGAATTAACAAGGCTAGTAAAGAAGGGATTTTCCAGATTAGAAGGGGGAGGGTTACAAGGGGGCACCAGATGAGATTGGAGGGGGAAAGATTCTGGAGGGAAGTCAGGAGACATTATTTCACTAAGAGGGTGGTAAAAGTGGAATACTCTGCCAGAGGAGGTGGTAGCCTGTAGCACAGTAGATGGTTTTAAGAGGGATGGGACAGAGTGAAGGGGGGTAATTGTGGGAGGAGGGTGGGTGGGGCAGCTGCAAGTTGAGGGGCTAGCTGTACAATCGAGCAGACTCGATACACCGTGAGGCCTGTTTCTGCTGGGGGTTTTGTATGTTCATATGTTTGTAATGTGATTCTGCTGATAGGTGACATACATATTTTCATATTAGTAACAACATTTTGCTAAGTATTACTAATGTGACTTAAAATTGTATGATACAGCATTAATATAATCATCAATGATCATCAGTAATAATCTCTTGATCATCCACACATCATCAAAAACCATCATGCGGATTTAAACTTATAAAATAATCAATACTCAGCAGTTGATGACTTAAAAGGTACATGTCTGATGATTAAATCATGGTCTAGATGATGATCTTAGATCACGATCTGTCTTGAGGATCATATGGTAACATTTGATGATTAACAAGGGTCAGTCATGACTGACCTTCAAAAAACATGTTTGGTGATTTACCAGTTCACCTGGGTTTGATACCATCTTGGGTTAGAGTTAATAAATACTGTGTCAGAGGCTAATCTGCCATTTTAGGAAAGAATCAGTCTCCACTTCTTGGCCCCCACCACTCCCCACCAGTAAACTATCGCAATAATCCTGAAAAAACAATAGTGAAGCAGCACAGCCACAGTTAAATGGTAAATAAAATACATATAGTTTGAGTGTCCAGTCTATGCAGAGTAATCCTTCCCAATAGCAGGCATACTTCTTCCATCCTAGTTTACAGTAATCAAATGTATGCAGCGGCATGGCCGAGGCTGGAGTCTTTTAGTCCAACAAAACAAAATACAGATCAAGTTCAGCAGTCGGTAAATAACACAGGTCCCTGGTATAAATGACGTTTTCATTTCCCATTGTTGTACCAGAGACAAAGCCTAGAAGGATAGCAGAGCATCATCAAGCAAATAAAGCTGGTAATGTCAACAGGAAAAAAAACATGGGGAACCCTATTGCAAAACTCACAGTTAGGTGGTCAGGTTGAATCTTTCTTTCATTGAAATGAGCAAAGGTGAAACTTTATTGAAGCAAGCTCCTCTGAGTTCTGTTTCTGTCGCTGTTCTTTTGGAGGGATAGATTTCCAGTGGCTGGTATCCTCCTGAGTTTAGGCTTGCGGGGTAGATTTGCCAAGAATAGTGATGTCATAGTTACTTAGACTGGAGATGGTGTCTTCAGCAGTATCATATTCTTTTGGCCTAGACTCAAGATGTACCACAAGGCATGTAGGGGGTTCCATGTCATAACAGCGAAAATATTACAGCGACTCGCCAAAGAGTAAGTACATATCACTGAGAGTCAAATGGGCACATAACCCACATCAGCAACCATCAATAGGGCACAGAAATACATTTAAAATGGGACCTTAATATTTATTGCAGGGTGCTATGCCACCCACACCCTCCTTTGTGGGGGGGCAAGCCCCTTGCACCCCCATACTAAAATAACCATCTCCAGGGGGCAGACACTGGGGGACAGAAGACTACATGGAAGGGGGGCCACAGTAAACATGGGGGATACCAAGACTGGGGCACCAGAACTACAAGACTGAAACACACAAAAAAAGGAATACCAGAAAAGCTACAGAAAAATCTACCTGCAGACAGTCTCAAACCTGGGACCATCGACACTACAGGCAGCGTCCATACCCACCATGCTAGGTGGCTAGCTCCTTAGCAGCAGGCTGCACTTCCCCATTTAGCCAATAGCTACAGGCAACACCCCATCATTTGCTGTCAATTTTCTTTCCCTCCTCCCTCTCTAAAACCTCACTGTCACTGCTCCTACGAGTCAGCAAAGTGAGTCGCTCATAATAGAGTCGCTCAATTTGCTTCACCCATATCACTGGATACCCATGTAGGGTATGGGGTTCAAAACTTGATATGCTTAGCCTGCAGTGCTTGAAGTAGTGAAATGTATACTCTTTTTCATCATTTGGGGAACATAATCATTGTCAACAAAATCCAGGTTTGACCATAAAACACTTTTTGTTTGGTGTAAGCATTCTTAAGGATTTTTTCTTTTACTGAAAAGTTCACGAAATGAACTGTAATAGAGTGTGGCTCATGGTTTGGGGCCCAGCATGAGGAGAATCAATGTAGATTGACAAGTCTAGGCTGAACTCAAGAGTTGTTCACAGGAAGGAGTCCAAAAGTGGTAGGAGCTCTGAGCCTTCAGTATTTTTGGGCAGACCATACAGTCTAAGCTTTGTCACTGGGAGCAGTTGTCTGTATCCTTTTGATGGGCCAAATTGAGTGACTGAGTTTCAAGTACCTTTTGCAATGCTGAATCTATATCGTCAAGGTGATGGTCGGTGGTGGCAGAATGGTGCTTTAGCTCATCTGTGTGTTGTTCCTGCCCAGCAATATCTTTATGCAAGTCCTGTAGGGCTTGTTTGATGTCCATTTGAAAAGAGAGGATTTCCTAGTAGGCAGTTTGAAGCTTTATTTTTTTTTATTTCTATTCTTCCCTGGTTTAACTTGAGCATCCTTGGCCTCCTCTAAAGCTGCTTTGGGTGGATCCACAGTCTGGGAAAGCTCAGAGTTGGAAAGTTCATGACTTGAGCCATCTGGGTCTTCCATGAGAAAAAGCATCCTCCCTTCATAGAAGGCATAGCGGCACAATAGATAACCTCTGAGGCTCGGTTAGAAAGTATTTTATTAAAAAACCACTGTTTGAAATGAGTTTTTTTTCTGGAGGGGGCACAAAGCTCCACACTTATGCTGCCACCCAAGTGCTGGCACCAACCAGAAGTTGAACTTCATTTCTGAAGCATTAAGAACAAGTTGTGCACCAAGAACCAAAGCTCTACCAAATCTAAATTGGATTGTACACCACGTTGTACTTCAAGGAAGCACAGCATTGTGCATGCACACTCCTCAAGAAGGAGCAACTCCGTGGCTTGTCACAAGGTTTCACTGCCACAGAGGATGATGGCACCATTCCTCCCAGAAGGGATATGTTGCCTCACAGCAATGGGTCATGTGATAACGGCGAATGCCTAAAGGAGATCACCGTTATCGCACAGTCAGAGGGCCGAAAACATTTTCAGCACTCTGACAACCCCAGCGCACAGGACAACAGTGTCAGGACAGATTTTAATGCTTTCTGTGGAGGGCTGTGCTCTACACACCCCCTGCTGAGGGTTATCCCTGCACCTCCTACTTAGGATTCTCAACTGTAAAAGGTCGGAGGAGTGAAAATATTAAAAATAAAGGTTCAGGCTGGGTGCAATAAAATCACACCAGTGCCCGGACCCGAAACCAGTGCCTCACCCACCCCAACCACTAGTCAACCCCCGACGCCACTACACAGCTTGGCCATCCACTGCAGTGCCACCCCCTACAGCCCCTTTGCTCCCTCTGAGCCCACGCTTGCCATGCTCACTCCCTCCCACATGTGTGTACACATACCCACATCCTGTCGCCCAGTTCATCCACCCCCTCATCCAGTCACCCAACCCTCCCATCGCCATGAGGGACTGCGCTGGGAAGGAGTCACTGTTATGGATGGTGCCCTTCCTCATGTGCCCACCTCACGGGTTTCCCACAGCAGCACATTCCCCAGACTAGTCACTTGTCTGTGAGAATATGAATCCACCCCTGAACTTTATAGCCTGCACAGAAGTGCAAGGTGCTTTCTCTGGGTTCCCAGGCTGCCCCTGTATCACTTTCGCCCATATGAACATACAGTACCTGATAAGAACTTTCTGTTTGATAAGTGCATAAAGCCTAAATGTTATGGATACAAAAGTATCATCAATAGGGAGAAGAGGATGGGCTCAGCAAAGGAAAGGGAGGGGGTGGGTGCACCAGCAGTAGTACCAGTAAGAAACCATTTCCAACCACTGAGCACTGCAGGGAAGGGGTGACCTAGGTGGGACACAGATGGCAGAGGGATCGCTGATCTGTAGTGGGGATTCAGGAGATGATACGGAGGGACAGGTGGGGAAGAGGAGGTGGGGTAAAGATAACAGGAGGAGAAGGGTCACCCTTGGAGAATAGAGTGGAGGCAGGGTTGGACAGACAAGGAGGTCATGGCTCAACTCTAATTGGAGAGGCAGGGGGAGTAGATGAAAAGGGGTGAGAGGATGATAGGCAGACAACTGTTGGGGGTAGTTGTGAAAAGGAAAGGTAGCAGGATGGGGGAATGGGATAGAGAGGGAAGGGGGTGATCTGCAGTAGACTCATAGTAATAGAGGATTAAATAGTGAAAAGGATTAGATGGGCTGAGGGGGCAGCAAGGTAGGAGAGAGGTGTGCATCTCAGGAGTGACAGCAGAACATATAGGCCAAAAGGTAGAACCACTCACACAGAGGATAGGGGAAAAGCTGCATGTGGTCATCCACATAGGTACCAATGACTTAGCCAGATGTGAGGAGACAGTGAAGGAGAGGTTTGGCATGGTAGGGCAGGATTGTAAGGGGGAGGCTAGCTCAGTAGCCTTCTTGTAAGTGCTGGCAGTGCCAAGCGCCAACTAGGAACATAGGATACAGGAGTTTAATGGCTAGTTGAGGGAATGGTACAGGGAGGAAGGATTTGGATACATAGGGAACTGGGAAGGATCCTGAGACAAAAAAAACAAACTTCTATGCACCTGTTAAGTTGCACCTATGTCAGAAGGGATCCAGGCTACTCAGGGAATGGATAGGGGAATATATCAGAAGGAACTTGATTTTAAACTAAGGGGGTGCAGAAAGGGTTGAAGCACCCATGGTTTCCTAGAGGAAGGTGCAACCAGACCCCCCCCCAGGTTGAAAACACAAAGGGAAAGGAAGTGAGGTGAGTGGAGGAGTGCACAAGGTGGAGATTTCAGAAGGTGGAGTGGTCAGGTAGAAAGCATGGTGAGTCAGGAAGAGGCTCAGTGGGAGAAATAAAACAGGGCTAGGGGTATGAGTAAGAATGGGTGAGTCAGGGCATGATGAAGGAAGGGGAGGACAGATAGGCAATTTCTTGGGTTGACTCTTGGTTAAAAATTTAAGGGGGGGGGATCAGGAGTGGTGGAGGGTAGTTTCCCTAAAAGCTAGAGGTCTGGGGAACAAAATGAATGACCTGCAGGCTGTGATAGCAAAGAGAAAGGTGGATCTGGCAGGGGTCGCAGAGACAGGCTATCCTGAACCATGACGGGAATTTCACAATACCAGGGTAAACTGAGAGAGAGAGAGAGAGAGAGAGAGAGAGGCTCTTTATGTCATGGAGGGCATCAATGCCACCAGGTAGGAACTAGGGAAAGTAATGGTGCTGTGGGTACAGATCCAAACAGGAAGAAACTTGAGGCTGGGGTAGTCTATAGGCCACCAAATCCAGATGAGGACAATGACAAAGAGATGGGTACCATAGGCAGCAGACAAGGGTGAGGTGGCAATAATGGGGGACTTTAATTGGCCTAAGGTGGATCGGATTGGAGTGTCCCATCCACCTCATATGTCAGGAGCCAATTGATCCTTGACACAGTTCAGGATGTGTTCTCAGTCCAAAGTGACAGAACCTACATAAGAGGGAGCCATCCTAGAGTTGGCATTAGCAAACGATAAACATATGAGGGGCAACAAGGTAGAGGAGCCCTTTGGAAACTGTGACAACTGCCCGGAGTGGTTCCAAGTTGATATGGGAAAGGAAATTTCAGAAAGGATGACTAAAGGAAGATGGGCAAGATATTGAAGAGACACCTAGCTACTGTTAAAATGACAAGGGAAGGATCAAATGTGGACAATGATCAGGGAAGGGATGACTGCTGCCACTAGCACCTGCCTTAAGCAGACAGGGACACACTTGAAAGCCAGGAGACTAAGCTGTTTCAATAGGGAGATGGCCTGGCTGTAAGGAAAAACAGGGATACATACAGGAAGATTAGGAAGTTATGAAGGGATTAGGATGAGGAGATTAATTGACGAAAGCTAGAGAGGCTAGTAGGGTGGTCAGGCAGGCAAAGGCTAGCAAGGCTGATCACGTGATGAGCCTGGCATGAGAGGACGTCTTCTGTGCTGCTCCTAGGCCCTATGCATTTTAAAAGCTAATATTTTGGTTCAGGATCTGTATTTAAGGTTAGCATGCCTTATTCTAGCTGGTGAAGTGCTTCTGATTGGACTTTTATAAGAAATTTCGAAGGTCTGTGCAATTGGAAGCAACTATTAATCCTCCGGCATTGACCTTTCGGGGCTCACAGAGGGCTGCATTGGAGCATCGGAATGAAGGATGATAATATTGAGCCCCTGGTGGTGAGAACCCTGGCGGTAAAATGGTCAAAACTCCTGTCACCCACACCAGATGAAAAGGCAGGCCAAATAGATTTAGATGGGGGTTCTAATTCAACTACAGATGACATTCTTGAAATTAAACAAATGCTGCAGGCACTGGTGGTCAGTTCCACCACTGTTAAACCAGCATTACCTCCCTAGCTCAGAGAATGGGGGACGCAGAAGCTAGAGTCGCTTCGCAGGAAAGAAAGGTAACTACTACGGATCAAGAATTTATTGCAGTACGCAAGCAAGACAAAAAACTTGGATCGGATGGATGACCAAGAATCTCGGAGTAGGATGAATAATCTCATTCTAGCAGGACTTCCTGAGAGAGCTAAGGGGTCTCACTGTGTCTCGTTTTTACAAGATCTTTTGTTTAAACTGTTCGGCCCTACGCCATATGGAGAGGCTTACAATCTGGAAAGGGCACACAGAGCGTTAAGAGAAATGCCTCCACCGGGATCGAGACCTCGAGTCTTAATTCTGAGATTTCTGAATTATAAAGAAAAGACTCATGTGCTTACTAATGCTCGACAAAATAAAGCTCTATAGTGGAATGATGCTTTTTTTTTTTCAGGTTCAAACACCCTCGGTCAGGGAGAAACAAATGGAATATGCAGAAATCAAGAAGAAGCTTTACTTTGTGGGAATTAAATTTCGCCTGCAGTATCCAGCGACTTTGATGGTTCGATTGCAATTGGGGGAGAAGAGATATCTGACTGCGTGTGATGGTTTGAAGAGCCTGCAAGTTGAACTCCCAGCACTGTTTAAATCACCGCCCTGAATCTCTGCTGACAAGAAGTCTCTGGCATAACATACAAGCTGGGACTTAAACAGTGGTGGCAATGAGATGCAAAACGTGTTCTTTTTTCTTGGACTAAAAAGGTTTGGTTATTGGGGGACTTGTGTGGGGCCAAAAGTGGGCTGACCTCTCCAGAAGGTTACAGGGCTCGAAGAGGAGCCTGATAGATTAGTATGGGAATTGGTTAGTTTGGGTCAGGAGGATGTTTAACCCACAGTTATATTTTAAGGGGTTATGGGACATACTGTTCTGGGTCCATGCTGGGGGTGTGTTCTGTTCCTTTTTTTTTTTTTAACATAACGAGAAGATGGGGAGGAAGTTAAATGTGCTGCTTTGGGAGTGGAGTAGAGTAGTGATTGAATCCCTCCCTTTGTGACTTACTTTATTTGGTTCTTCAGATACGTTGGAAATGGTGGCTTTACACATTAGGCTTTAGGAAGAGGTCTTTACCTCTTCCCTAAAGGGGTGGGTTAAGAAAGGAGAATGAGGGTGATTTTTGATTTGGGTTTTGATTAACCAGTTCATACCTCTCACAGTACTATAGATGGCCCTTCTGACATGAGGGTCCTTATATAAATGAAGCATATTGATAGGAGTGAGGGAGGGGACTGGGCAACGATTAAGTAAAGAAGGTGGGTAAAGGGAACAAAGTGGTGCATTTCATTCAATTTATAGGTTTAGACTCCTGTGCGGACTGGATTAGGGGTGTAGGCCACTCATATAATTTGTTACTTGCTTCACTAAGCATGTGGCTAAGGGAGCTGGAACTATGGAGACAAGGGAAATTGGGGAGCAACATTTAACTAGTGGCAGTAGAGAGGGGGGTTTAAGGTAGAACTAAGGATAGTACAAACTGGACAGGGTCCTGGATTTGCGTGTTTAGGCTATAGGGCTGGGGGGGCACAGAAAATGGCTCATCCATGAATCATGGCACTAATGGAGGTTGATCCAAGGATCGGGAGATAAGGGGGATGGGAGGGGGAGGTTATAGGGATCTGGAAGGAGAGAGAGTCCAAAATCTGGTCAGAGAAGGAGGCAGACCAGCTAAGGGGTATGAATGATGTTTTGGTTAATTTTTTCTGTTTTTATACTTGGAAATGTCATGTGTTAACATTATTTCATGGAATGTAAAAGGTCTTAGGGGTAGATGCAAAAGAGCTGTCATTTTGAGACATATCGATCAGATGGGTGCCAATATAGCTGTGTTACAAGAGACCCATTTATTGACGGAGGAATTGAATCTTCTCAAGCGGATGTGGGTGGGTCAGATTTATGGGGTAGGTAAGGAAACGGCCTCAGGGGGTGTTGCGATTTTAATAAGGAAAACATGTCCATACTCCATTGCACAGGTGATGACAAGGGAAGATTGCAGAGGGATTTATATATCTGGTGTTATTTTAGGCAAAGAGTTAGCAGTGGCTTCTATATATGGTCCAACCTCCCCAGTCCAGAATTTTTTGCTTTACTTGAGCTGGATATTACTTTATATTCTTCGCAACCTCTTATTTTAGTGGGACATTGGAACCTCTGCTTAAATAATTGGGAAGATAGGATGCCTTCGTCTAGAGGGCATCTGTCTAGGGCCCAACTGGCCATGAATAAACTACTGGAGGTCTCTTCCCTAGTGGATCCAATCCAGATTCACTTTACAGGGGGCAATAATATGACATTTTTCTCAGCGGCTCATAAGAGCCACTCCAGAATTGACTTCTTTCTAGTCAATAGTGAGGCACTTAGGGAGGTCAAGGAGGTGACAACACGGTGTAGGCTCTTGTTGGATCATTCCCCAATTCAGCTGACTTGGGAGCCGATATCTGTTTCTACTAGGCCATATAGATGGAAGCTGAATGACTCCTTACTGGTAGAGAGGGCAATCCGAAGTAAACTCGAAGAAGCCCTATTGGAGATAATACAGAAGCAACTGCCTACACTACAGAATAAACACCTAGCGTGGCCAACCTGTAAGGTGTTGTATGCAAGTGTAGCACAGAGATATGCTGTATGGAGCAATAGATTGAGACGTGCCAAGGAGGATTTTATAATGGGGGAAATTGAATCTTTGGCTCCATTGGAAAGGTCAAATATAGAAATAGATAACGAACTTAAAAGTCTGAGGGGGGAGATGGAAGGTATTATGTACAGGAAAGTAGAATTCTGGTTGGAAAAGATACAAGCCAAATATTTGTTACAGGGAGACATGTCTGGCTGACTGCTAGCAGCTAGAATTAAGGAGTGGGAAGAGACTAGAACAGTCACGTCCATAAGACATGAGGGGAAAATCTTAACAGACCCTCAGAAAATGGCGGATGCTTTTGCATCCTAATATAAAGAAATCTACCAAACAAGACAAACTGCTGGGGAGGAGGAAATTAAGATATTCTTAGATAGTATACCCTTACCAGTACTGGACCCAATACAGGTGAAGAAGTTGGCAGCTCCTATTAGAGAAGCTGAGATCACAGAAGTGGTACAGTATCTACCTTCTGGTAAAACACTGAGGCCAGATGGCCTTATGGCAAAGTTTTATCAAACTCATCTTTCTATTATACTTCCCCTACTGAAAGATCTCTATAGTCACATAATGCAAGAGGGTGTGTCCCATCCCCCGCTATATCAGGCATACATTACCATAATCCCGAAACCAGACAAGCCTAGGGATTTACCTGGCAGTTACTGGCCTATAGCCTTGATGAACCAAGACATTAAGATTCTGACTAGGATTTTAGCTAACAGAATCCTGAAAATTGCCCCAACCCTAATTAGTCCCAAACAGGTAGGATTTATGCCAGGTAGGAGGGCACACAATGCCCTTAGGAAAATCCATCACATACTTAGCTATGTGCCTGACTCCCAATTACCCTTAGCCCTGATTTCTTTAGACGCAGAGAAGGCCTTCAATAGGGTTTCTCACTCCTTTTTATTTGCTACGATGAAGAAGATGGATTTCCCTGAGGGCCTTCTCAGAGGCATCAAGAACTTATATCTAGCTCCCACGGCTAGGGTACTGTGTAATGGTTTTGTCTCACAGGAGATCCAGTTAGAAAATGGGACCAGGCAGGGATGACCCCTTTCGCCAATTTTGTTTAACATATACCTGAAACCTCTGTTAATTGCTGTCAATAAAGATGCTAATATAAAGGGGTTCACAATAGCGGTGAGGGAGCTGATGTTTTTGGTCTTTGCAGATGATATACTTTTACATTTAAAGGAACCAGCAGTTAGATTCAGCAGAACAGCTGAAATTATAGAACAATTTGCCACTGTTTCGAACTACAAACTAAATCTAAACAAAACTCAGATTCTTCCATTAACGCAGCATGTAACCAGAGCAGATTTTGTACCACTTCAGATCCAATGGGTTACAGAAGGAATTCAGTATTTGGGTATATGGATTACAGCTAGTATGGAGGCGGGGGCAGCAACAAATATGGATAAGATCCTGTCAGCAATTAGTGGGGACAAACTTAGATGGAATAAGCTCCCTTTGAATTTTGCAGCTAGATTGGGATTAGTTAAAATGAACTTGTTGCCAAGGCTATTGTATCCAATCTATTTAGCCCCATATAGCATTCCTAAACTCTGGTTCATTAAAATTAGGAAACTGATATCTGCATTTCTTTGGAACTTTAAGCCCCTAGAAAGTGACATAGTATCTATCAGGTTACTACATAACAAGGGTGGACAGTTACCGGACTTCCATCTATATTATTTGGTGGGTCAATTGGGAATTATGTGTCGTTGGGTTAGAATGGTGGAGGGAGAGGCATATATCCCAATATGGCTACAAATTGAAAGGCAAATACTAAAAGATCTAGGCCTTTCTCCGGAGGTGATGCTTTTTGCCACACCAGATAAATGCCTTAAAACAGCAACCTCTACCCCAATTACTAAATCAGCAATGGCCTGGTGGTTGTATCTTACTCCCACCCAGAGGAAAAATCAAATGAGGACCAGAGCTCAACCAGTGCTGGGTAATCCCAATTTACTGATTGGGGGACAGGTAATTACCAAGCGTTGGACAGATCAACTGGGGAAACTAACCTTAAGAGATGTTATTACAGACAATGGAGTGACTCTTCCACCTGTATGTGTTGCAATGCACATTTACAGACGGCTGCAGCTTACCAAAATGTTAGAAGGGGCATCGAGAAAGTTAGGGGATCACCCCTGAGAACCTGTTCATGTGGGACAATCTAAAGGCGGTAGATCCTTCACTGAAATCCCTCTCGAAAGTCTATAAGGTACTTTTGGATTATATTAGCCCAAATTCCCCCACAAGGGTCTTGTATTGGGACAGAATATTGGCCCCTCTAAGGCTTACTTTGGAGGACATTTGGAAATTTACTAAATATATTCCCACACCCAAATATAAGATTAAGCAGTTCTTTATAGCTTCTAATATTTACTTTACCCCTAGGAAACTATGTAATCATTGACTCAGACAGACAGATCTGTGTTTTAGATGTGGTGTAGGTGCAGGAGATGTTCTGCATATGTTGTGGGAGTGTAGTAAAATAGGGCCTCTTTGGGTTGAAATTAAGCAACATATGGACCCTCTACTGGATTACTCAGAAATTATAATGCTTGAAATTCGTATATTAGGTGATATGTCAAAAGTATCAGGTGCCACACCCAAATACCATCTTTCCTTGATGGCTGCAATGGTTAAAGCTTTTATATTGAAGCACTGGAAGGACGAGAGTATTTGTACCTATACACAATGGGTAAAGGACCTTCTCTGGGCTCTGGAAAAATAAAGAGGCATATGCATTCTGAAGGTAGAAAAGGGTATATAACAAAAGATGGTCAACATTAGAAGCCATTTACTCACAGGAGGTGACCAGTGCTTGAACACAGATCTGTCTGTTGGGTTGCATTTAGCAAAGAAAACATTAATTTGAGGAATACAGTTTTATGTGGATGTATTTTAGGTATCTTCAGTTCTAACTGTAGTATCATAGCCAATTGATCCTCAACTAAGCTGGTACATGTGAAAAGGTGTTAAGACAGGTTATGGTCTGCTATGTTTTTGGGGTGGGGGGACTCTTTCTCTTTCAAGGGGACAAGGCTGGGGGCCACCTCCTGGGTTTACTGATCCATAGATGGTGGCTTTGGTTATGCTAATTTTTGAGGTACTGTAATTTTTATTATAGGGGGTTGCCCCTGGTTGGGCCTAGTTAAACAATGACAGTATTATATTAGGATACAGATGCAATTTTAAACCAGTAACTGTATTGGAGGGTTGACCCCTTTAGCTGTGATTGTACATAGTTAGTACTGTATATAGGTTACACAACCAGTTTTGAGTATGTGGATCCTGGGTTTACTTAGGATACATGTTTGTTTTGTGTCCTGATAAAAATTGAACATTTAATAAAGATCTTTAAAGAAAAAAAGGCAAAGGCTAGCAAGGAGCTGCAAACTACAGAGGGGATCAAGAAGGGAAAGAAAGTCTTTGTGTCATATATCAGTGAAAAGAAGGACATGAAAGTGGGCATAGTAAAATAAAAAAGAGGGAGGGGTTGGTGGAACACAGTAAAGAGAAAGCAGAGGTGTTGAATAAACACTTCTTATCTGCCTTTGCTAAGGAAAAGGATGGTCCAGAACCTTAAGGGAGGATGAGCTGAGTGAAAGGGGGAGGTTGGGACATGGACGATGACAGGATAACAGAAGACAGAGTTAGGAAAGAGCTCTGGTCTTTGAAGGTAAACAAGTCCCCAAGGGTGTTGAGGGACATGGCAGTGGAACTGGTGGGTCTGCTGACAGTAATGTTCAGCAGTTGATTAGATGCAGTCATGGTACTGCAGAAGTTGAAACTGCAAATGTGGTACCACTGCACAAGAATGGGTCTAGAGATGACCCTGGGAACAACATGAAAGTCAGTCTGGCCTCCATTGCCTGTAAGTTGATGAGGCCATTCCAAAAGAAAGGCTAGTCAGTTCCTAGAAGCAAATGGCTTCATGACAATAGACAGCATGAGTTAATGTCAGGGAGATCCTGTACAACCAATGGTTCCATGTGGTAAGGGCGAAATCATATAGGCGACCAAATAATGACGACTGCAAATGAGTAAGGTTGCAAAGGATGATCGAGAATAAACAGCAATTGCCAAAAGGGCGACAACACTGTTTTGCTTTGCCCCCTGCACCTTCCTTCTTTTCATAATCAACTCCGGGGGGGCAAAACTTGAGGAGAGGGTGAAAGTCGAAGGATGCCATTTTGGCGATTGCTGTTGTTTCTGTTCATTCTTTGGCCATCGCCATTATTCCTTCACTGTTTGCGCAGTGGCCCTTTTCGTTTTCGCCTTCACCATAGGTTACCCCCACCAACATGATCAGCTTCTTTGACTGGATAACAAAGGCAGCAGACAAGGGCCAGGCAGCTGATATTCTATACCTGGATTTCAGCAAGGTCTTCTACTTGATAACGTGCAAGAGGCTGATCCGGAAATTGGAGGGTTTAGGGGTGGGAAGCAAATTAACAAGGTTGGAGACAATCTAGCTCAGTAGTAAGACACAAAAGGGTGGTGATGTTGGTGGAGAGGAGCTCTCAGGTATGAAGGATGCCACCAGTGTGATCCCACAGTGGTCAGTGCTAGGCCCAGTGCTGTTTAATGTATTCATTAGTGACACTGGGGAAGGCATTAAAATCAAAGTCTGATTTTTTGCAGATGACACGACACTCTGTGGGAGGGTGGACACAAATGAAGGCGTGCTGGACCTAAACAAATACTTAGTAAAGCTGGAAAGGGGATCTGGCATTTGTCAGCTTGGGTTCAATGTGAAGGAGTGCAAGGTCATGCACATAAGAAGAAAGAACACAAGGACCAAGTGCAGTTTATGGCAGTCAAGGTAAGTGAATTTGAGGAGGACAAAGACTTTGGGATAGCCATAACCAGCAATCTTAAGCAAGCTATGCAGTGTAGAAAGGCAGCAACCAAGGCAACAGAATGCTGAGATGTATTGCTAGAGGTTTCCCGAGCAGAAAGGAGGTTGTACAGCCACTGCACAGATCCTTGGTGTGACCGCACCTGGAGTACAGCATACAATACTGGAGCTCCTTCCTAAAAAGGATATCGAACAGTTCAAGGCAATTCAAAGGAGGGCAACAAAGATAGTTCATGGGCAGCAGGGACAGGTATGTGAGGACAGACTGAGAGAACTTAACATGCTCACTGCAGGAGAGGAGATGGAGGGGACATGGTTAAAACCTTCAAGTTCCTGAAGAGAATAAACAAGGTGGATATCAAAGACCTTTTTTGTCTCAGTGAAAATAAAACTACCAGGGGGAACTCTTATAAGCTGGAGGAAGAATGTTCAGGAAGGAGGTCAGGAGGTACTTCTTCACAGTGAGAGTGGTGTCGGGATGGAATGAGTTCTCAACTGAGGTTGTCATTCAAAAGATAGTGGGAGGGGTTCAAGTGAGGGTGGGACAGGACACAGCAAAGTCAGGGTTGGAGGGAAGAGGGGCAGGTCCCACACAGGTGCTCCACAATTGAGCAGACTCATTAGACCATAAGGACTTTTGCTGGCTACTTCATATGTTTGTATGTATGTTCATATATTCATATCTCTCCATATATAGTTCGGACAAGTGGTTGTAAATCTGAATGATTATTGTACCCATAAAATAGAAACAAAAACATAAAAACACAGAGATTGTTGGCAGATAACAACCACCAAGCCCATCCAGTCTGCCCAATTTTCCTACCTTAATTGGCAGCCAATGTCCTTATCTGGTCATCAGCTTTAGCCTCTTCTTGCCACCTTTAGGGTTCCATTATACCTATCCCATGCATGTTTAAATCCTCTCACTGTTGATGCTCCCACTACCTCATGGGGTAGGTTATTCCATGCTTCCACCACCCTTTCTGTGAAAAAGAACTTCCTCACATTTCCCCTTATCCTGACCCCTTCCAGTCTCATATTGTGCCCCCTTGTACTTCCGCCCCTCCTATATTGAAAGGTGAATCCTCCTTTCACCTTGTTTATGCTCTTAAGAGACTTATAAGTTTCTATCATATCTACCCATTCCCTCCTTTCTTCTAGTGTATACATATTGAGGTCTTTCAATCTTTCCTCATGTCTTTTGGTGTAGGCCCTGTGCCATCTTTGTCGCCCTTCTCTGGATCACCTCTACCCAGTCTATGTCCTTCCAAAGATACGGTCTCCAAAACTGTACACCGTATTCCAGATGAGGCCTCGCCAGTGTTTTGTATAGTGTTATTACCATCTCTCTTCTTTGGCTAGTGATGCCTCTTCCTATGCACCCCAACATGCCTCTGGCCTTCCCTACAGTCTTTGTACTCTGCTTAGTTACCTTTAGGTCATCTGAGATAATAATCCCAAAATCTCTTTCTTCCCTGATGACTGTCAGTAACTCCCCTTCCCCACCCTGTGGCTCTCCCCAGGGTTTCAGCAGCCCAGGTGCATGATTTTACACTTCTTTACACTGATCCTCAGTTACCATTCTTCAGACTATTTCCCTGTTTTTCTAGGTCACCCCTCATTCTCTCCACTCCTTCAGCAGTGTCTACTCTGTTGCAGATCTTGGTGTCATCTGCAAACAGGCAAACCTTCCCTTTCTGCCTGTCCACAATGTTGCTAATGATAACATTAAAAAGGACTGGCCCCAGGACTGATCCCTGAGGTACCCTACCGGTCACTCACCTTTCCTCAGACTGGATCCCATTTACCACCACCCTCTGGTTTCTATCCTCCAACCAGTGTCTAACCAATTTTACCACCCTGTGTCCCATTATCAGGGTTCTCAACTTGTTCAAAAGTCTTCTATGTGGAACGGTGTTGAAGACCTTCCTGTAATCAAGGTAGGCAACATCCACCACTCCCTCCATGGTCCACCTCCTTCATCACCCAGTTAAAAAAGTCTATTAGATTTGTTTGACATGATCTTACCTCAGTGAATCCATGCTCCCTAGGGGTCTGTGCTCCAGTTGGTTCCAAGTGTCACACAATCATCTCCTTTAGCAATGCCTCCATTATTTTTCCTACTATAGAGGTGAGGCTGACCAGCCAATAATTGGTTCCACCATGTCAGAGTGCCAGTGGAAGTGCACTCAGTCATTACAGTGCCAAGTGGGAAAGTCACCATCCTCTCTATTTGCGGGGGGAAGGGGGGCTGCGCTCCACTCACACATCCCTTTCTAAGGATACTAACTTCGGGGGGGTGGACCTCAGGGAGGGGGCAGCAAATCCAGCATTTGGCACCGTGATGACCCGTAATGCCAGTGTACTAATGGCCGGAAAGACATAATTTGCTGCCTCCTCCCTGCTGCCACTTTTGTGTAGGGGACCACGTGTGCCCTCCTTCAGTCCTTTGGAACCACCCCCTGTGCTGACTGACTCACTGAACATGGCTACCAGTGGTGCTGCTAACTCCATCCTTAGTTCCCTCCATATCCTGGGATGTATGCCATCTGGTTCCATTGCTTTGTCTACCTTTAATTTTGTGAGCTCCTCTAGGATTCTACCTTTTGTAAATGGACAGGTGTCTACCTCCCTCCCTCCCTTTCTACTTTGTTTTTGGTACCCAGTTGTGGCCCCTGTACCTCCTCTTCCTGCATCTATTCAGCATTGACACCTTTTCCTGGTCTCCCCCCCACACACACACATATGTCCCCTCTTCCCCTCTGAGCCTTATAATCCCCCCTTAGACTTTCTTCTTTCATTGATGTACCTATAGGCAGTTTATCCCTTCTCTTCACTGCCTGTGCCAATCTTTCCTCTGTTTGCACCTTTGTGCTCCTAAGAGCTTTTCCTACTTCCTTCAGACAATTCAGGTACATCACCCTATCCTCTTCCTTCTGTGTCCCCTTATACTTTCTGAATGCCACCCTCTTGGTCCTAACCTTCTCTGCTACGTCTTTTGAGAACCATAGTGATTTCTTCCTTCTTTTCCCTTTGTTTATGAGTCAAATACACTGGTTTGTCACCTCCGCTATGGCTCCTTTTATGTTTGCCCACTGCTTCTCACCCCCCCAGCTGCCTCTCTCCTTTCAGGGCTTCTTTGACAGCCATTCCCATCCTAGCAAAGTCTGCACTCCTGAAATCTAAAACCCTTGCCTTGGTGTGGCTGAACTCTGACCTTGCACATATGTTAAACCACACTCTATGGTGGTCATTGGCCCTGAGGTGACCTTCCTCCTGTACTTCTGCAATTCTGTCCCCATTGGTCAAGACTAGATCCAGAATTGCCCTGTCTCTGGTGGGTTCTTTCACTTACTGCCTGAGAGGCCTGCCCCCTACAGGGAGTCCAAGATTTCTGGGCTCCTGGCTGTGGCTGCCACTGGGATGGACCAATACACATCTGGCATATTGAAATCACCCAGCAGCAGCTCCTCCCCTTTTGTTGCCCTCTCATGTATTTCCTCCACTAACAGTTTATCCACCTCCTCCCTGCAAGCCAGGGGTCTGTAGATCACCCCTGTTCGAATTGATGTGCAATTGCCTGGCTCAAAGGTGATCCACAGTGCCTCGGCTTCCCACTGTCTGCCCTGTACTGCAGTACTTTTACATCTTCCCTGAAGAATAGGGCTACCGCTACCACTTTTTAACCTCCCTATCCATTCTGAACAGTACATAACCTGGTACACTTACTTCCTGGTTGTGTTTTCCAGTGTGCCATGTCTCCATTATTGCCACTATGTCCAGGTCCATCTCTGCAATCATGGCCACCAGGTCTGGGATGTATTACTCAGGCTTTGGGCATTTGCATACATTGCCTTCCATGTGTTGCTGCCTGTGCACCTCCTATTCCCAAGACTACCCACTGGTTTCTTCCCTCTAACTCCGGATTCCTTCTCTTGCTGCCTGCTACCATTTTACCTACTTGATTTCTCTTTCTGTCTGTTCTAACTTGTGAGGGTGGGCTGCTTGAGACTCCCTGTTTATATTCCCCCCCCCCCCGCTAGTTTAAATGCTTGGTAAGGAAGCATCCAAACTTTACATTCAGGACTGCTGTCCCCTTCCTGGACAGATAATGCAAGAGGCGACATGTATAATAACAATAGGCACACTTTACATGGGTGTTTTAAAATAAATCATATGGCATTTTTCAGTAAGAGCATTTTATGAACTCTAAGAATAATATATGTATATGCAAGAGTAATTAAATTCTTGTAATTTGCATATCAGACATTTTCACCAGTAAATAAATAAATATTTTGTTCCACTTTCTGACCTTCCAACACATGAGCAGACAAGTACACAAAAGTGCATAACTACAGTTTTTATCTATTATGTTTTTCAGATACTGTATATCATTATATTGCTAAATTAAGCTCTTTGGTAGCCTTTAACAATTTTACTGCAGGTAGGCAGTGAACCTCTCAAGAGAGATCACAGAAATTCCAGGAAATATCCAAATATGTCAGTGGCTGCAACTCTCATAAAAACAAAAGGTGCTCCTGCCTTCAAGATATGCTAATGATTTTTAAGATACTGTAACATTGTGTGAACTGAGTTCATCAATATCTTCACTCATCTATACATCAATACTTGCCAAGTACCTTTCTGACCCATTTCAGCTCTGTAAGTCTGTGATATTCGCTCAAGTACTGTACTTCCATAACGAAAAACCACAGCCAATGTTAGACACATAACATTTTTCCCACTTTCTGAATTGAGAGGTGGCTCATCACAGAGTAATAATTGAAGAGTTACATATGTCAAAGATTAGTGGACTGTGGAAAAAGGTGGACCTTATGACATTCAAATTCTAAGATATATGGTATAAAACATTGTATTGTTTAACTGGTTAAAACACAAACTATTTAAATTAGGCACATGTGTTCCCTTTTCTTCATCTAAGGATACTGAAACCCATTAACATATCACCACGCCAAAAATGTACTGTGGATCCTTTCTATGGATAATAGCTTTTCTAGTCATCACTGGAAAAGAGAGCATACTGTAGGTTGCAAATAATTTTAAGAGGCACATTTATCTTCCCGTATTTTGCAGCAAATACCTCTGTGTTTTTGAGGCTACATTAATCATATGAAGCACATCTGTGTAAATCAAGGTTATATTAAGGGCAAGCGATCCCATGATGTTGTTTAACTGGCACTGACTGAAGTCCTTCTGCTCTCAAAGTGTGCTTTATATAATGCTGCAGGTGGTCCAGATGTTACTATTAAACTTTGCATATTTAAGGACAATAACTAATTTACAATGAACAATATATATGCTTTAGTGTTTGTTGTTAAGTACCTTCCTGCATTGCAACATTCAGATTATGAATACGTATGACACCCCTTCAGCTTTTCAAATTTAGTGAGAAAGCAAAAGCAATATACAGTAATATATGCTAACAGGAACCCTGCCACATCCTTTCTCTAATCATTGTTGCAGCAATCATGGCCCAGCCTTTCTCTGATCAATACTTTGGCACAATCACCTTAGCAAGTATATTGCAGGCTGGTCTACAATGTCCTTTTTATCAAGTGCTTTTGCAGATACTGCTGACATACCATTTTTAACAACATTTATGAATGTGTTTGCTCAATGATGTAGCCTTCTATCTGAATTTAAAATGGTCAGTAAGATAAATAGGAATAATACTCATAGCTTAAAGCAGCAGTGCAATGATTTGTGTTTCAAAATGCTAGCTTCAGCTACAGTTAATACAAATATTAGCATACCGGTAAAATGCACTTTTATAGGTACCTCCTATGTGATCCACTATGAGATTTTTTTAACTCACTATCCAAGCCCTTGCCAGGTCTACAATGCAATTTCTGTGCCTAATGTGGTTGCTATTTTTTTATTAAAACATTCACAAAAGACTCAAATTTTGTTGAAACTAGAAATTTTTACCATCAAATGAAACTGGAAGATGCTTGGAATTTTTTATGTTTGTAAAATGTAGGGTCAAATTCCTTGCCCAGTTTCAGTGCACTGCTGCTTTAAATATGGATAGAATCAGGACTGCATCCCACCACATTATTATGTGCAGTCTTATACTAAACCAATATCAGTATCCGAGAAAAAAAGGTCAAGGAACACTCCTAACAAGCAATAGTATATACTGTATTACTAATGTGAATGATTATTCCAACAGATTTCAAGACATATGGACCCATCCACCAGATATGCAAGATTATTTGTTTTGTCTAAGCATAATATAGAAGCCTAAAAAATATTAGAATGTTAACATATTAATCATCTATTGTCTCTTTTAAGGTGCATAACATACAATACATGAGAAAATAGCAATGTGTCACCAGAGCTGGGTTATTTTCTGTAACCTTGAGATGTTATTGGTTTGCAAAAATGAAGATGCTTCTACAGAGTTCTTTTGTGCTCCATACCTTACTACAGCTGGAAGGATGAACTGCATTTAGTTCCAAGTTCTTACTTTTTAAAATCAGCAAGCTGCTATATTTGTACAATAAAAGTAGCACAGCTGATTGACAATACATCAAGCTACATTACGGGTAAGGCAATCAGTTAATCTTCTACATATTTAAAACTTACATGTTATGCTTTCTCAGTGTTTTTCAAGGAACCACTGTGCCATTCCAAATGCTGATAACAGCACAAAGGGAAATGAATTATATATAACATACACTCAAAGGCAACATAGATCATAAAAATGCAATGTATTGGAACAAAGACTTTTGCATTGCTGAAAATTTATTTTCAAAGTCAGCATTCATTGAACAGATGTGAATATGGGGGACTGATATACAGTACAGTTGCTGTCTGCAGTGACACCGTTTACTTGTGCCAAGAGGTACGCCATTGCACCTCCTACAAAAACTGGTATACAATGAACCCCCTTACTTAGCTGCTGGGGAGGAGTTTCTCTCTCTGTGTATAATTCACAATGCAGATGTGGCCACCAGATGTTAATATGTAAACATTTTTTTTTCACTAACATGCTGGAATGTGTCACCCTTGAAGGTCTTGACATGGTAGTGCCAGTTGCATGTCAGCTTGTCATGCCAAGGGTCCATGTTTACATGAGCTACCATCTCACTTGTCCCCTACCCCCAATCTGTACCTCCCACTTAAGTTGTGGACTATGCTGTCTGTAATATTTATGGTCCCACCCACACTGGTCATCCCTGGTGGTCCACTGTCCCCCCAATCACTAGACATACAGTAACTGAATCCATTACCCCTTCCCTAGCCCTGATGCCCATACACGTCAATTTGTTTTATGGTCCCTTGCCTATCTTGGTCCTCAGGTGATGCCCATGGAACCTGGTGATCTAGTATGCCCCCAGTTGCTCCACATAACTCAACTTTGATATTTACTGGAACACCCTCTCCTATCCTTTATTCTCAAGCATGCAATTTAGCTTTATGGTCTTTTGGTTGATTGATGATCTTCACTTGTCCCACTAAACACCTGCACCACCCAGAAGAACTGTTTGTAACAGTTGTTCATGGATGGTGGTGCTCTTGTCTGTGAGCAAGGTGATCTGGGGCTGGCATGCATCTCGGCAAGCAAAATACACAAACTGCATTATGGTCCCTGCCCCTTTCACTGTGAAGTCACAATGCCAATTGCAATAGCATAGGGGAAACCTTGTCACCTTATTGTTTATAAAATGGGCATCAAAAATCTTAAAACCTGATTGGCTACAACATCTTCTGAGCCGTGTCCTTATCAGAAGATACTGTAGCCAAATGAGACTACCCTCTACCCCACGGCACATAACAACTGTAAATCACTGAGCTGTGCCAGTCTTAAACAAAAACACTGACTGGCACAGCTCAGTGAAGCACTAGTGAAAAACTGTCTTCTCCTCATGGCGGTTGTCAAAGTCGGGCAGCACAAACTATATAACACCAGTGGAACAAGAACTCCTCTGTAAATCCCCTCCAAAAAACAAACAAACACCAGACACAACTGAAAAAGTATTTTTAAATCAGTAGGAAATGCACCTAAAAACCATGAGCCAGAACTAAGCAAAGCATGAGCCAGGGATTTAAAATCCCGTTACAGATCCAGCAGCGGTCCTCCATTTCCAATCCACCGAAAGAGATGACAACTTCAAAAATAAATCATACAACATTCCTTAAATCTTCATATGCTCTGTTTTACTCACTGCCACCTTTTCCTTGCAGAGGTAGCTGTCGGTCCTGCTGTTCATCATTTCCACCATCTCCAGAGTCCATCTGCTACCCCACCCCTGAGCCACTGATCTCCCGCTATTCCCGGTAATATTATTATGTGAAAACAGAGAACCTGGTACTTCACTGCAGAAAACCACACGGTCAATAAAAAGATTCCCTGTAAAGAGGCACTCATTTCCCTGAAAACTAACAGAAACGTGAGCACAGCTACGGTGACTGAAGAGGGACATGCTCGCTCCCTGCTATACAGCTATACTAACTATAAAAAACACAGAATGCAATTTGTGACAATAAAAAATGAATGTACCCTGACTGCTATCTCTGGTTTGTGAGGGGATGTACTATAGACCAAGCTAGATACAGTGTGCTGTACTATACAGCACATTACATAGAGGGACTACTTTATCCCTCCAACTAAAAAAAAAAAAAAGTTTCTTACATTTTTCGATTTTAACAACATTTTTGTTTTTAATTTTCAATCTCTACTTGGGGGCCCATTTTATAAGTGCTATAACATATTCCAAGGTGTGGGTTATCTCCTGATAAGAACAGGCCCAGGTGCATAAGGCACTCGGCACAAGCGCCTTGTGCCTAACAACTCACCTGGGCATGCTCTTATCAGGAGATAACCCACACCTCATCATGTGTTATTGCTTGCATATATTACAACAAGGCTGAACCTATGATACTGATAGAAGGTGATTATTCTGACCACTTTGTAGGCTAGCATTATAGCCTACAGTAGAAAGGACAGACAATGAACAGTAAGTGAGCTGGGTTCATCCAACAGACCTGGGCTTGATTCCCACAACCTCTGCTTGCATATTGTGACTCTGGCAAGTTGTGAAACCTCCCTGTGCTCCTTGGACAGGACACACCTGGAAATGAGCTTTGGCTCAGTATGACTTTCTCTGCCAAAACATAAAGAAAAATAAATAAATAAATAAAAACTTTGCACTACTAAATTGCAGCTATGAAAGGGGCTCAAGAAAATCAAAGATTGAGAAGCATAATTAAGCAATAAGGCACAACAGGGTGTGGGTTATTGGGGATTTACCCACACCTTGTGTGGTGTGTCACGAGGTGCAGCCGAGTGACTTAATCACACAAGAAGTGGGCAAATCACCCAATAACTCACACCCTGGAGTGTTTTGGTGCAGTTATACAATGAAGCAATGTGTAAAATAAATTTAAAATGTGTTTAATTATGTTTTTTATAAATGCCATTCCTCAGGCGTGGGTAATGCAGGATTCACCCACAGTCATGTGACATGTTTTGACCAATGAGGTTACAGGATTTTCACACACCATTGTATAATCTTATTTGAACTATAGTATGATCATTTTGTTTTGTTTCGCGTTATTCATGTTCAAGTTCACACAGCATGTCTAGATTCATTGTTATGTCACTCACATTTCTTTATCTTTAGGTTCAAAAGTTTAAGAAAAAGATAACCTTGTATGGATCAGAAACAAGGTCTAAGTAGTTTTGTCTATATGAAATTGTCAAGCAAACATGCTGGATAGAGATATAAGTAACTGTTGTAAAAACACCACATTTTAACTTAGGAATACATTTTTAAAAGAATGATTGTGTTTGGAAATGCATTATTATTGTGTAGAAAGAGAATAAACATATATTCATATTTTATATATTTATGCTTTTGTAAATTCAACATGTTGCATGTATGTGCTTTAACATTAAATTCATCTGAACCTGAGTACATCTAGGAATCAAAGGATTCCAATAATACCAAAAATATCTACCATAGGTATATTTTCTTCCAATCCCAAACAATGCCACATGTTTATCATACAGTATTATTAACAATTTGTTATACCTTATTTGATTGTATAATTCAGCTGGTATGGACCATCTCATTTCCAGCAGGGTTCTGCATTTACCTAGTTCCACAGTTAGCTGAACGGGAGCACTGGGATGCTTAGTGACCTGCTCAAGGTCACACAGTTAGTATTTGGCTCTGAAAGGGTTAGAACCTGTGATCTCCTGGTTTACAAGCTAGTGTCTACCCAATAGACCATGCTGCCTAAATCAGTAAAAAGCTAATGCCTTATTATTTATTGCATTTATTTAAATTGATCAGAATAAACTCCACAAATTATTTTCAAAAAAGTTTTAAAGTATAAATTTATGTTATTATAACATTATAAAGTCTTTATGGACAGAGGGCCTTTTTTTCTGCCTATATAATTCTCTATTTCTATAATATTATGCCATGGTCCTATGTAAGATATTAGTGAATACTTATTTCTTTTGCACTGGTAAATAACTCAACATCAGCTGCAGCAGGCACCTGATCCACGTGTGCTTCAGTCCTCTCAGTTGTAAAATTTGGTAAGGGCAAGACACCACTGAAAATGAGATGCTGCAGCTTCATTTGATTATTCTGGGCAAGGATGAGCTGTTGCTGAGTTTGCATTGATCAACAATTTGAAATACCACATTTTTGACATTGGCAAAGCCAGTTGGAAGAAATTTGATTTCTCTTTAGCACTTTGATGTCATGATGCAAATTTTTTTTTACATTACAAGCACGCTCTGAGCATGTCCATGTTGTTAGCAAGTTACATGAGCTGCAGCAGCCAATCAGTAGTGTTAGAGATTGAGGCCTAACCGTGCTGCACACATCTCTGTGCCATTTACAGTTCTCTCTCAGAGAGTAAGAACCAGACTACTAAAAGCCTGTTTTATGTTACAAAAAGTGACAATCAATCATAAAGTGGTAAAAATCAATTGAGTATCATACATAATGATTCCAGTTAGTTAATCAATAACATTTTCTGTAACTGTAATTTCAGGCAGGCTGGTACAACAACCCTCAAGAGACAGGGCTATCCTAGATCTAGTAATGACTAATGGGGAAAGGATCACAGAACTCCAGGTAGAAGGTCACCGGGGCACCAGTAACCATCATACAGTATGGTTCACTTTGGCCACTATAACTAAATCATCCCATTCCAATGCAAAAATATGGACTTCAGAGAGTTGATTTTGATAAGATGGCCAACAGAGCTAAGCTAGCCCTGGCAAGAAGAATTACAGGTGAGGAGGTACAGGCAAAGTGGGCAAGCATTAAGGATACAATTCTTGAAGCAACATCCCATTGTGTTAGGGAGAAAAGCAAGAGCAAAAGAAGGAGGAAACCACTTTGGTTCTCAAAATCAACAGCAGAAAAGGTCACAGCCAAAAGACTGGCCTTCAGGAAATATAAGGGAACGAAGCGGGATGAAGATAGGGAGGCATACCAAACTTCCCTAAGGGAAGCAGGGAATGCAATAAGGCAGGCAAAGGCCCAAACCAAAGAAACACTAGCATGAACAGTAAATGAAGGGGAAAAGACTTTCTATAGATACATTAGCGAAAGGAGAAAGTCCAGAGGGGGTATTGCTAAGATCAAAGGGGATAAGGGAAGATGTGCGGAGGAGGACCAAGGAAAAGCATCTATCCTAAATATATACTTCTGCTCAGTATTTACTGAGGAGAAGGTCGGGCAGGGCCCACAGCTCAGCACCATGGGCACAGGGGGGATGGAGGTGTGCACAAGTCCCTTCATAAAAGAAAGGGTCCTACAAGAGCTCGCTAAGCTCAGGGTGGACAAGGCAATGGGACCGGATGGCATGCATCCCAGGGTACTAAAGGAGCTAAGGGTGGATTTAGCAAAGCCATTATGAGAACTGTTTAGTGAGTCTCTGAGCACAAGAGAGGTCCCAGAAGACTGGAGAAGGGCTCATGTGATTCTGCTCCACAAGAGTGGTAGCAGGGAGGAGGCAGGGGACTACAGACCAGTCAGTCTTACCTCAGTAGTGGACAAGATTATGGAGGCACTTCTTAAGGAAAGGATAGTGCAACCCCTGGAATCCATAGGAGCACATGATCAAAGACAGCATGGGTTTACAACAGAAAGGTCCTGTCAAACCAATCTTATAGATTTCTTTGATTGGGTAACCAGAGTGGTGGACCAAGGAGGTGCAGTTGATGTCGCTTACCTTGACTTCAGAAAAGCTTTTGATACTGTTCCACATAGAAGACAGATTACTAATATGGGTAGGCTTGGAGTGGGTCAGAAGGTGGTCAGCTTGGTGGCAAGTTGTTTGGCGGGCAGAAAACAGAGTGGTAGTAAACAGTATACAGTCAGAACAGATGCAAGTCACAAGTGGGGTACCTCAGAGATCAGACCTGGGGCCAGTCCTCTTCAATATTTTCATCAGTGACATTGCAGATGGACTGAAGGGTAAGGTTTGTCTGTTTGCAGATGACACCAAGATTTGCAACAGCATAGATGATCCAGATGGGATGGGCAGAATGAGATGAGATCTGGATAAACTGGCAAAGTGGTTGGAAGAGTGGCAACTGTGGTTTAACACAAAGAAGTGAAAGATCACACACATAGGGGAATAGAAAACCTGTAGCCACCTATAGGTTGGGAAGGGAGTTGCTGGCAGTCACAAGGGAAGAAAAAGACTTGGGCATCATCATCACAGATGACCTGAAATCATCCAAGCAGACCACTAAAGCAGTAGGTAAGGCTAGGGGGATGTTGGGGTGTATTAGTAAGGGTATCACAAGTTGGAAGAGGGAGGTAATAATCCCTCTTTACAAGACACTGGTTAGGCCCCATCTGGAGTACTGCTTGCAGTACTGGAGGCTACACTGTCACAAGGACATTAACAAAATGGAGGCAGTCCAGAGAAGGGGCAACCAAAATGGTGTAGGGACTACATCAGAAAACATATGAGGACAGATTAATGTAGCTCAATATGTATACCCTGGAGCAAAGGATGGAGAGAGGTGATATGATCGAAACATTCAAACATTTCAATGGCATTAACAAGGTGAAAGAGTCTAACATGTTTCAATATAAGAAAAATAGCAGGACAAGTGGACACAGCATGAGATTAGAGGGATGCTGATTATGGGGTAATGTGAGGAAGTTCTTTTTCACAGTAAGGGTGGTGGATGCATGGAATGGCCTACCTCACGAAGTGGTGGATATGAATACAGTGCAGGGCTTCAAACAGGCATGGGATATGCATAAGGGAGCAATACAGATGAATATGAATAGATAGGCCATTGACAGAGTAAAGACCTATGGCACAATCATAATATAGAAAAAAAAATGGGCAGATTGGATGGGTCTTGTAGTCCTTATCTGCCGTCAGCTTCTATGTTTCTATGTAAATCATGCTGCAAAGCAGAGGAGAGTGATTAATGTGTGACCCTACCCTGAACTAGTAGCTACAGTCCCTGCAGCAGGGGCAAGTGAATTTGCAGTATTTGTCCTAGTTTTTTGGCAACCGGGTAATAAACTAGACAATAAAGTTCCTATTTTCAGGAACAACCTAGGATAAACAGCGCTAACAAAAAATTAACTTTTTTTTTTTTTTTTTACTTTTACAAGTTTTGACTAGAAAAGACACACTAAGCCAAACCTTGTTTCCAGGTGCTTTCTGGGAGTGCAGGGAAGCTAAGTGGGTAACTCATTATCACACAGTATGCTAGTGGTGACTGTGGGATTCAAACCCAGTTTTCCAGGTTTGCAGCTCAGTGGTTTTAACAACTGTGTGGTACTACCTCCATAATATATGTATAGTAATAACAAAATTAGTGACAGACTCGATAGCTTTTTTTATCATAGAATGATTTTTTTATTTTTATTTTGGTCCATACTTAAGTATAATGTCACATACATACATATTCATAAGTAAGTAACATGTTCCATATGCAGCTACATTCAGCCAATAACTGTTACATTGCCATAGAAGTGTGAAAATATGTTCACCAAAGACAAGCTTTAATATATTTACATATGAGCCCTCCTGGGATGCAACTTAACCAGGAGAGACTACCCAATGTACTAGGGTGGAGTTCCACTAAATTCAGATGTTAGAGACAGATAGGAACCGGATTAAAGGTACATTGTAATGAAATATCATGTAGTCAAAGAGGAAGAGTTACAGCCTAGGTTAGGAGTTTTGCAAAGAGAAGATTGGAGATAGGATTCCCATCTGGCAGCGTATTGGTCCATACAACCTAGGTGAGTACAAGATAGGCATTCTAGTGTAGCTAATCTAGCTAGCGCCTCATGCCACTGGAGGTGAGTTGGAGGAGTAGGTTTGCACCAATACATAAGTACAAGTCGTTTAGCCTCCATAAGTGTAAGTACAACCCATTGCTCCTGAGGTCGAGTTAGAGCAACTAGGGAGGTAGTATATCCTAAAAGGAGTTTGGGATCAGAAAGGTTAACCTGGAGGCCCAGTACTGTGGAGCAATCCTGAGTTATAAATGCCCAGAAGTGTGAAAGCAAAGGGCATGTCCACAAAATATGAAGAAGATGTGCCCCAGGATGCTGACATCGCCAGCAGTTAGAATATTGTATAAGGCCATGGAAGCATAGAGATGAAGGTGTATGGTACCAAAGCAACAGTATCTTGAGCTGCAAAAGATGGCTCTTGGTGTCCATATAAGTATAATTACACTCTCGGAGGTAACACTTCCAAGAGTCCTCAGATATGTGAGTATTCAGGATAGTCATCCATTTCGGACGGCATGCAATTGAAGGGTCTTCCTGGGCATCTCTCCAGATCTTATAAAATCTTCCAATAAGACCTCCAGATGAAGGGGATTTGTGCCTGTGAGCTAGCCAGTTCCATTTGGGATCTGAACACATACTATTGGCTAGTATAGCACTGTGTATTTGAAGAAATTTCCAAAGGTCGTTCCTCGGGAGATGAAATTTATGTCAGACTTGTTCAAAGGACATCAATACCGAGGAGCCAGGAATGCAAAGATCCTGCATGTAATGGATGCCCTAGGTTTCCCACATGGACCAATGTATGAGAGTATCACCAATTACCAAGGCCTGGTTATGCCACAAAGGGGGTATAGAGCCATGGAGGTGCTTGGGCATCCCAAGCTGTATGAGCTAAAGTCATAAGCGAGTGCCACACCCATTTGGTTTCAGCTATTAAGGGGGGAAGCGCGCGCCAGTTCCAACTCCGAAGGCGTAATAGCAAGTGCAGATTTGTATCTGCCACTAGATTGGATTCCAGCTGAACCCAAAGCGGGAGGGGTATTGTACTGGGAACAAACCACCTAGTAGTCATAGCGGCAGTGCATGACAAATGATATCCTTGAAACCGAGGAGAGCCCAGCCCCCCTTTGGACCAATGTGCTCTCAGTTTACTCTTATTCCATCTAGGAGATTTCCCTTCCCTCATGTATCAAGATGCTTGAGCTTCAATTGAATCAAAGAGTTTCGGTGAAAGATGTATTGGGAGATTTTTAAAGATGTACATGATTCATGGCAGTAAAGCATATGAACCGCTGCTACCTTACCAGGCAATGATAACTGAAGCCTTTTCCATCTCTCTGTCTCTGCAGACATTTGAGATAGAAATGGTGAGACATTGGCTGGCTCTAGGTCAGACCATTTTAAAGGAATGATTATGCAGAGGTAAGAAAAACCCTTCATTGCCCAAAGAAGCTCAGTTCCCTGTAAGCAATTTTTAGTACAGGCTGAATTCAGCGGGGCCAAGAGTGTTTTTCTCTGATTAGCACAAAGTCCCGAAAAAGTTGAAAATGTCTGTAGTAATGGCAGGATATGCCATATTGCCTGCTCTGGATGAGAAAGAGCTATCAACAAGTCATCGGCAAAAGCCGCCACCAAGTAGGATTTCCCAGCAACCTCAATGCCAGTAATATCCTGTGACACGATAAGAGACCGAATGAGGGGTCCAGTGCTACCAAAAAAAGAAGAGAGGATGGGGGCATCCCTGTCAGGTGCCCCTGTGCAGTGGAAAGGGCATGGAAATGGTCGTGTTGGTCAAAATCTTAGCCATTGGGTATCCATAGAGTGTTGACACCCACTGAAAAAACAACGGACCAAAGCTGTATCTTTTTAAGACTTGGTGTAAGTACTGCCACTCGACGGAGTCAAAGGCTTTAGTAAATTCTATTGCCAGTGCAGCCATTGGGACAGAGGAATGGGAGGCTATCCATTTTAAATTAAGAAGGAGCCTAGTGTTGTCTGCCCCCAATTTGCCCTTCATAAAGCCAACCTGGGCGGGATGAATGATAGTCGGGAGCACCTCCAGCATCCTAGTGGCTAGGATCTTGGCCAAGATCTTTGTGTCTACCAAGAGTAACGAGATTGGTTAGAAATTTGCACAATCCAGAGGATCATTAGACTTTTTCAGTCGAAGGGTAATGAGGGCCTCTCTCATAGATGGAGGGAATGTACCGTTTGTGTGCGTCTCCTGAAATGCAAGGAGTAATGGCTAAGATATATCCTGTACCAGTGTTTGATATAGCTCAACTGTCATGCCGTTCAGTCTGGGAGCCTTTCCTTTGGCCATTTGGGACAAAGCTTGGTGTAGCTCTATTGGGGCTGGGGGGGCATCTAATGTGGACACCTGTAACAGGGTAAGCCCCGGTAAGTCAAACTGTTGGCAGAATTTATCCAATTCCTGTTCTAAGGATGACAGGGAAAGATCTGACTGCGACTTATATAAGGTCTGATAAAACACCTTCATGGTGTCATTGATGTCTTGAGGGGTATGCACGATCTTACTGGATGTGTTACAGAGAGCATGAATGTGAGTGATAGCTTGTTGTTTCCGAAAACGAAATGCCAACAGTCTGCCACTCTTTTCACCCCATCCCAGTATGCATGCTTTGATCGCAGTAGAAGCCACTCGGACTTTTGATTCAGCATGGCATTAATTTGGTACTTAAGGCCCACAATGCACCGAATAAGGGAGTTGTCCCTCTGAGAGACATGAGAAGCTTTAAAACGGAACTCTAGTCCTTCCGATTCTGCTTGCCACTGAGCTAACTTATTTTTGCGTGCCTTATTTTTAGCGGCTGAGAAAGCGATTATGCGGCCTCTAAGGACTGCTTTAAATGCTTCCCAGACCATACCCACAGGGACGCCACAGTTTGCATTGATGGCAAAGTACTCCTTGGTGATTTGAGAAATTGTTTTGTGAAACTCTGGGTCCTTTAATAACAAAGGGTTACATCTCCACCGAGTACCTGTTTTGAATTGACCCCCTAGTGTATAGGAGGTAATCACTGGGGCATGGTCGGAAATAAAAATGTTCCCAATTGTGGCTTAAAGAACATTTTGGGTAGCTGCTGAGTTGGCAAGGAAGAGGTCTATACAGCTATATGTGGAATGTACCTGGGAATAAAATGTATAATCCTGTCCAGAGGTATTATCTCTACACCAGAGGTCTGTTAAGCACCATTCCTTTCATAGTTCGTGAAGAGCCAAGTTGGCCTTAGACCTAGCCTGAGGGGTAGACTTCGACTTGTCCAGAAATACATCTAATGCCATATTATAGTCTCTACCCACTATTAGAGGAAGGGCACCATCGGCACCGGATACCGAAGAAATAGCCTGGCTAACTGATGGAAAAAATTCTGTATGATCTGTGTTGGGGGCATACAGGCTGCAGATAATCAATTTCCCCCCAGAGGAAGAAAGTTTAGCAACGACCCATCTGCCTTGTGGATTGTGTTTGGATTCCTCCATGGTCCAACTTGAGGCACGCCGGATAAGAATGGCTACCCCTCTGGTCTTGGAAGTAGCCGAACTGGCACAGACGGTGCCCACCCAAGATTTCTTTAGCCATGAAACCTCCTTCTTCAAGAGACGGGTTTCTTGAAGTAGGGCAATATCTGTATGCAGCAAACAAAGGTGTTGGAGCACCTTAGTTCATCTGATGGGATGATTCAACTCATTAACATTCCAGGATATCACCACGGTTGGGAAACTGATGTGACTAGCCGAAGCTGTAGTGGGGCATATGGACATTGTAACAATAGAAGGGGTGTACTTACTGAAAATGCGAGGATTATACCTGGGATGTAACTCATCACCCTGACCCTCCTGGGGGTCTCTGTATTGGCCTGGGCTGCCAGATGAGAAGGGGGAGAGGCTCAGAAAGTAGAGGGAGATACACACCTCACAGGGGTAGCTGCAGTGGAACAAACACACAACAGAGGTTATGACCAAATACAAACAATGTAAACAGTAATAATTAGCTTGGGAGCAGAAGTGAAAAGATATCACAGCTAACTATAAAACCAAGCTACTAACCAGTTCTAACCAATTATAATATAACCCTGTGCAACAGCGCTATCCGATCGAGGCTACCAGTGAAAGAGGCTAGCTTAAAACTTCAGCCTCGGCTTCACAAACTCTCAGATCCTACTATTTAGGAGGGATTGGAACCAAGTGGATTCAAGTCCTCTGAGGATCTAGCATACTTGAGGTCAGGCATCTGACCCACAGGAAAAGGAGAGGGAACAGAGAGGGCGGGATGCTAGAGGGGGACCCAGGGGATAGGGGAAGGGGTCTAGAAAAAGGGGAAGGGAGGGTAACTACCTTGTCTACAAGTTAGAGGTCCCAAAACCAACCCTGCAACCATGCATCAGGGGATATGGGAGCTACCCTGTCATGCCCCCATGTACACTGACTTTTATGCAACTGCTAATAACGGTTAAACCAGCAACATGAAAAAGTGTGAGGGCTAAGAGGTGGACATAGCTAGTTATGCTACACGTGTTGGGGTAACCATGACTTCAGAAAACCGCCACCCAGATATCCTTCTGGGTATGGGCACAGGAGAGAATCTGATTAAGTCAACCCCATGTCTTAATTATAACATCTAGCAACCGTAACCCAAACCAATAAACAGTGCAGATTTAGCCAGGAACACTTTCAGTTTGTTCAGCTCTCAAAGAGGGAGAGGGCACAGTCTCAGCAATATCCTTAATCACCGCACCAGCATACGAGACCAGCCCCAGCCTGACAGGAGTCGAAATGTCCACTGCTTCCGCAAGCGAAGCTTCCGCATTATCGGCCCAGTCCATGCCTGTGCTAGTGTCCATATCAAAGGAATCAATAATGGCAGACTGAGCACCGCGAGGAGGGGAGGTTCTGTCTTCTTGAGACATTTTTGCTGGAGGTGCTGTCATAGAAGCATCCTGAGGCAGACGATTCCCACTTCTGGCTCTCTGTCACTGTCTAACATAGGGCAATGACACCCTCGGAGGCTATGTGGGGTTATCTTTAGCTGGGGAGAGTGGAGCTATGCCAGGTCACAATGTAGAGCAGTCGGGAGGACTCCTGATTGCTGGGGGAACATTTTGCGGTGCTGCACGTCCATCCTCATTATTGCACTCTGGCTGCCTGCACCTGTCTACATAGTTCCCTTCCGGCATGTTGGGTTCCCAGAGCCTCCTGGGATATATAGTAGGGAGATTTAGATCTGGCCAGAATTTCGCAACCCACTTTTCTACAGCTGACGGATGCTCATCTAGTAGTTCTCTGCCATCCTTAGTCACAAGCAATCTGGTGAGCCCTTTGAATTTAAAGTGGAAGTTGAAATTGTACAAAAATTTCTTGAGTGGTGCGAAAGCCCTTCGCTTGTTTACCATCTCATGAGCAAAGTCTCTGAAGAAAGAAACCAGGGTCCTCTGCCACCATACTTCCCCTAAGTCTCTTGCAGCCCCTACAATTTTTTCCTTAGTTGTATAACGAAGAAAGTAAGCAATGACAGGCCTTGGCAGAGGAGAGTTCTTGTCCCTCCTAATTATTATCCTGTGTGTCTGCTCCACGTCCATCTGCCCCTTACACCTCTCACCCAGCATTACAGGCAGGGACTCATTTAAAAACCTCTCCATGTTCTGCCCTTCAACCCTCTCTGGAAGACCAATAATACGCAAGTTATTGTATCTGGCTCTGCTTTCTTGGTCTTCTAATCTGTCCCATAGCATTGCCATTTTTTTCTTCTTGTAATCGCAACCGGAGTAGTAGTTTAGATTGTTGCTGCTCACACAACTACAACCGCTGCTCAGAGACATTCATGCGGTCTTGTAGGTTTCGAACCTCAGCCACCATGCCTGATAGTGTAACATTGATATCCTCAACTTTGTTTAAAACGATCTCTAGCATGCGTGTTATATACTGCAAGGATTCGTTGACTGAGGGCTCCTTCGGAGGTGGTTGGGATAGTGGACCTGACTGGCTGTTGTTGTCTGGAGAAGCCATGAGAAGGTCAGGAAGATTGGCAAGGTAAGGCAAGTACCTGATAGCTCCAGCTGGCAAATGTAGGGGTTGAGGAGAAACAACCCTGTTTACCCGCTCGGTCCACTGGCTGTTGTTCTGTCACAGTGTTGGTGGGGCCTACACGGCCTAGTGCCCGTTACACTACTCGGGATCAGCACTAGTTTCAGCCAAAAAATAACCTCATCCACTTAATTTCTAGCAGGCGCTGGTAGGCAAGGGGGGTTACCATTTCGAAAACAGCAATTACGAACCAGACCGACCCGTGAGTCTTGACGACGGAGCTCCAAAAATACTGAACCCAGAGCGAGCTCAGAGATTAAGCTACCATCTTGTTGGTGGCCAAACCACGCCCCCCAACAGACTCAATATCAATCAACATATTACAGTTGTAAGTACAGCTACTGTACACATATTAGATACCAATAGCTCAGGAACAAGTACAGGTAAATAAAGGCTGGCAGTACCTAAGGAGGGTCAGTTAAAAGTGAGCATGACCATCTGACCCCCTATCAGGGAGGAAGAGAATTCCAAAACCTAGAACAAGAGACTTTGAATGATACAAGCTCCAAGGCGGCTATGCATTATTGTGGACTGTGTGTGTGTGTGTGTATGATTCGCACATACCCAGCCTGCAGAGCTCTACACCTGAGGGCAGGTGTAGGGTGTGCAGTATGCATGACCACATACCTCTGCAAGGCGCTTGCCTGTGGCCATGCCCCACATTGTGCAGATATGTGGGGATTGGATAGAGGGACATGGACGGGCATCCACACAGATGTACACAGATGAGACACAGACAGGATGCTGCATACATATAGAGACAGTGCCTGGGCTTCTACTGTATTTCACTGTCTCCAGAAGACTGGTGACTTATGCAGTTCTTAAATTTGACTCTAAAGCCATTTGACCATGCCACACATGCTGTGAGTAGTGACATTAGCTGCATTAGTCAGTGGATTCCACTATTAAGGGTGCTGAGGCATTCCATTTTGAACTTTGAAGCAGACGTAGTGGACACGGGGAGTGATGACGCACAAACATCAACCTTAAGCACTGAACTCCTGGGTATGTTGATGGTAACATATATCTACAGAGCATTTTGTGGTCTCATGACTTTGCAGTACCCACTCTGTTGGTCTCATGATATCAGTGTGGCATTTCCAAAAGTCTTCGAGTTGGAATTGAAGAGGTGATAGAGGTGAAGGACATCATAATTAACAAGGTCTATGGCATGCAGATTGTGCAGAAACATGACCTGCAGGTACACTCCCAGCAGATACATCTAGTGCTCCAGTGCCAACAGCAGAAGCAGTGTCATACAGATCCATGGTAGGACATTGTCAAAAAGCAGGACTGACTTCTACTAGTGTGAGTCATCTTTGGGCAGTCCTCTCCCAAGCTAGGGTAGAGGAAGTTTATAAAGGGATTGCTGCAGAAGAGGAACCTAGCATGAAGTTTTCAGAGTGGATGGTGGAGGCACATATGGCAGACACCAAAACCTTAGCACTGAAGATGAACCCCTCAAGTACTAGGAGAAAAAAACTTGAGGGTCGGCCTGCAATTGCTATACTTGTCCTGAAACGCCTAACTTGCCCCCTTCAAAGTGTAAACTCTGAAAGGGTATTCAGTGCAGGGGGGAAGCAATCCTACATGTTAGCTCATTTATTTATTTCAAATGTTTTACCAGGAAAGGCATACTAAGCTGGTATCAACTTGTTTCTAGATATGTCCTAGAAGAGAGGAAAGTTAACACATATACAGCATATAAAATATTTTACATAGAATGGAAATAAGTATGTCAAAAAATAAACAGGGTAAACATGCTTAAGAATACATTGACAATCAGTACGTTACCATGTAAAAAAAAAAGAAGCTGTAGAAATAGTTATCAACTTTATAAAATAAAAACAAATGAAAAACAAGGGATTGATTGATCATAGGGAATTGGGGAATTACTAAAGGTCAGTGGATTAATTATATTACAGGTAAAGGAATAAACCTCAAATCAGATACAACTGCAGGACTGAGTACAAATCTCCCAGAGGAGGGATTTAAGAGCAGGAAAGGAAGAAGCAGAGCAAATAGTATGAGAAAGGAGACCCCCAAAGTTTAGGGAAACAAAATGAGATGGCGGCTTAACCAGCAGTAGATTTCATTTGTGGGAAAGCAAAACAGTAAGAGCTACAGTAGCATTACAAACAGAGTAAGATGATAAAGGGGGATGAAGAGGAAAGTGATAAGATATGAGGAGAGAGAGAGAGCCAAACCACATTTTAGAGATAAAGGAGACACAGTGAGTGAAGCACCAGGCATCAAGAAAGGGAAAGGGAACATTGTTTAACCAGGAGTAGCACATTTTTTTTTTTTTACCAATTATTTTACCAGGTGAGATACACTAAGCTGAAAGCTTGTTTGCAGGTGCAACCTGGGAGCACAGGGAAGTTAAGTGACTTGCTCAGGGTCACACAGTATGCACCTAGGGGGCTGTGGGATTCAAACCCAGGTCTCCAGAATTGCAGCTCAGAGCCTTAACCCACTGCGCCATACTGCTTCAAGCCACAGCTTGTTTCCATATGCAACCTGGGAGCACAAGGAAGTTAAGTGACTTGCTCAGGACCACACAGCATGCACCTAGGCAGCTGTGAGATTCAAACTAGGTCTCCAGTTTGCAGCTCAGAGCCTTAATCCACCGTACTATACAGCCTCCTAAAGAAAGGTGAGGGAGATGGAAGAATACAAAGTACAGTGAGGAGTTCACAAGGGTTTATCAAGGGCAAAGAAACAGAAGGAATGAAAGAGATGATCCAGTCTAGTTAAAGTATACTGTAGAGTTGTACTGTAAACAGTATCTCCATAGTCGAAAATTGGCAAAATCATCTGAGTGAGAATTTCTCTGCTTACTGGAAGAAGAATGTTTCTCTTATTTCTGTAAAGCACCCCAAGCAAAGGATCACATCCACAAGAAAAGAAAATCTAGGTGGTTATCTAACCAGACTCTGAGGTACTTGAAGGAAGAAACATCTTCAATATGCGCACCATCAATGTAATGAAATGGAGGAAGTGGAAGGAATCTAGCAAGTCTCTGCCTGGTGCCAAAAATCATAGAGACTATTTTCTTAGCATTGAGGGTTACCTGATTATCACAAAACCAGTTCTGGATGTTAGAATTGGTTTGTGACATCAGGGGAAGAGGAGCCAAAGAACAACAGAGCCATATCATATGCATACATATGTACTGGAACATAAGAGCAAGCCTTAAGGAGGTAATTTAGAAAAACAGAGAAAAGAAATGGGCCCAAGGCTGACACTTGGGAGACATCTAAGCTAATAAGGAGTGGGGAGGAAAGGGAGTCTCCAATATAAACAGCTTGTGATTTTCCCTCAAGGTAGGAGCGGAACTACTCAGCTGAAGAAACTGAGAGTCCAGCTGCCTTAAGCTTATCCAGGAGAACTGTATGGGCTACACTGTCAAAAGCATTGGCTAAGTTGATGAAAAATAACTGAGGTAACAAGGCCCTGATCCATACCAGAGAAGACAGCATCAGTGAGCTGGAGGAGAGAGGTGGTAGTGGAGTGAGAATTCTTAAAGCCAGACTGGAAAGGAGTGAAAAAGGTTGTTGAGCAAAGAAAACTAGAGTTGTCAAAGAACAAAGTGTCCCTGAAGCTTAGCTAAAGTGGGAAGAAGAAAGATAGGTCAGACGTTAATAGTGAAGAGAGATCACCCCCTTTGGGAAGGGGAATGACAGTAGCCAAGTTCCAGGAGTCAGGGACACTGGATAGGAAGAAAGGGAGGTTAACGAGGTAGGTAATAGGGAGGGCAATGGCATGTGCATATGGAAATAAAAGTCTAGGGTCAAGACCATCAGGTCTACAAAAACAAGTAGATGCTTCATGCTTTGGACGTTTATACACAAGAGTTAAAGCTGAAAATAAATTACAATAAAACTAAAAAAATGACATTTAGCACTAATACAATAAGAAATCAGTGGAGAATGGGAAATAATAAAATTGAAAGTGTAACCCGGTATACATATCTAGGTTTAACATATACCTCTAATAATAAATGGACACATTTGCAAATAACTCATACCAAGGTTTGAACAACTGCTGCTGGATTGAGAAGATTAGATTTTTCTTATGGAGGCCATACTATAAGGCCACTTTTAAAAGCCATCAAATCTAAATATTGGGCACAAATACTTTATGCTGCTGAGCTGTGGGAATGTAAAAAGGCAGGAGCTCTCATGAGCCCAGCCTATAAAGTCATACAATCAACCTTGAAGTTAACACCATGCTGCACAGCAGTATATTTAAGGGCAGAATTTGGATGCTTAAATATAAATTATTTGATGGGAGAAAGGTTAAATTCTGGCTAAGCTTAACCAGATTAAAAGATACTCAATTGCCTAAATTATGCTTCTATGAATAACTAAAATGGATTAATAATAAGTGTGGGAAAGCAAATTGGTTGCAGAAGTTATACAATAAATTGGATCTATATGATCTAACGGTATTAAAATTATATAATGAAAAGAATATTACCCTGAGTGTAAAATAAAAAAAGAATATACAGACCAAAATAAATAATTACTGGGTACAAGTGGATCTACCTAAAATACAAAACTCTGATATGCAAAATGGTATGCATCAAATAATTTGAGTATTGCGTTTAAATATTACTGGGACATGCTATTGGATAAATCATTAAGATATGTATTCATAAGAGCCAAGTTGGAACTTTTGGAAAGCAATTTGCTTAAAGTGAAATATAAAAAGTTGCCTAAAACATAAGAAACATATGACTGTCACACACTGGAAAGGGAGGATATACACCATGTGATATGGAGTTGTCCGTGGTATATTAAAGCAATACAGAATTGGCTAGGCCCTTTTTTGGATTGGTCTTATCTGTCAGAAAATAAATTTACATTTATTTTATTTAATACTGCTGATGATAATACGATCAAACGGGACACCAAATACTTCCAGACTATTGTTAGGATAAGAAAGAAACAGAAACAAGAATAACTGTAACTCCCTGGTGTGTAAGTGCACATTTTATTTTGTTTATATGGATGTGTAAGATTTTTTGTCAAGATATTGAAGTAATGAAATGTTGACATTTAGGTACTTTTTAAAAATGTATTTATTTTTTCTGTTATATGTCATTGTCTGTATTTGTATCTGTGCTTGTAACTTATATATTATAAGGCTTTTTTATGGTCAACAATAAAAGAATGATGATGATGACATCAGGACTCCCACCCTTGTGAGGATTAAGAGCCAAAAGGATCTTAAAAGCAACAGCATGGGTAATGGATGAAAATGAAAATAGAGAGGAAGAGGACAATGGGAGATTTTGAGAGATAGACTAAGAGGGAAGAGAAGAAGAGAGAGAGAGGGAGAGGAGAAGGATGATGATAAGGAGGAGAAGAGTGATAGGTGCAGGAGGTGAAGAAAGACTTCAAAGAATAGACAACTGCAGAAGGATCAGCGATAGTAGTATCGCCTTTATTATGCCTTTCTAAGTCTTTCTTAGGTGGAGGAGACTGGGTCAGAGGTGAGAAAAGTGAATGAATAACCTTCCAGAACTTAGAGGGATGATTAAGGTTGTTCTGAACTGTGGATGCAAAGTGTTCGGACTTTGCAAGCATAGTAACTTTAGTACAACCATTGCAAAGGAACCAATAAATAGTAATTTCAGAAGTGGAGCCAGAGGATTTATAGGACCTTCAGGCAAGATCACAAGCATGGTTAGAAGCCAGTAACTCAGCTGAGATCAACAGGAGTTGAGAATCTTGGACCCTGGTTTTTCAATGTGGAGTACATGATCCAAGACAGACAAATTTAAAAGTGAGAAATTTGAGGGCATTATTCATGTTACCAGCTATAGAAATAGGGGACCAGTCCATGGCTAACAGTTCAGCATGAAGGCAGGACAAGTCCAGTGAATAGATAGGATACGAAAGAATTTTAGGATGAACTTTGGGACAGGGAATTTTCATACACTGTAGACCATATTGTGATCACTGAGGTCATCAGGGAGGATGTTAGCATCCACAATACAGTGGGTTGGGAGGAGAGGACTCTGGCCAAGAGGGAGTGATTTAGACATTTGGAATTACAGAGAGTAGGGACAGAAAAAAGTTGAGTTAAAAGGAGGGACTTCATGTTAAGGACAATTTATGAAGAGAGTGAGAGCCAATTAAAATAAAAATCACTTAATATAAGTAACTCAGCTGAGAAGGCCTGGGTGAAGGTGGAGGGGAGTAACTCAGTTACTAAAAAGGGGACAAACCAGGGCAGCAATAGATACCTGCAATTAATATAGGTATAAAGAAGGGGAGGGTGAGTTTAAGAAGAAGCCTCTCATAAGCAAAGACAATAGAGATAGAGAACACAGACTCAAAATGAAAGTTTGAGGAAAGGTAGATGGCCAAACCACCGCCCCTCTTTGCTCAGTCCTGATGAATAATAGTAAAGCCTGGGATGGCAAAAGAGGAATCAGGGACATTAGTGGAGAAACAGGATTCCAAGAACATCAATACATCAGGCTTAAGATTAACCATAAGTGGATGCATAGGTAAATTTTAGTGAGAAGGTTACAGATGTTCTCATGGGCCACCCTCAAACCTTTGGGGAGAGTAGAAAATGGTGAAGGGCCAGGGTTGAGCTCAACGTCTCCTGCAACTAAAAGCAACAAGGATATAATGAGCATAACATAACTGAAGAGACATTAATGGAAGAAGAAAGAGGGAGAGAATGAGAAAGAAGAATAAGAGTTTACAAGGTAGGAAGGAAGGAAGTACTTGAGAGTTTCCAGATGAAGCCAAAAAGATGAGAGGAGACTGCAAACAGGATGCCAGGGAAAATGAAGCAAGGTTAAGAGACAAGAGGATGGACGGGTGGGAAAGAATGAGGAAAAGAGGGAAGAGGACAAGGGGAAGTTAAGAAAAATAGAAAGGGGAGTGAGGTACAGGAAAACAGGAAAGGGAAGACAGAGAATGCTAGGAGCAACACATGAAATGAAAAGCAAAGCAAAAACACAGCCTGCAGTGAACTAAAGATTGGGGGGACAAGTTACTCCAAGGGGCAACAACAGGGTGTAGAGAAGAAAGCAACCAAAAGTGGGACCAGAATTGAAACTTTAGGAGGACCAAAAAGCAACAAAATCAAAGTTAGTAATACTACAGGGTAAAGAGCACAATGTTATAACGGTACACCAATAAAGTAACACAAAAGCATTTGCAGTTTGCACAGTTCAAGCAAAATTAAAGTGACCCAAAGAATAACCCTGGAAACCCAAATGACAATTACACACCATAAAAGAAAATAAATAGGTAGAAGGCCCCAATTAGGAGATCTAAAATGTTGTACTTGGATAACTAGAACTTTTAGGTGCAATAGAAGACTAAACTAACTAGTAGATAAATAGTAAAGGTAGCATACATAACGGCAATATATCAGATGTTGGGCACAGAAAAGATACAATTACAACCTAAAAGAAACACATTTCATACAGGTAAGTTATGCTTACAATTTCAGTAGTATACAGATAACCAGGTAAAGATAGCGTAGAATGGAAGCCCGGGGAGCATCATGGCCAGCTGATGGCAGACTCATGGCTGACCCCAGGTAGACTCTATAATGCCCTTACATTACAGCTCTTAAGCGACTGGTCAATAGTGGAGGACCCAAGGACAGATGCCATAAATAGGGAGAGGGGTGCTCTGCCTAGAACCTCAAACTCCTCCTAACTGGATGAACAAGTGGGCTAGTGAAGGGAACAAGTGGCTACAGTCCTAACCAAAACAGTCCATGACAGTACAATCCTGAGCCCGACTGACTTACTGCCTCCCAGAACATACACCAGGCAAACAGCTGCCCAGCTCATAAAGCATCTAGAGCAGACTTAAAATAACACTCATGTAAGTTGATTTGAATAGGTCTGCGCACAACCTCACACTCCTCCCAAGTGGAGGAACAAGTGGGCTAATGAAGGGGATGAGTGGCTACAGTCCCAGCCAAACCAGTCCATGACAGTACAGTCCTGAGCCCAAATGGCTCACTGCCTTACAGAATACACACCAGGCAAACTGCTGCATAGTGCACAGAGCATCTCAAGTGGAAGAAGAAGAATCAGCATTTATACGGCGCTTTTCATATACAATGTATTCCAAAGCACTTCAAAAGCAATACCAGACAGGTAGTGAAGTGACTGAATGTGTATTATACAATGGCAAGAAAAAATCTTGGGCTCCGATTGGTCAGTCTGGGATTGGACCCGTGATGTTATCCCAGTACAACATCATGGGTCTAGTCCCAGCACCTAGATGACCGCATTAAAAATAAATCAATCTATGGACCTCCTCAGCAGCGCAACCTGCCTGTTTGTAATTCACACTCTCAACCCGCCTTTAACCCACTGTCAGTGCTTCCGACTCACGCTCTGAAGCCGTTCCCTGCACGTATCACCTGAAATTTCAAACCGCCCGCCCAACAAATCACCATTTAGTCCCCCAACAGAGAACTAGGAGAAAAATTGTACTTCTGCACCATTTCTTCCCCAAAGAGTCAGCTTCAGTGCCCGCAGAGACCGTAACTGTTGGTTGCGCGATTCACTGACGCCTCTCAGTTCCTCACAGTACAGCAGCTGTCCCCAAGGGCTAAAATAACTTTTACCTTCAAAAAAACAGCAAGGTAAACCTCTCCTTTGCTTCAAGAGACACACAATCATAAAACCAGAAGTGCACATCTGCGTCCTTCTCCCGAGCCCCTATCACGCACATGCAGCAATATATTAAAAAAAAAAAAATCCTCAGCCGGTACATGCAAGACTGCAGAACCGGGTCAGTTAAACCTGATGGCAAAAAAAAAAAGTAAAAGAAACAAGTGTGTGTGGGGGAGCGAGGTGTTACAGGGAAACAGCAAATGCAGCACCACCACCTACTGAGCAAACAATAGAACTGCACTATTTTTTCATTATGTATTCCTACTCAATGAAAAAATCAGGAATAAAACACATTTAAACTAATTTCCAATCTATTTTTTATTTAATTTTACAAAGGAGCCATTCTATAATAGCAATAATGCACTCCAGGGTAGTGTGTTGTGCTGGGATAATGTCACTTCTGGGGTGATTAGTCGCACTCGGCCTCCAGCCTTGTGTCTAATCACCCCAGGTGTGACGTTATCCCAGCACAACACACACCCTGTCGTGCATTATTGCTTAAGTGGCATCCATATCACACATCAACACCAAACACACAGCCTAGACAATTGCATGAACCAGTTTTATGAGAAAGGGAATATTGGCAAATACACTGGGAATGTCCCCTACTCTCTGTGAAGAGTGCCTTTTGTTCTTTTACTTCCACCCGGACACCCACCAGGACAGCACCAGGATGGGTAGAAGGGACCTTGGTTTAACGTCTCATCCAATGGACAACACACCCCAGAAGTACAGCACCCCCCAATACTGCACTCAGGTGCCAGCATTTTAACTGTAGGTATGAGTCCAATCCCAGTGTGGGATAAGAACCCATGACCATCTGGTCCAGAGGTGGATGTGCTACCAACTGAGCCATGCTGATAATTCTTAAAAAGATGCTCAAACTGGATGATTTGAAAAGCTCAGCCTATAATCTCACACTCTTCCTGACTGAGGAACAAGTGGGCTAGTGAAGTTGTTGAATGGCTACAGTCCCAACCAAAACTGTCCCCAACTGTACAATACTAGGCCTGACTGACTCACTGTCTCCTAGAACACACATCAAGCAAACTGCTGCACAATCCACAGAGCGTCTCAAGCAGACTTCAACAGATGCAGGAACAGGATGATTTGAATAGCTCTGCTCACAACCTCACACTCCTCCTGACCAGAGAAACAAGTGGGCTAGTGAAGTTGGCCAGTAAAAAGAACATTAACTTTCATAAAAATGAACAGTCATCATCTTCCAGGAAATTGTGTGGCATCCTGGTTAAACCACTAGCAGGGGATGATTATGAAGCAGGGTCAGTGGTAGACGCATCAGACATTGCTGATATTTTGGCAGCAGAGTTCCTATCAGGGGAACATTTGGATTTGGAGGACTTGGAATCTAGATTCCTAACCCATGACCACCATGATGAGGAACAGGATAAAAATATAACGCCACCACATGGGCAGCATTGCAGTACAGTGGAACACAGTACCAAGCTGAATATGCTCCTTGTGGATCAATCCACCCAAAAATACTTGCAGCCTGCTCCCATCAGTTTTGCATTGAATCTAGACAATCAAGAGGCAGTCAATTGGGAGGCAGTATAGCGCAGTGGTTTAAGGCTTTGGGCTTCAAATCTGGAGACCTGGGTTTGAATCCCACAGCCCCCACTTGCATACTGTGTGACTCTTAGCAAGTCACTTAACTTCCCTGTGCTCCCAAGTTGGACCTGTAAACAAACTTTCAGCTTAGTGTGTCTCACCTGGTTAAACAACTGGGGAAAAAAAAAAGAATAACACCTGATATGACTTAGGATCCACTGATTGCATTGCCAGAACATGCTTTATCTGTCAGTATGCTGATTCCTGTTGCTGTAGTGCTTGTTGCCTACTAGTGCTGTTTCTGCTGTTGCTAATATTGCTTTGCCCAGCCAAGGAAAAACATGACATGAGTAGTGACCCATCACCTCCCAAACCAAGTCAGATGCTCCAAAGTATAACTGAGCTGCTGCTATTGTTGTTGTGCCCTGTATCTGCTCTGTTCTGAGGGAACCATGCCACAGCCAAGGCAAAATCATGATTAGGGGTGTTTGAAAAAAATTCTGCTGGTGGAATTTCTGCGAAAGTGCGAATTTCGCTTCCGAGAAAGTTTGGAAATAATTTTCACATCTTTTGCGGAAATTCCACCTTAAAACTATGAAATAAATATACAAACTGCAGGTTAATTTATTAAACTGTAGGAAAAAAATCTGCAGAATGGATCACTGCCAGTGGTCAGTTCTGAGGCTTTTTTTTAATTCATTAATCCACCTCCACTGATCAGGAGTCCCAGTAAATAAATAAATACCTTCAATCCCTCCCTTGGAGCCTCCTGGTGTCGAGTGGCCCCCCCAACCACTGATCATGGCCCTCAAAAACATTTTGTTTCCCTGGTGTCTAGCATACCCCCCCCCCTATCCTGGATTCCTTAATCCACAAAAAACTGCGGTCAGTCCACAGACTCATCCCCCTCTATTCCCAGTATTCCCTGGTGTCTAGGGAACCCCCCCATCCCCGATCCCTTATAAAAAATGAAATCCCAGTTCCCTGGTGTCTAGTGGACTTCATCCTGACAGTTCATTTGCCACCCCGCCTCGACCCTTCCCTGAGCCGGTCACCGTGCAGCCTTCCTCTCTCCACTGCTGGTGGCCCACTGAACTGTCAGTGAATGACTGCATGGTTGTACAAGCATGCACTCATTCACTAATAGTTTATTATACTGTGGATAGAATAAATTCTGCAGTTTATATGCATTTTTCCTTAGTTGACAAAAAAAGCCTGCTGAACTCTGCGAAAATCAATGGAAAGTCCCAGTTTTGCCAATCGCGAAAGTTCCAAAAGTTCCATGAAATTTCCAAAATTTCATGGAAACTCCATGACAGTGGAATTTGCAACTTTTCCCCACCCCTAAATTCATGATGCAAGTAAAGACTCATCACCTGCCAAACCAGAAAAAGTACATAGGAGAAAGGTACATTTTGGCTGCTTGCATGAACATCTTTTCCTATACATGTAAGGCATGACTGAAATGTACTTATTAATTTTCTGTTTTGACTGCTCTTCTTTCGTCAAAGGTTATTTCAGTTTGAACAGGCTGCTGTTAAGTCTGTGCCTGCTAACTGGATAATCCAAAACATCAGGGATTACAGTAGGTTTAGATGAAAACCCTTTTACCAGTTCACAAGTTTTTGTGGGGATATGAAAGGATAATTGGGTCAATGCTGCAGGATGGGTTACAGTGGTAATAGGCAAAAAGTAACACTGCATGCTTATAAGCTGCTTTTTAGTCACATGTGTAGTATTTATTGTCATTAATGCTGTTTTTTCTCTTTTATGTCTTATAAGTAAGCCATTCTTGCAAGACAAGACCAAACATTCCTTGAGGTACCAAAACAAACATTCCATAAAGCACCTTATCCTCATTCTCTCCTCCAGTCCTCACATCCCCTGCTGCACAGTGAGAGATGTAAAATGCCACACTGCAGCGATCAGAATCAGCACACCTTGTATGGCAAACATGAGAATTTCTTTAGCATAATGCCATCACCAGATTAATTACAAGAAGCATGCCTGACATAATGAGCAGGAGAAATGTTTCTTTCAGTCATAATGCCACAACCAGAATAATTACAAGAAGCAAGCCTGGCATGACAAGCAGGAGAAATGTTCCTTTTGGGAATGAAGCCCTGGCCACACCACATTATTCTCATATAAGGCACATGTGGGAGCAGGGGCTTATCTTGGCTGTGAGGGTTGCAGATGCAGGACCACCTGCCAGCAGTGCCAGTATCTGGTCTAGCTTGCTCTGTACCTGAGTGAAAGCAAGGTGTGCCCTTCTGGCCACTGCTAGCCCCGGCATTTCGGGTGTGAACCCTTCAATGGGGGCATGACTAGTAAGGGAGAACACATGTCCCTTATATACAGACATCTAATTAATAAACATGACCATTAATCCAATTAATGAGTATATAAACAATGTTAAATTACAAATATAGAATGTCAGTGAAATAGAACATTTAACAAAAATATTCTGCCATATCTGCAAACATGTCTCCAAGGTAGTTAATAAACAAAGAAGCTAGTATTTAGAAGTATCCTCTACATGACATCATTTGAAGTTTCAATAACTCTTTTAAAGACATGTTGGGAAATAAGACAGACAGAACATTGAAAGCAGACATTTGTGATCTGGTATCCAAATACGATCAACAATGAACTTTTTCACAAGGGTAGAGAAGATAAGATAGAGTAGTGTCATCTGTAAGAGAACAGACAAAGCAATCAGATTATCATCCTGAGAATATGCAGCATTACTTAAAATTTTTCTTTTCAAAGAATACTTAAATTATCCCAACTAATTGCACAAATTGTAATGAAGAACAAGTTCTAAACATCCTCAAAACTAGAAACTAGGCAGTGCAAGGTATTCCAACTCTGCAGTTCAACAAAAGCAAGACAGTAGCACCACTACCAAGGCAGCTCATGCAGTCAGCATATGGATGAGGATCTTTCAGAGCAGGGACATTAGAGTAAGAAGGTATGGCAGTGAAAAGAACAGGATTGATGCAAGAAGAGGGGCAGGTGCTGGGGGAAAAGCATGAGAGAAGAAGTTGGGGGGGGCAGGAGAGGAGGATGAGATTGAGGAAACAAATGCAGATCAGGAGGTTTAAGAACCAAGATGAGCTTGAGTGTCTGATACCAATTCACCACTGACTAATGGTGATGATGAGTATGAGTATATGGCATCTTCATAACTGTCACATCCATTCCTGATTCCCACTCTTGTTAGATGGACCAGCTATAACAGTAACAACAGTCTGGTATGGGAAGTGGTGGGATGGCATCTTCCTGACATCCACAACAATTCCCAGTTCTCAATTCCCACTCTTGTTAGATGCACCAGCAGTAGCAGCAGCAACAGTTTGGTATAGGAAGTAGTGGGATGGCATCTTTCTGATAGCCATGACCATTCCTAATTCCAACTCTTGTTAGATGCACCAGCAGTAGCAGTAGCAACATCCTGACATGGGAAGTGGTTGGATTAGATGGTTTGTTCAAGAAATGCAGCCACCATGGCAGACACATCAGACAACTGATGAATTCTCTGTTACTGGCAGCGCTTCAGAAGACCCACTACCTCCATCAGCCAGGACTAGTATATGCTCATATTTCTATTGGCCTTATGCATGATCGGGTGGAAAGTAAGCACCAAAGGCACATACCCTGCCTGTGTAGCTCCACACCTGTGGACAGATGCACACTTGCCGGTATTCACAACTGGAGACCACCCATCTGTGGCTCCATCCCCCTGGTGTGCAGGACTCCACAGGGTGGCCAGGGGGTGGAGTTGTGGTCCCAGATGGGCATCCAATCGGATGCCCATCCCGGGACCTGTAGTGGATCACTTGCACAGTGAGACATAAGTCCGGGTGCGTGAATAGTGCCCACAAGCACCTGGACCCGCATGGGCATGCCCCATGGTCTGGCAGCCCCCAAAGCATGGAACAGGCTCCTGCAGCCAGAAGACCCCCACCTGCAGCAACACAGCCCCCCTCCTGGATGCCAGGCTCCACCCCAAGCAGCAGTGCCAGCCCTGAACGCTTGTCTGCTGCAGTCCCCCCCTGCTGCTCAGTGGCACCTGTGCCCACAGACACCTATGTGTCCCCCCAGAGGACCGGTCCCAGTAGGCATGGCAATGTGCCCCCCTGCACATCTCTGCCCCATCCTCTGGCCACATGCCTGTTGGCTGCCTCCGACTCCCATGCCCAGTAACCCAGTATGATCCCTGGTGGCCAGTGGTAACCCCACCCACCCATTGCACCATCAAACCCCCACAACCCATACAGGTCTGGATGCACTGTGGCTCGGGAAGGCCAGCAGCACATCCCTCCACATACCTCCTTGGCTGCCATCCATCTGACTGACACTGAAAGCTTGTTGCCAAAATAGCAGCTCATTCCCAGCATCAGTAGGGCAGCTGGCAGCCATGAAGGTGTGAGAAGGGCCACTAGTGGTCCTGAGCTGCAGTACTGCCAGACATGTATGGGGTGTGTGGGGGGGGTTGTCAGTGCTGCAGGTTGGTGGGGGGACCACTGGCTACCAGGGATCTTGCTAAGGTACTGGGTCAAGATGGCAGGCCTGGGCACCTCTGTGTGTGTGTGTGTGTGTGTGTGTGGGGCGCTGCACAATACAGGGGTCGGGTGTGTCCCGTGGTAGTGGTGGGTGCTGTACCACTATGGGGCTGGAGCAGCCATAAGTCAGAGGGGGGTGGTTACAGTATGTGTAGCAGGTTAGGCTGGCCAGACTGGTGTCCTGAGGTGGTGTGAACCTGCCATGATGGGTCACGTGGGTCTCTGGCATAGACACTCACTCGATGAGCTGCCCCAGCCCTCCCCAGCTGCCTACAGGGCTGGGGCAGCAAGGAGGGTCTTTTCCAGTTCCCACAGCACATGGCAGGTGATCTCTGTGGGGGCGCGTAGTGGGTTGCGGCATAGTCCCGGTTGCCATATCCTGCGCAGCCATTTGCACCCTGGTGGCTAGCCCATCCCACATTGGTGCATGCTGCTTAGTGATGGCACTCCCCTAACATGCCCCCCAACTGCCTCCAGTGCTTTTGTGTCCGTGCAGCTGGGGGAGTGGGTGCAAAACTTCTGCATGCCCCCCATGCAACTGTGTTACCTTGTTTTGTCCATTCGCACTCTCTATTCCATGAGGAATTATCACCCTGTAGGGATACCAAAGGCAAGGAACCCTCGAAGAGTGTTCCAGCCCTAGAGGTGCCATGGGAAGGTTCCCTTGGCTAAAGTTACCTTAGGAAGAAACACCCTGAGGAGAGAGGCAAGCCACAGGAGGAGGAGTGAGGATGGAGGGGGAAGAAAAAGTGCTTCAGAGAGAGGCTGGGAGGAACTGCTTATAAAGCTCAGAAAGGGAGAGTGGTTGGTTGCTTGTCCATTGAACTACAGACATAGCCTTTCAATTCAATGGCCTTCTCAACTAGTATAGTGTTAGGCTTGTGCAACTGTGTTACCTTGTTTTGGCCATTCGCAATCTCTATTCCATGAGGAAATACCATCCTGTAGGAATACCAAAGGCAAGTAACCCTCAAAGAGGTGCAGCTGGAAGGTTTCCTTGGCTAAAGGTACCTTACAAAGATCCCAAAATAACTGCAGCAGTGCCAAAAAGAACATTAGTAGTGATCACTGGCTACGAGGCAAAGAAGCAGAGTGACAGCAACAGGCAGCTTAGTGGAACATAAATGAGATGTGCAGGGTAGCAGAATAGCATGGGTACAACAGATTGCACTGATGACTGCAGGGGGGCTTCCTAAAGGAGAGAGGGAACCGCAAGTAGGGACACCATCCATCTCCATGCGACAGCGGAATCTACCTAAGTAAACTAGGGAGTGCTGACTAAGACTAACTAGGCATTATGACCTGCAGCATGGAGGAGAGAAAAAAAAAACCTTTGAGGAGGAAATCTCTGGGGATTCAAGGCCTAGTTTGCCTTCCCTCCAGGTTTGGGATATTTTATTTAGTAATGGCACTGCTGCTGCAATTTGAAAACCCAATTAAAGGGGGTGGAAAATGTTCCAATTTGGAGGAAGGCGCTCACTCTATCCTTCTAATGGGAATGCTGTGAAGGGTTACAATCAAGCCCTCTGCAACAGAGCTCATCCAAGGTGATAGAAAGAGAGCGATGACTGCTGAGGTGCTCATCTGTCCTACCAATCTGAAAAAAAAAACAGGTGAACTAGAGGCACTCATATGGAGAATAGCTTAGAAGATGCTGCTGAAGCAGCTTGACTTGCTAAAGGATCCCCTTTTTGAGCTCAGGTCCCATCGTTTGGAGTTGAAATCTTATATTCTGCATCAAGAGATGCCACCAGTATGCCTGCATGTCTAAAACTCGACCCAGAGTGAGGACATTCCCACTATGGGCCAGATGAGAAGGACCTCCTCCGAGTTTCACATACTCAAGATGTGGGTTTTGTGGGTGCTGAGCAAGACCGTCAGCTGTAGGGTGAGCCCTGAGCCAAGGTAACTAATGGTCATGGTTGGCATGCCTCTGATTATGGAGGAGACAAATAGGAAGGAGAGCTTAAAGGAAGTGTGAGCACTGTAGACCCTCACATAGATCATACATGTTTTATAGCTAGCACATATCAGACTAAACCTCTAAGGTCAGTGTAAGCAATGATCAGACCTGCACGTAGGTCTGTGAGGCAGCAATTAACATGACTTGCAGGGAGGCAGCCAACCAGTTCCATTAAGGTAGCCAATTAAAGGTGACATAAATGCTTGGCTGATTTTAGCAGTAAAGACAGTATTCAAAAATGAGGTATTTGAAATAGACAGGAACTCTCCACTATAACCCCCAAGTCCTCTGCTGTAGGAAAAACAAGAAAGCTACAGTAAAGCACCATGACCCACATGCAGATTTTAAAACTAGTTTACAGCAACAGCTGTAGCTGAGCTGACCTCCAGAGCATAATGAAGCTGTGTAGAAAAGTAGTTGAGCAGCATCCAGCAGCAATTAATTATAGCTTCTAGAAGTAGCTAAGCTGAACAAACATAGGAATTGTAGGGAAAGGCAGTGCACTGAAAACAACACTAATAATTGCTTGGTACAATTGCATGTAAGCTGGTTAGAATCCCATGAAGAATGTATATGGAACTGCAGGAGACTCAGGTTTGAGTCCCATCGAGTACCAATAAACATGTTTGAGCATATGTAAATCCCCAAAAGAGCTGTATGCAAACTGAGCACCATGAGACCAAATAACAATCTTTTTCTGGCTGAGCAAATACTGGAAAATTGGAGCAGAGCACATTGAACTCCAATACTGAATGAATGAGCTAGCACAGATAGACTGTGAGCAGAGCTGCAACAGGAAGTGGCAGCTAGCTGATAGTAGGAGCCTAGACTGGATGTAGTGAATGAAATAGAAACAGCAACAGCAGAGAAGTTGGAATATAGCCAAAATATGCAATTACAGAAACTGATGGTGGTAGACAATGAACAAAGCACACACAAAGGCAATGAAAATCCAAAAAGAAAGGACAAAATAAACATACAAACACAAGAAAACAACAACAGAAAAAGCACAGAAGGAAGCACACAGCGGATGGAGACACAACGAATGTTAACCAAAGCAGGGGAAACACACAAACACAGCCAGCAGAAACCCAAGCAGAGTCCAGAGCACAAACAAACCGGATTGGGGGGGAGTGGGTAAGGCCCCAGGCAAGGCCTCATAAGGCCCAAAGTGAGATGACAAACAAACAGAGCTGTCTTTAACAGCAGTCATGCAATGTTCCTTAAAACTGCTTGATTTAAGACCTTTCCAAAAGTGCAGCTTTCTCTTTCATATGGTACAGACTCAATAGACAGAAACCTGTGTTCCTGGTGATAAAATTAAATAATGTTACCTGTGGTGAATATCTGTCATTGGTGCTGTGGTCTGTCCTGATAAAGCTAGTTCTGCTTCTGCAACCATATTAACAGGCCACTAATGATTTCAGTGTTGAATCAGCACCCTTAGCTTGGTCATTCCCATGGTGAGTCTGCCTGAATGTCATACATGGCATTATGTATGGTCTTCTACTGCAAACCATGAAAGCAAGGCTTGTGGTGGTGTTAGCCATTGTGGCACTGATGGGAGGGGCAAAAATGGCAGTGGTGATAGTGTGGGAGGATGTGGTAACATCTTTAGGTCATCTGAATCATTGCTGTGCAGCAAAATGCAATACTGATTAAAGAAGGGGCAAATATGTTTCTCATACAACTTGCAGACATATTTGACAGCATTAGATCAGACATGCAGTTTGGCATGGCAGCACTACTGGATCCCAGATATAAAGATGCATTCTTTCCTCCTGGTACCATAGTCTATATCTCACAGAACTTGTTCCACCTATTACCAGAGTACATGAGAAAGGCTGACCCAGCAGAGCCATTGAGTAGCAGAATTAGTGATCAATTCAATTTCTGGCAAGACAGGCAAATCATCTGGCTAGACTGGCTCAAGTGGCTTTGTTATTTCTTAAGTGATGAACAACTGGAGATATTGCCTCTCCACATCACTTAAGACTAGATCAGGAGAATCTTGAGTTTTTAGACTTACAGTACCAAGGATAATGTTTAATGATTTTTTCAATTATTCAAATCAGACGTCCAACAAGTGACATCTACTTTTTCTCTCGCTCCAACACCTGTTAGTGGCAAGCCTCCCTGGACTCAAACTGGCACTGGCACTGGCACCACAGTCTGTCTCACCAGTCCCAGCAGTAATGGTGTAACTCTTCTTCTTGATGACACTGCAACAACTTTCGTGTTGTCATCACCAGCAAGCTCAATATAATGAAATCTGCCACTGAGTACAGAACCAGTATTATTTAAGTAAGAATCATCATCCCCCCACCATGAATGAGATGGTGTCAAAATAAGTGATCTGACCAGACATGTAAAGCCGAGAATAGTTCTCCACTCTGACCTTATATATTCAATCATAAACTACTACAGCTGTGGCTGCCAGGTGTACCCACACAAGGTTGACACCACTAAATCGAAGTCCAGAACAGCAACAGATTTCATCAGGATTCAGTGAGTTGCTGTGCTGGAACTCTACAGACATCTGCAATATGGCTCCTGGTTTTACCCCCCCCCGGTCTGACTCCGACTCGGAGTTAGATATTTAGAGACTGGGGGTGTGGGGAAGGAGCTCCCTACATGGGGGATTCAGAGGGTGCAGCCCCTCAATGGAAGAGCGCTGACATCCCCGACGGTACAATGCCGATACTCAGCATTGTGACTGTCGCTGTCGGGGATGTCGCCGTGAGCACTGTTGAAGCGCTATTGTAAAATCCACCCACCAATGGGCAGTGTCTGTGTTCAGTCTAAGTTCAAATACAAAAATAATGAAATATTAAAAAGGAAAAGAAACAATGGATGGACAAAGCTGTTTAATGCATAAGTTCTTTTTTTGAGGGTATTAGATATTATTATATACTATGAAAACAAATGCGGCAGGAGAGAAAACAATAACCGACATGGTGGGAATACAGAGACTGCAGGGCTTATACTTTGTGAGGATAGCAATGAACAGTATCTATTACTGTAGCTAAAAATGTGCCATGTCAGCCTTAATGGGTTCTACAGACACTGTCACAACACTACAATAATCCACTGCACATGCATACCATCAACACCTGCCACAATAAGGCTACTGTTATTAAAGGGGTACAATCAACCCCATAGGCCTCAAGGTATCATCCTCATTTAAAAAAAAAAACAAATTATTATGATTGGTCACATTCTGGTAAAGATTGCTGCTGTAGTAAGTAGTTTGATTCTGATTCTTTTTTACTTTTTAAAAGTGAAAAACACACTGTCGACTGTCCTGGTGTTACCACAAAAAATTTGTTTTTTTAATGCTCTTTGATCAACTCCCACTGCATCTATCCTGGATTTAGCAACACCACTAACATAGTTAGAGCAAATTAAATTATTTTTATTTTTTATAATTGAACTTTTTATTATTCTGGAATTCATGTTATTTCTTTTTATTCATTGAAAATTTTGTCATTTCTTATCATATCTGTATTCATAACATACTTTAAAATGACCTTATACACACTAGAAATCACATTCCTAGTATACTACATTGTATTAAGCAGAACTATATTATGGTATTGCAAGGTTTTGTGAATTTATTATTTATTATTTATTTAAACAGCAGTTTGGAAAACCTTTGAGCCATAGGCTCATTTACAAAGGTACCTTGTCACAGTAAGACAAACGAAAATACACAGTATAACAGTACAGCACAGTATAACAGTAACTTAAGACATAGATACAAACAAGCTGGTACAGATAGGATTGATGCAAATGCAAAATTAATACCAGAGTTATGTTGTCCTTAGCAGCTTAGTAGTAAGCTTTGTCATAAGTATTGAGTAAGGCTTCGACTAGTGGCAATTACAGCATCGGGTGTTAATAAGGTGGTTACGTAAGGAAGTTTTGAAGCACGATATAGTTGGAGCTTCGGAGATGGAGGGGGGCAGTGTGTTGAACCAGGAGGGGGCCCTAAAGCTGAATCAGACAGTTCTGCTGCCACTTCCTTGCGGACCTTTTCTGTGGTAACAACAGAGCCTAAATAAGACCTGCTGCAAGTATTTATTTAGTTTTTGCCAAAAAAAGAGGCACCTTTTTTTTTTACTTTTTTCATGTGTTTGTTTTCATTTTATTTGTTTTTATGCATTGCATTTCTTGTTATGAACATACGAAATTGCCAGCAGATAGGAGGCCACATGGTCTATCTAGTCTGCTGGAGTGTGCAGCACTTCAGCCATTAGACTGCAACTGCCCCCCTCCCATTAACTCTTACCTCCTCTGCTGGCCCCCGGTATGTACTCTCCCCTTGAATTTGTCCCACCCAGTCTTGAAGCACACCACAATCTGCACTGATACAAGTTGCTCAGGCAGTAAATTCCACCCTGTTATCACTCTTTCAGTGAAGTAGTGCCTCCTCCTTTCCCTCCTGAATCTGCCCCCTTTAACTTCAGGGAGTGCCCTCTAGTATCTCTTCCATTCTGGAGAGTGAACCCACCATGGAAGTCTACTCTGTTCATCCCCTTCAGGTACCTGAAGGTCTCAATCATGTCTCCTCTTTTTCTTTTATCCTCCAGGGTATACATGTTTAGCTCTTTTAGTCTTTCCTCATAAGTTCTATCCCCCCAACCCCTGGATCATCTTTGCTGCTCTTCGCTGCACTGCCTCCAGTAGCTTGATATCCCTTTTCAAGTATGGGCACCAGAACTGCATGCAATACTCCAAGTGTGGCCTCACCAGGGACCTGTACTGGGGCAATATGGCTTTGCTACATCTGGATGTAATCCCACTTGCTATGCACCCTAGCATTCTGTTAGCCTTAGCCGCTGCCTTCCTACACTGCCTTCCCCAGTCACCAGCACCCCCAGATCCTTCTCCTTGTCAGATGTGGACAGCTTGATGCCATCCATCCTATAGCTGGATCCCGGGTTTTTGGCTCCGAAATGTATCACCTTCCACTTCTTGGCATTGAACCCAAGCTGCCAGGTGTGCGACCACTCCTTGAGACTTGCCAAGTCCTCCTGCAGTAATTTGCCACCCTTCTCCCCATCCACCTCAGCACAGATCTTGGTGTCATCGGCAAAGAGGCTAATCTTATTCTTGATCCCAACTGGATATTATTTCATATTTAAGAAAAACACCAGTCTCTAAACATAGTCTAGCCACTCATGATGTAATGGGTGGAGAGGAGACTGTTGTATCTTGAGTGGCCACACTGTTTTAGGGGTGTTCCTAAACATTCATAAAGAATGCAGTAAGAGTAGATTAAGGATTTGAAACAAAACAAGGCAGGGTATAATTTTACCTTTCGCATGCATTTTAACTCTACTAAGAAAGGAAGCAGATAAAACAACCAGCAACATCAATGAATTTTAGAGAATGTAATCAAACATAAAATGTGAGTTTTCAACTAGAAATAATATGATGAAAAAAGGGCTAACTATGTCCCTTTAATAGTCCTTGATTACCATCCTGTTTTTTTTTTACCCCTATTTATAGTCTGCATTACTCCATGCCAATTACAGCACTGGGAGCCGAAGTGGTTCTGCCAAATTCTTGAAGTCAAATTGAATCTGTGCTGGCCAACTCAAAGTCAAATTGAAGTAACTACTGACCCACTTCTCTCAACCTTAATTTTGAGTTCATAAAGCTTAAATTACAAAAAAAAAAAAAAGCTTTTCACGCATTGAAAGAAATTAATAAGAAATGGTAGACTTTTTACATGTAATCAAGGTTGAGCTTGCTTAGTGAAAAGTACATGTTTTAAACTTTCATTGTTGTAATTAGGCTTTTGACATTGAAAATATTTAAGACATACAATTCTCATTGGCCTGACAAATATGTTTAAAGTGTTTCCAGCATCCAGGGAAATTTAAAAATAAAATATTATATTCATACATAATTCCATAAATATTTATTTGACTTCCTGTATTATTGTCTTCTTATTCTTTATTAATGATGACATTTGCATAAAAATAGTATGATTCCCCCAGTCTTCATCACTTCCTCCTACTTCTCCCATCCTTGAAGCTCTGTTTGTTGCATAGTAGTCTATTGCCATTAAAGTACTGTGATCTCACAGAGCATTTTAAACTGAATGAAGGGAGAAGCAGCAGGATGACTTTAAGTCTGAGGCACCAACATCTTGTATTCATGTGGATGTCCTCTGTATAGCAATCATTAGTAGCAGTATAGCTAAGAAGTTAGAACAATAATCTTTAAATGAGCTTTCTACATTCAGATTCCCACAACCTCCTTTTGCCTACTGTGTGACCCTAAGCAACTAATCTCCCTGTGGACTTGGGTTCCTTGGTAGCTGGGCTTTACCTGGTTACCAAAGAATACAAATAGCAAAAATATAAAAGAATGATGGGAAATAAATCTATCCCAAGGTATGCTTCTGCCTGGAAGCATGGGTTTCTGGTCACTCTTGCAATACTGAGAGTAGTATGAGGTAGTGAACAAACGACCATTGTGAAGGCATCAGTGAAATACGCAGTGGGACCTGGAGGCTACCTGTGAGGGATCTCAGGCACCTGCTAAATGTTGCAAGCCATTGGGACTTGAGGTGTGGGTTTGGAAATCTGCTCATAGTTGGGGAGTTTAGAGAAGCCATGAGGAGAGTATGGGAACCTAGATATGTCCCCTCAAAGAACCTCTCCCAGTGGCATTTGGGCATGAGCTGGATTATCCAAAGTTTCCCCCCAGTCTTCATCATTTGGGTGAGTGATAACCCCAGAGACTTGCATCCTGATAAAATTAAGCACCAGAGAAGCAAGTGAGGCAGAGATGTCACAGTAGAGGCAGCTGAAGCTACGATAGGTAGAAGACTCATCTCCATGAAGTGTGTGGGGTGGAAGTTATAGGGGAACCTATTGCCTGTCTCACCAGAATGCCATCACAGTAGGGTGCATAATAGGGGGAGTCTGGATATGCACCAAGGGGGTGGTGCCAGTCGTGTTCAATGAGCTTTGTTGGCTGAAAAGGAGAAGAATCACAGAGGATCTGGTAAAGAAGTGCCAACCAAATGTATTCTTTGGGCCAAGAGTTTACCCTGAAAATATTGGGTACAATTCCAGCATGCTGGGTTCAGGACCAAGTTCAGGCTATACAGTATGTGCAGATAGCACTGATAGATGGAGGGGCATTGAAGCCAGGATGTAGCACTGAAGAGGATAGAAAATGACCGGGCAACAAGTTGCCTGTGAATTATAGAGGGGCCATCCATAGATGCTACAGTATGAATAGTGAAACAAAAGGATACAGAGTGTCAGACTTCATGCTCTGAGAAATTACTGTTGGAAGCAAGGAAAGTGTAGAAAACACCACAGCCAGCAGCTGCTATGTAACTAGTATGCTGTCCATTTGGTGGAATGAATATCCATGAATTACACAAATGACCTGTGTATGAGCTGATGAACTGGGCCTTTATGCTGTAGTTATTAATTGTGCCAAATAAGTGTTGGTGTTAAAACCACCAGTGAACTTAAGTGTTTGAAGTACAGGGGTGATGGCAGAAGCATATGGCCGTCACCCCTCAGGGGTGATAGATAGATAGATAGATAGATAGATAGATAGATAGATAGATAGATAGATAGATAGAGAGAGAGATGAATGCTTCATTTATAGAGTGCTCCTCTCTGGAGATTCAGAACGCTGTACATTTAAAAACAAAATCAATAGAATACAGTAATAATAACAAACGTCCAAATTCTATTTCCAAATCAGCAAGAAATAGAAACATTCTTAAAATGGATCTATCATATATAATTAAAATGCTACCCCCAATATAACTAATTGTGGCTAGAATGCCTGTTGAAAAAGGAATGTTTTTAGACCTGTTTTAAAGGCTTCTACTGAGCAGCATTACAGCCCCCATCCCTGAGAGGTGGCAATGACAACAGCAGGAGCAGCACTACAGCCCCCATTCCTCAGGGGTAATGGCAACAGAAGCAGCAATATGGTCACTTTCCACAGGTGTGAAGGCAGAAGCAGCATTATGGCCCCCATCCCTCAGGGGTGACAGCAGCAGCACTATTATGACCACTATCCTTCAGGTGTGATGGCAGCAGCAGCACTATGACCCCCATCCAACAAGGGTGGCAGCAGCAGCTCTTTTGACCCTATCCCTCAGGTGTCACAACAGCAGCAGCAGCACTAAGGCCTCAGTACCTTAGATGTGATGCCAGCAGCAACACTACAGCTCCCATCCGTCAGGTGTGATGGTAGTTGCGATAGGGCAGCCCCAATTCCTCAGGTGTAATAGAAGTAGTAGTAGCACTACAGTTCCCTTCCTTCGGCACCCACACCCCACATGTCCAAGTTACAAGTGTATGGAACTCTTCGCTTATCAGAACTTAGACTTGAATTAAGCCAAACCATGAAATGGGAAGCTGGACTCCCTTGGTTCTGTCCAATCTAACATTCAACTGCCTAAACTGGCTTCTTTGAATTAAAAAGTGTCCACCTAAAAAAATCCACACGTGGTTAGTGGCGGCCCTTCTCATCAAAAATCATGCATCTTCAAAACATGTGAACACTTTTTTGTACTTGATTTCCATGAAAGGAGGTCTCTTAGTTTTCCCATTTGATCCTCATGTGAACTGAGCAGCACTTTGCCCACTGACATTGTACAGTACATGGAGTTTTACCTTATGCGTGTTCCTGAGTGCACTGCCTGGCTTGGGTGCTTTTGTAGCACCCCACTGTACCTTGCTGGCATCATACAGTAGCAGATAGAGTGACAACAATTGGGCCATTTAGCAAACTCAAGGGCACACAGATGCTAAGGCCCCTGACTCACTTAGGGGAACACAGCAAGCAACAGCAGCAGCCTCACTCTGCCCATTAGCATCATACAGTTTATAGCACCATACCTGCTGTGTGCTTCTGAGGGTGCAGTTGCACCCCTTAAAAAAACTAGTGGTGCAGGCTGGTGGCGCACAACACTGGCAAGTGGGAAATCTAGGTTTTGTGGGCTGAGCAGATCCAGACACACCTGTCCTGGTCTAGGGGGGTTTAGGGTATGATGCAGAGGCACTGCATGATGACCTGGACGAGCCATACATCAGGGGAAGTAGGTCTGCCTTGATAATGTATGTGACCACATGGTGTTGTAAGATTTCCACCAGGTTGGTTGATCCTGCACAAAGACACTCAGATCAGCACACATCCCTTGGGACTCCATGCTCAGCAAGAATAACAGTTCAGCTTCCCAGAGACACACATTCAAATAATTGCAATTAAGGCACCTGAGCACCCCCTTCCCGCCTAATTATCTAAGTGTGTTGACACTAATGTTTTGGGGTTTTTAATCATAGGGTGTAAAAATAGCTTAGGCACACATAACTGTTGTTATGTTGTATACAATACTACTATTGTAAACCGTTAAAAATAAAAATAAACTGTTGTATACAATATTTCTTCTAATTTTGTATCAGTTTTTTACAGGGCTGTGTTTACATAGATAGCGCCCATAGGCTTGAAACTTCAGGTGCCCCCACCACTGACCCTTGCACCCAGTATGCAACAGGCGTGTCCCCCCCAACACACACACACACACACACCCCTCCCTACCATGTCCTGCTGAGTTACATCTACCCCACAGAGTCCCTGCCTGGTCCCACTCATACCCTTTTGAAAGCTAAACTTGTATAAAACTTTCCCAAAATATGAACATTTTTACAGTCAAAATGTTAAAATTCCTTTTAATAAACCGTTTACACTTATTTAGAGGTGGGAAAAAAACAGTCTATCAACACACAAGCAAGCACAAACACTTGCTTATTTATGCATTTGATCTGAAGAATGCCAAACAGTGTGCATTCTTATGCAGAGTCTCCCTAGTTAGAAAAAAAGTAATGCACTGAACAGAACAAAAGTCACTTTTATCTAAATGGTCTGAGTTCAATCACTGCAAGTCATTCAGGGATAGCATTTTAAGGCTAAACTAAAGTTAGTGTCATAACAGACAAGCTGCAAGAATAAATGCACTGCCCCAAACTCCCCGTTTTTAATCGAATGGCACTCAAATGTTTTGTTACTCTATATTATGCTGCAGTACTTCCACTGTTCCCCTCACATGGGTCACACCTGGAAACAAACATTTGCTCAGTGTGCGTGTCCCAGGTAATTTTCAAATAAATCCATACTTTTTTTACATTAAAATACTATCCAGATCGAGAACACTTAAATTAGCTGATGAAAGAGTTAGATGCAGAGCTGTTAAACTTTAAACCTGACACCCCATCACCTCTGCTGCCCAGCCCAGTTCCCTGAGTGAGCTGATACTTCGCTTTTTTTGTAATTGTTTTAAAACATCTAGTATGAAAAATGTTTAGGCATATACTTTTTCTACACAAAAACATAAATTTCAGGCTGGTGAGCAGTCATATCTGCTGATTGAATGAAGGGTTAGATGCAGGAGCAGTTCAATTTTAACCTGACTCCGCTACCTCTGTTGTCTAGTCAGATTCTCCTAGTGTGGCAATATCTAGTTTATTTTTGTTTTCCTTTTTTAGTTATTTTTTTTCAACTATTTTTCCCTCTGCTAACGGCTTGTGGACCCTCTGTCAGGCATCCTGTCCTGTCCCTGCCTGCCTGGGGCCCCTCTGTAATGTGGCTTCGCTCTCCCCCCTCCTTCCTGCAGCCAGCATCCCTGGTTTAACCCACCTGGGTTGCGTCGCCCCTCCTCTTGGGTGCTCTGGGTGGAGGAACTGGAAGACCAGTCGGAGACAGCCTGGTGGTGGGCATGGGGGACAGGTGCCGTCGCCTGTCCCACGAGCTGGGGTTTTCCTGTGTTCTGTGCTCTCCCCCCATACGTGGTGCACCTCTGATGCTCTGGCACATGGTGACCCAGCCTGCGCCGGCCACACTAGTTACGTGCCACCTTGCTTGCTGCAATGCCCCTGGTCTCCACTGGGGGTCGCTGGCATGCCAGATCATCCCCCCCTTGCCTCCCGTGGAGGACAGTACCACAAGGACACTCATCCTCAACCCTACCCTTGCCAACCCCAGGCGCCCCGAGCTCGCTTCTGAACCCAGGTCACTGGTGTAGCACAAGGTGTGGTGTCCAGCGCCTTAGCCCTCTGTGCCACTGGGCCAGCTTGTTTTACTTTTTAATATCATCCAGTATAAATAATAAAAGTTTAGCCACATACTAAATGAAAACTGTGTTTTCAGGATGGAGAGCAGTCCTCAGCTGATTGAAAGGTTAAAGGGAAGCATAGGTGGTTACAATGAAGCAGTGTGGGTTGTGTCCTTACTAACTCTGAAAAGATACTCCCAGTGGTGCATTTAGTGCTAGCAAGCATGTACGACTGCAGGTGAGAAAACTTACACATTTAAAGCCTGGTTTGGAAACCTTTTGGAATTCAGTTGCTGTGCTGGTCTCAGTTGCATAACTGTATGATAGCAGCCCAAACAGTTGTTCAAGACAGAGCATGAGTGGAGGTTGGTTGCATTTTCTCTGTTGCTTTAACTAGGGTGAAAAGTGTCCCATAGCATGGTGATAGTCTCCTGTGTAAGCAAGGAACCAGCAGTTGGCTCAAATGCAGTTGAGCAGCATGTCAACAAATGCCCAGTACATTCACGTGGTCGCAACAAACACGGTAACAACGTCAACTACAGTATGTCACAAGCAATGCAGGCCAGAGCAGAACAAAGCAAACACCTTGTATGTGCTTGGGTCCTGATGTAGAAGCACTTAGAAGCCAGTTGGTGAGGAATCCAGCATCTACATTAAGGAACCACTTGCAATACAGATGGTATGAATGGCAGTTGCAATAGCCGAGATGCACCTTCTCCAGATATCAAGCTACTAGTCGAAATTCTCCTTGCCATTGAGTGATCCCCACTTGAGGACAGCATGCAAGCACCTCAGACAGGTCAGCATTCACAGGTAGAGATGCTACAGTACCACTTGACTTTCCAGCAGCAGAGGGACTGGAGGCAGAATACATCAATTAGGATGTTAACCCTGAGGTAATGTCTCTAAAAGGCTTGCTGTCACTGGAGAAGCCAACTGAAGGGAGCATTGGGTCCAGGGAGAAGATGGACACAGACTCTAAGGCTGAGCAGCCATCATGTATTGAATCGGAGATCAGGCCTTGGTTCTGGCACTTGCACTCACAAGAGCCACAACCAAGATGTTTCCAAAGTATGCCATGAACTACAAATGACAATAGATCACTGTCTACTGAGATCTAGGAATTTTTCTGCCACCATAATGAGAAGAAAAACAAGACAGAGAAAATGCCACAGGAGGACACCAGGCCTGGTGTCCTTTGTGGAGCCAACCACAGTCCACAGCCCAATAATGAGAATGGTCCTGAAACCAAAAATGACCCTCCAGTTGGACATGTTTGCAGTGTGAATTTTGTGGCTGATGCAGGAGGAGGAGGAGGAGGAGGGGCAGGACAGTGTTTAAAACTCATGCTTTCATAGTGCTACAGAGGTACGCTACAAATACCATTTATTACTGCAAGCCTGGTTGCCTGTGTTCTGTTTTAAAGCTACACGAAGATTTTACAGCATTGTGCCATTGCTTCATTTTCTGCTTCAGTATTTACTCAGGACATTTAAATCTTTCCCTATCTGGGTCAGCTGTGAAAGGGCTGAACTGTGAGTGGCTGATGCAGCAGGAGGAAGAGTGGTAGGACAGTGTTTAAAACGTGCACTTTCATAGCACTACAGAGGTATGCTACAAATACCATTCATTACTGCAAGCCTGGTTGCCTGTGTTCTGTTTTAAAGCTGCACGAAGATTTTACAGCATTGTGCCATTGCTTCTTCTTCTGCTTCAGTATTTACTCAGGACATTTAAATATTTCCCTATCTGGGTCAGCTGTGAGAGGGCTGAACTGTGAGTGGCTGATGTAGGAGGAGGAGGGGCAGAACAGTGTTTAAAACTCGTTCTTCCATAGCGCTACAGAGGTATGCTACAAATACCATTCATTACTGCAAGACTGGTGGCCTGTGTTCTGTTTTAAAGCTGCACAAAGATTTTACAGCATTGTGCCATTGCTTCTTCTTCTGCTTCAGTATTTACTCTGGACATTTAAATCTTTCCCTGTCTGGGTCAGCTGTGAGAGGGATGAACTGTGAGTGGCTGATGCAGGAGGAGGAGGGGCAGGACAGTGTTTAAAACTCGTGCTATCACTGCGCGAGTGCAGTGGTGCGAGCGTGAGTGGCACGAGTGCCACTCGGAAGAGAAAAATTGAAAGGGTCAGCATATACAGAGGATTGTAATCTCACTTATTGGTATTTTAAAAAGTGATAAGTATAAACCTACATTGATTGATAAACTAGTCCTATAAATTGTGTCCGCTCTCAATTGATGTATAGTCTGTCCTACGCTTCTCTTCCCTGTTACTGGCAGGTGGCAGAAGCTGGTGGTCAGTGATTGGTAGCAGTTGTGACAGTTGTGGATGGGTAGTTTTGGAACAAAGTTGGTTTGGTATAGGTTAAATAAGTGGGTGACAATGACTATGGGTACAATACTGAAATTAGTGTGTTCTGCAGTATTTTTCTTCGTATTTTTTGCATTGGATGTTGTGAAATTACCTTGTTTTAAACAGTCTGATATTAATGATAGTGTATTATTTCAGCAAAGTAACCAGACAAAGGGCTATGGTACCTCTCAGCATTTAGATTATTTAAGTTGTCAGAATTTTAAATATGATGTTATTGATCAAGACATGATTTTTATTTCTTGTAAAATGATTTTACAACTGCTTCATTTGCACTGTAACTATGAGGTTGTCTCTTTTGTACATCCTATTAATGTGGTAAATAGGACAAACATGTGTTCTAAGAAGGTTTGGTGTACTCCCATAGAGCTAGGAGACTAATTTTCTTATTATTGATGCTTTCAGGTACAGTTCATCCTAACCCTGGTCCTATGGTTGGGGCTCCAATAGAAATTAAGGAGCCTCTAAATTCTTCCCTCCATATGGTCCATTTGAATGTAGGTAGCTTAACAGCAAAAAAAAAACTTCATTGGAATGTTGGTTCCTTAAAAATAAATTTGACGTAGTTGCCTTAACTGAAACTTGGTTGACAGAGAATATCCTTAATACTGAAATTCTGTTGCAAGGTTATACTACCTTTAGAAAGGACAGGGTTGCTAGAAGTGGGGATTTTTCTTTTATGTGGCTGATTATCTGTCAGCACAAGAATTGTCTATTATTCTGGATAGTAATTTGTTTGAATCATTTGCTATTTCTATTACTTTAGGTGATAAAAAGTACCAGCTATTATAAATGCATATGTGCCCCTGACAGATCTAAGGAAGGTGTTCCTGCTTTCTTTAATTGTTTTCTACTATTACCTATAAATAGGGAACTCATATTGGTTGGTGACTTAATTTAAATTGGATGTCTCCAGCTGTGCATGAGGTTAGAACTATTATTACAGATCTCGGGTTTCAACAGTTAATCACTGACCCCACCTGGGCTAATTTTAAAATGGGTATACATCTACCCTTGATTGGGTTATTACTAACAGCCCATCACGTATTGTTAATTATGGAATTTTCCCTGATGGAATCAATGATCACAGTCCAATGTTCTTTAATTGGTCAGCCAAATTGAATAGAAAAAACCAAAGATTATAAAATATAGAAGGCTTAAAGATTTAGATGAATAAAGGTTTCTTGAAGAGTCACTGTTACTCAATTAGTCATTTCTAGATAATATAATCGATATTGATAAAGCATATCAGAAATTTTGTTATTACTTCACTCTAATTTGTGATAAAATCATACCCCTCAGAACATTAAAGGTTAGAGGGAATAATAATATCTGGTTTACCCCAACCTATTGAAATTGATTAGGAAAAGAAATCGAGCATGGAAAATATATAGAAGGACAAAACAATTTAATTATTGAATATTGTATAAAGAGCTTAGGAATAAATGTCAATTAGCTATTAGAGCTGCAAAAATGGATTTTTTTAAGCAAAAATTTACTGAAGTTAAGGTAAATTCACAGGCAACCTGGAATACACTTAATTTGTTAATGGGTAAATCTAAAGGTTGTGAACATTATGTAATAGAAAAAGATGGTAATATAATTGTTGAACCTAACACCGTGGCAGAAGCCTTTAATTCACATTTCACTAATCTGGGGAAGTATAGTTCTACTCTGGGCGATATGAAAGGCTCCTGGAGCCATTTGGATACTCTTTTGCATTCAAATGGTGATAATTTTGCCAATGGTCACAATATTCCAAAGTTTTACTTTCGCTATTTACATATAAAGGATGTAGTTGATTTTGTTTCTAAATTGAATCCAAGGCCTAGTAATGGGTCAGATAATATTGATTATAGGATTTTGAAGAGGGTTATAAATAGTATGGCTAGTCTGTTAGCAAAATTGTTTAATTATTCCCTTTGTCAAGGGACTTTTCCAAATGTGTGGAAAAGTGCAGATGTAAAGCCTATTTTAAGTCAGAGTTAAGATCTAACCTTAATAACTACTGTCTGAGTTCTTTGTTAGCTCCCCTTTCCAAGATCCTGGAAAATATAGTTTCGGTTCAGTTGACTGAACATCTTATAAAATATAATCTCTGGTCAGATTCACAGCATGGTTATAGGCCTAACCACAATACTGAGACAGCCTTGGTGAAGTTCACCAGTCAAGTTACCAAAGCAATAGATAATGGAAATCTTGTTGCAGCGACCTTTGTGGACCTCACCAAGGCTTTTGATCTTGTGGATCATGATGTACTTTTGAAGCAGTTATCTGCTGTACAGTTATCAGATGGGGTGATCTCCTGATTTGGTGATAATTTATCTAATAGGAATCAGAAGACACTAATTAATGTAATGTTATCTGAGCCAGCATTGTTATGATGTGGAGTCCCTCAGGGCTCCATATTGGGTCCTTTGCTTTTTTCTTTATTTATTAATTCTTTATCGGTTAATTTTTCAAACACTGAGTTATTATTATATGCAGATGATGTGGTTCTTTTTTGTTCTGGTTCCAATCTTTCTATTCTTCAAAATATTTTACAACATAATTTTAATTTGTTACATTACTGGTTTGATAAACATAAATTGGTGTTAAATTCTGCAAAAAAACAATACAATGGTATTTTCCCATACCAGGAGATCACAAACTCTGGAACTTACTATTGGTGATAATTTGGGTAATGTAATAGAATAGGTTAGATTGTTTAAATACTTGGGCATATTAATTGACTGTCATTTAACATGTCAGTCCCATGTTTTGGATTTAATTAATAGAGTACATAAAAGATTGGGGTTTCTCTATCAAATTAGAAGTATCCTTACAGTTGATATTAGGTCTTTACTTACACACAGTTTGCTATTTTCTTTAATTGATTATGGGTCCACAATATATTATTATACTTCTGATAGAATGCTTTCTAAACTTCAGGCTACTTATCACTCTGTAATACATTTTGCTACTGGCCAATCAAGGTTAACACATCATTGCTCTCTTTATATATATTTTGGTTGCTTGTCTTTAGTGGGGCATTTAAATTTTAGATTGTTGATGTTTTTGCATAGTGTTCAGCTAGGTATTTTGCTACAAAGTATCCTTAGTTTATTTCCTAGAAATATAAAATCTGGTAGTACAAGATTACAGAGTAGAGAGGGTTTTCCGGTTCCTTTTTATCACACATCCTTTGGCCAAAACTCGTTGAATTTCGCTACAGTTTGGATGTATAATTATCTTCCTTGTAATGTTACTAGTCAAAAGCAGTTATTCATTTTTAAGACAGCTCTTATAAATCATTTGTTAGTGAATTCAATTTGCAAATGTTTTATATAATGTATACTTACTGATTGTAAACTGTGTTGTAAAGTTCGATGTGTTATGTTTTTTGTAAAACTGGTCATTTGTGAAAATGAGCTTGTCCTACAAACCTATCAGTATAAAAATAAAAATTAAATGAAATGAAAATGTCTCTTATGACTCATTGCCCCCTGCCTTGTCACCACAACATGAATGCAACATGGATTACTGGCTGGAACTAGGCCTGGGTCCAGCAACTCTAGTTGAACTGTGGCAGGCAGATAGGGAGAGTGCCTACCAGGTGCACTCTTGCTGGGGATTATGCTTCCTCCATCTTCCCATGTGGCTCTGGCTGACTGTAGCACTTTGATGGAGAGGATGGCTATGAGAAGCAGCAGCAGCAGAGCACCTCCAATACTCTATGAACACCTCAGTTGAGAAGCTAACTATGAGGAGAATCTCCATTTTATTTAATTGACAAGTGGAACATGGGACAAAACATTAAAATGTACAGTGTTATCTGCTGCATGAAAGGACAGATATCACAGAAACAGAGTATCTGCAGAATAATGAGTCTGTAATCAAGCCACATCCTTTGATTTTTTTTTGTGGCACAGAAGATAAGTGGCCATGGAAAAAGGATAACCTTGATTAGAGACATTATTGCCTCATACTCCTAACTGACCTAGTGGCCAATGAGTTGAACTTACACAGTCTATGTTGACATAATGGGCTCCTTAGGTAAAGGACTCACCCTTGTAGAGACTTTAAGTGAGAACTGCCTCCAGAACATTTAGTAATACACAGTCTCAGAAATGTATGTCACATACTTCAGTATTGTGAATTTTGACACTCTTTCTCTCTGTCTAGCTCTCTCTTTTTTCTGGGAAGAGGGAGCTCCAAGTAATGTGATAGGGCTCATGGGGCTGGGAGAGGAAGGCAAATTTAGGCAGGTAGCTACTGTGGGCAGGGGGAGTGTGAGAGCATGCAGGAACCCCTGGAGCAACACTGTGTCTGCTAGCTGGGAGGGGCTGTCCCTATGGAGGCTGGACTGTACCCACCCACCCACCAGAAAGAGGTATGGGTGACCCAGTCTGACAAAATACACTGGTGGCACCCAGGATGGTCCATCAAGTAGGTGTGAATTGGCCAGGAGAGGTAAGTAGGGCCCCAGTTCACCTGGCAGTTAAGTATCAAAAAGAGAACTTCAGAACTGAACTGGGTAGAGTGGCATCATTTCCAGTGGCCAGTGGGGGCCCCCCTACAGTGTAGAATAGTCAGTTTTTGGATTTTTTTATTATTTTTTTCAGTTGGTATTTTTCTTCTGGGAAGAAGTAATGGTACAGGCATCCATGCTTAATGATGGATAAAGGTTGGAGTAACTATACACCTTGTGTGGCATGCTGGGCACTATCATCTGCTCAGTCTTGCAATTTCCAGTCATGGAAATTCATTTTTTTGGGGGGAGTATATCAACTCCTACTTACAGAAGGGGAAGGTGGTTGTTATCATAGATGGCCACTGGTGGAATGGTACTCTGACATAATCCTCTTTAGGTAAAGCTGTTGTGTGAGATGCTAAAGGGAGAATATATCAATAGGGTGCCCTGAAGGTATCAGTTGACTCTCTGGGAGAAGGATCCAATGGAGGATTAGCTTAATAATGAGGTGTCACAAGCTAGTGGGTAGCTTTGATGCACTTAGTGTCCTCACTGTGTAGGCACCCCAGGGGTTCAGGTGAGAGACTGACTGGTACACCACTGGCACTGTTGCTAGTTGAAAGAGGTAGCCAGGCACTGCCAGCAAGGCACAGGGTGTTGGGACTACTGTTGCATACTCATCGGGGTGGGAACATGCCCTGTCCACCAGGTGGCTGGTTGCAGAACTCAGGCCAGAGCACAGAAGTCAACTTGTGGTATGATCCCACCTGAAAGAGTGGGTTTCTGGTTACCCTTTGAACACTCTGTAAAGCTTGGGGTTCTGGAACCTAATCATGGCAATGTTGTCAGTGAACCTTCAATGTCAACCCTAAAGGCTGCTGGGGGGGACTTCAGGCACTTGGGATGTGTCTCATGCCACCAGGACTTGCTGGTGCGGATCTAGGAATATGCCCTTAGTTTGGTAGCTTAAGGAGACCACCATGAGTGTGCACAAACCTCAGGATTTCCCCCTCAAGAGACATCAACATGTGATTTTTCAGGCATGCATTCGTTCCCCATGAAGTTTCATCATTGTCAAGCACCTGATTATGTTTCAAGGGGTGGTGTGGATGATGTCCAGTAAGTTTTTCTGGCCAAAAAGATGAAGAAACACCAATGGCCTGGCAATGAAAGAGCAAGCCTGATGGATCCTTTAGGCTAAGAGTTTGACCTGATAATATTGGGTCACATACCAGCATGCTAGGTTTGGTTTTAGTTATGTGCTGTGGACAGGTAGCACCAACAGACAGATGGGCAGAAAACTCTGGATGTGGTACAGAAAGTGATATGGAATCCTCAGGTGCTGTGTAGTCTATGAAGAATAAATAGGACATCCATAGGCACAAAGAAACAAAAGGATAGTGTCAAAGATCATGTTTTTACTGAGAACTGCTGGGAAACAAGGAATAGGTAGAAAGAACCACAGCTAGTGGATGTTATGCAGCTGGTGCATTGTGCAGCTGGGGACAAGGGTTGGAAATACCACCCATGAAAACTAAATTTCCATAATAAAGTGCATATGAGCTCATTAACTTGGGCCCTTACTGTTTTAATTCTGCAAGTGAACTTTGGTTTGAAACCCACTAGTAAAGTATATGTCATAAGTACTGTAGTCCAGTTTTTATTTTTCCACCATTCAAGTTTCCCACACCCATTATCTTCAGCAGGCAGTCAAGCAACTCTTTCTGGTAAGTGCAAGGGACTCCCAGAGAGCAGTTACACCATAGAAACATAGAATCATAAAGTTTGTCAGCAGAAAAGGACTGCTTAGTCTATCCAGTCTGTCCATATGGTCCCTGCCTAGTTCATCTCAGCAGACCCTAAATGTCCTTTGGTGACTCTCCCTCCTCTCTGCCTATTTATTCATATTCCCCTATGTCTTTCCCATGCATGTTTGAAGATGCCTACATTTTTGCCTCCACCATTTCTATTAGTAGTCTGTTCCAGGCATCTACAACTCTTTCAGTGAAGTAGTAACTCCTCACATCCCTCTTAAAACCCCCATTCCACCCCAGCTTCATTGCAAGCCCGCTGGTCCTGATGTTGTCATTTGAAAGTGACTCTTCTCCTGCACCTGCATTTACCCCTGTGAGGTACTTGTAGTTCATTATCATGTCCCCTCTTGCTCTCCTCCCTCCCATGGCGTACATGATGAGATCTTGCAGTCTCTCCTCATAGAGCTTTTGGCGCAACCCTTGCACCATTTTTGTAGCTCCCCTCTGGGCTTTCTCCATCCTGTCTCTGTCCTTTCTGAGGTGAGGCCTCCAGAATTAGGCGCAATACTCCAGTTGGGGTCCAACTAGCAAGCAATATAGTAAAGCACCACCTCCATCCTCCTGCTGGAGATACATCTCATTTTGCATCACAGAATCCCTATGGCCCAACCCACTGCTTTATCACACTACCCTGCAACTTTGAGGTCAATAGACATGACAGCGCCAAGGTCTCTTTACTGCTTAGTGACCATCAGTACCTCCCTCCGTCTTATACTCAGCTCCTGGGTTCCTAAGCCCTGGGTGTATGATTCTGTACATTTTGTCATTTTGAACCCCAACTGCCTTGCTCTTGACCACACCTCAAATTTCCCAAGTTCCCTATCCATTTTCTCAACCCCCCACCTGAGTGTTCACCCTATTACAGATTTTGGTGTTATTTTCTAAAAGGAATGTCTTCTCTTCCAGTTCTTCTGCAATGTCAATTATGAAGACATTGAAGAGGACCAGTCCCAGTACTGAGCTCTGTGCACCCCACTGTCAATTCTCCCATCATTTGAGTGAGTGCCATTTACCACCACCCTCCTTCTCCTATCCAATAACCAGTTTCTAACCCAATTCATCACTTTGGATCCCACCCCTAGGCTGCCCAATTTCTTTATCAGTCTTCTCTGCAGCACAGTGTCAAAGGCCTTTCTAATGTCCAGATAGTCCACATCCACTGCCCTCCTATGATCTATTTCACTGGTCACCCAGTCAAATAAATCATTCAAATTTATCTTGCATGACCTCCCCTTCCCTCAATGAATCCATCCTGTCTGAGGTCTTGCAGCCCACTGGATTCATGGTACTCTAGCAACCTTTCCTTTAACAGGGTTTCTATTAATTTCCTCACTGCTGAGATAAGCCTGCCTGACCTATAGTTGCTAGCCTCCTCCCTGCTGCCACTCTTATGGACCATATCTGCTCTCCGCCAGCCCTCCACCAAACCAACTGTTTCTAGAGAGCTGTTGAATAAGGTCATCAGTGGGGCAGTTAGCACCTCCCTTTTTTTGTAACTAAATGTTTATTCAGGTTTCAGAGATAAAATAATACAGCTTCCAACCTGCCCAGGAGAAAGCCCATGGTGATACAACTCTAGAAAGGATATAACATTTGAAAGCCAAGATGGACAGAATTACCAATTAACTAGCACAAAACATAAACAGTCACAAAGAGATGAATCCAGTCACTAACAGAGATATAATCAACCAGAGCAGCAAGTTATAGTTTCTAGAATCTATTACAAGCATCAAGGGAGTTCTTGATACAGTATATCAGCTATTATGCATAGCATCAAGATTGTAGGCCTCAGTACCTTAGTATTGCAACAGTGGCCTAGGTATTCAAGAGACTGTATGGAGGTGTCTGTCTGATCATGTGTATTGAACTATACCATGTGATAAATGTGAAAGAGGTATAGCTTGAGGGATTACTCCAATGGGCTGATGTTTTAGTGCCCTTTGGACAGGATATATCCTATGGGGTCCTGAATGGCTAGAACTGCAAATGGCAAAAGTTTGGGGAGGGGTGGGTAAAATGGAGTCTCTGTCTGCTGGGACTAGTCACATGCTGGAGGCCATGGTGGATGTCCGCATGTCTTCCTGCCTGATACATTAGGAATTGTGGCAGATAGTAGCCCTGGGGAATTTTACAGTGTGCATAAAGCAAGTATGGCCCCCAGAGATCAATGTAGGTGTTGACTTTCCATACCCGGTTAGAATAGCACTTCAATAAAAGTGCAAGGTAAAACAGCACCGTCCATACCATGCTATCACAGACAGCGACAGAGGAAGTGCTCCACTGGTCACTGCCCATGGCACTAGTACCCAAGTCAAGGGCCAAGGGATGGAGAAAGCTGGCCAAGCTATTTCCATGGCATGGAGTGGTAATGCAGGAGCAGCTTGGCCAGAAAGGTGGTGCAGACCATTGTTCAAATCCAGGTCTCCATAGTTTTACTTCTTCCCCCCATAATTCAACTCTGACTCAGAATTGATTATTTTAATTATGGGGGGTGTGATTGGCAGGTGCGGGGGATGGAGCCCCCCACAAAAATAATGTTTTACAGTGGTAGTGATTGCGAACCACACTTGCGAGCGCTACCACTGGTGCTTATTCTGTTGGCGGCATTGTCTTCTGCTGCTTTTCTTGCCTGCGCTGTATGGATGGCACTGTTTTTGACAGCGCTGTCCAAACAGGCACTGTTCTGACCTAGTGCCTTGACTTTCTGGCTATTTTACCAAGTTCCAGCAACCATTCAGAGGCAAGGGGGCAGTTTTGTCTTTCTTGTGCTTGGCTGAAATAAGAGTCCCTTTCTGCCAATCTCTGGCCATGCATGCCAATGCATTAGGAGCTTGTCCTACTTCTGACAGACCTAACATGACCAGATGGGAGGTCAAGTTGACCTCATGTTGGAATATATTGCTAAAGATCATCTTAATATCATTCTGATATGGCCTTAAGGCTGGACAGTCCAAAAGTATGTGGGTAATGTTGCCAACCACCTTAGCACATGTCCAGCAATGATCTAAGCTCACTAAGCCCAACTTATGCAGCTGCTGAGGGGTCCTATGCCAGCGGTGGAGAATCTTGAACTGGGTGAAGCAATATTGCGTGGCTCTAGCAGAATGTCAGAGTCTGGTCAAACATTGACTGCAGCTACTTGGAGAAAAGCTACCACCTCCCTGTGTTCCTATAGTGCCTTCCCTTGGTGTATCCTGCCCAGTCCTATACTGTAGCTTTGTCCTCTTTCAGAGCTGCAAGTCCCTTCAGGACTCTTTACTCTGAAAATGGACTTGTATTTACCTCCCCCCTTGCTACTGCTGCTCCCTGGTGCCCCCTTCCTGCACACATCTATTGTAAAGACTCAGCAGAAGTACCTGTTCAGGATGTCTGCTTTTTCTTGGTCCTGTTCTGTGCAGTTCCCCTGCTGCACTCCTTATTCTCACTATCACTCCCCTTGCCTTCCTCTTCTCACTTGTGTAAGTGAAGGAAATCTTATTCCTCTTTAGCTACGCCCTTGGCTATTGTTTCCTTGGTCTGCACCTTTGCTCCCCTCACTGCCACTCCTGCTTCACTCTGCTTTATGTGGCACCTCTCTCTGCATCTCCTTATACCTCCAGAAGGCCACACTTTTTTCCTTCATCACCTTGGTCTTTTCCCTAGAGAACCATAACAGTCCTACTGCCATTTTCAAACCACAGCCCAGTCACTAATAAAGTGGGCCCACACCAAGACAAGGTCTAACCCAAGACTTCTCCACTTAACCCCACCAGGGCCCACTATCATGTCTCTGATCTCTTGTTATTCTGCTTAGCTATCACTGTGTCTAAGCCTACACCACTGCTTTGCAAAGAATATATGTAACCAATAAAATTAATACTCTGTACAGGTACGCACCAATGTGTTGTAATGCCTCCACTACTCCACTGCAAAGAATGTTTGTAACTGCTTAGCACTGCAAAGGACCTATCTAACTGCTTAGCTAACACTCTGTATAGATGCGCATCAAAGTATTATATTGTTTAATAATGTTTGTACATCTACTGTCCAACCAGTTATGTAGCATTGTCTTTGCTGTACTACTGTCATGTCTGTATTTGTCATCCCATGAGGAGCCTTTGGAAATGAGTCTATGACTCAAAGGATTGTAATTCCGATATTCTAATAAATAAATAAATAAATAGCCTATTTTTTCTTCTGCTTTTACTCACGTCCTTCATGCAAGGCTTGTAGCATGAGTTATGTCCTTCCTTATTTTCCCCACTGTACCTCCACCCCTCACAGATAATCCTCTCTAAGAGGGAGTTTCTGAGGCAGTCTCACATTTCATTAAAATCCATCCTCCTAAACTCCAGGAATCTCATTCTCATGTTGTTTGCCACTGTTCCTTTTCTTATGTTGAGCCTCTCTGTATATTGATCACTGGTATACCAGGGACTGCCCACTATGACGCCTGAAATGCCATCCATGTTTGTAAGTACCAGGTCCAGCACTGCCCCATCTCTAGTGGGTTCATTTGCTAACTGCCTGAGACAAGCCCTTTGTAGGGTGTCAAGGATGGCCCTGCTCCTTGCAGAAGCTGCAGTTGAAAGGCTCTGATCTACATCAGGCAGACTGAAGCTGTCAACTAGCAGCACCTCCTCCTACTTGCCATCCAGATGATGACTTCCCCTAGTGCCGTATTCAACTCCTGTCCCTGTGCTGGAGGTCTGAAATACCACCTCTGTATGGATAGCAGCCACAGCATCTGTCTGCAGGATGACCTACAACACCTCCAGCCCTTATTTTTCCTCCAGGTGTCCCTGCACCTCTTTGGACTTGATTCCCTCACTTGAATATAGTATAGTCCTTCCTTCCCTCGTCCCTTCCCTGTCTCTCCTGAACAGAAAGTAACCTGTTTTAGCCATGTCCCAGTCACAGCTGTCTGTGCACCTTGACTACATTATAACCATAAAATATGCTAGCTTCTGCCATGATGGTCTCTAGGTCTGGAATTTTATTTCCCAGACTCCTTGCACTGGGGCACATGGCTCTCCATACCTTATGTCCTCCCTTCCTGTGTCCCTGCTTCCCTCCTCTTGCCTGTGCTGTTCCTTATTGCTCCCCCTAACCCACCATTTCCCTTTTACACTCTCCATTATGTGTCTCTTATACTCCTTTACTCCTGTCTTCTTGCTTTCCTGATTTATACCTCACCTTGTCCTATGCCATGCCTGCATCCCTTTCCTCTTGTGCCCCTGGCCTGGTAAGTTTACTCCCTTTGGGTCCTCCCTTCCTACTGCTTCATCATCTGAGGGGGAAATTGGTGTCTCCTTTAGTTTTAAAGCCTGCCCCTTGCTAGTTTAACTGCTCATTTAAGTAGCATTTAAACCTCCCACTAAAGACTGTGGTCCTCTTCCTAGAACAATGTAGACCATCTCCATTATACAGGCCCATATCTTCCCAGGTGGGCCCCCCAATGTAGCTAAAGCCCTATTCCATGCACCGTACAGTCAACTAACTGTTAAAAGCCCTGCTATATACTGTTCTTTCCTCTCCCCATCAATATACAGATAACACTTTGACAAAAGCCACCTTGTATGCCACCAGCTTGAGACCCTTCCCCTGCTCCTTGAAATTTCAATGCACTGCCCCTTCCCTGTCCCTTGCCATGTAATTTGTCCACAGTTGACATCTAGCTCCCTCAAGTCTCCTGCTGCTTTACCAATCCTTTGGATCTGCTCTTCATACCTTCAAGTGGAAGCACCTCTCAGGTACTTTACTTCCCTCTCCCTTCCTTCTCCTGCTCTCCAGTCTGTGCTCCTAAAAAAAGAGTATCCCACCAGCAGCTGCTTACTCCTTTGCTGGGGGCCTCTTCCTCCTTCCTTGGAGCCACCCTTTCTGAGGACCTCCACTTCCTCCCTTCCCACTGCTACAGGTACCTCATCCTGGCTGTCCTATCTCATCAATACAGGGAGAGAATTCTACAATGGTACAGGCTAAGAAGCGTGTACCATTCCGGCCACCCTTACCCTCCTGGAGCCCACCATGGTCGAACTGCACACCTCTGCTAGACATCGTCTGGGGAGCGGCAGCAGATTTGGTGGCCCCTGGGTGCTGCAAAAGGTTATCTAACCCTTACTCCTTTGACTCAGAGTCCAGCAACCTCTGCCCTCAACCCAGAGAGGTGAATACAAATGTTGCAGCACCTCAGTCTCCAGAAAGTGACCTGAAAGATTATTTTTTCATGCAGTGATTTACAGAAAAAAAATCAATACATTCTTCCTGTCTACCTATCTTGATACATTACTTATATGCAAATATTGCTAGGTTTACATTTTGCAAAGATCAAGTGCAAATACATTTTAAATATTACTCTGTTCCAAAACATGAGGGAGACCAGGCTTTATTCTTGGCCCAGGGACAGACATTGGCTTTTATATCTATAAATGTTATATAGATGCCCCTATTTGATGGATTCACATTAGACTACTTGGACATGTTCTCACTGCCTAACAGACTCTTTAGGTGCTGATGTCATTAAACTGAAATTGTCTAACTGTCTATAAAGATCAACTGCAGAGATATTATAAACATATTGTAACCATTACTCACTTCCCTAACATAAGGACAACCAGGCCTTATGTATTACAATAAAATGAAGAAATTGCCATTTCTCTTGTACACATATGATTTAATGCTCTCTTATGTGATGGCATAACAGAAAATCCCTCATGCATTTTCAGACCAGCTGGCAGAATATGGGATGAGGCTGATGTCATACACCCACACATACACACACACACTCACTCACTCACTCACTACATCAGATAATAAAATTACAAAAAATAATGTTCAAGGCCACTGAATTACAGTGATTAAATTAATGAAATTCATTTTTCAAGATCTGTAATTTTGGGAATTGCACCAGTGATTGTTAGCCTAATTTCTGGATTTTACTAGGATTCTACTGTTATTCTTTTAATGGATATATAAATTATTTGAATAAAATACTGAGCATTAAATGAAACAAACTGAAAATACTACAGGAAGCAATTATAAGAAATATACAAGTTCAGTAGATGCACTGATCTGGTGTAAAATGCAAAACTGAATGAAACTTTTGTTATCACATAATATTTTTTATTTATTCATTATCTTGTGAGCAAAGAATAAATACAGTACATACATTTAACATACAGTATGACATTCTCAGAGTAAACAATCCAGGTTATGCATATCTTGCCTGAACATAGGGAATTACATAAATCTTCCTGTCCAACATCATGCACCTACATCCTTTAACATGCTTAAACAGAGAATGTTAAGTGTGAACATAGCCTATGTGTAAGATCCTAGGCACAACAACAATTCTTGTTAATAGTAACTCAGCCATCCACACGACAAAATGCCTACAGACGCTCTTACCAATAACATTCAAGGGCGTCCAGAGAAGCAGTTTAACAGCAATATAGAGAAAAAGATTTAAAGATAAGGTGATGTTTATTTGAGCAGGAGAGGTCATAGCTGCACAGCAACAATCAAATTCATATCCTGGGTGTATAATCCTCTGTAAAGGTTCTACAGCAGAAGGCCTCAGTGAGCAGGGGGAATGCCCGGGGGGGAGGGAGCGGAACCCTACATAAAGATGACTGGAGGTATGCTCCCCATTTCTTATAATATGTAGAGAGTTGCCCTCTGTTGGCATAAGTGAGCCTTTCAAAGGTGGCTGTTTTAGCTAGGGTGGAATGCCAGAGAGAGAGATAGATGGAGGTGATGTTTGTCTCCAGGACAAGAGTAGAAGCCTTTTAGCCTCCAGGAGTGCTGCTAACAGCCAGTTTATGTGCAGTTTCGGTAGTCGGGTCAGAGGAGCAGAGTATCCCAGTAAGAGCAATGGATAGGAGATGTCAATGGGTAGACCCAGTACCCCAGTGCAGTCCATGGCTATAGTTGACCAAAAAGGAGTTAAGGCCGGACATTCCCACAACAGGTGCAGGATATTTGCCGAGTCATGCCGACATCTCTAACACTTTGCGTGAGGGAGAATGCCCCATGAGTGGAGGGCAGCAGGTGTGTGGTACCACTTAAGGAGAATTTTGAGTTGTATTAGTTGACTCCTAACATCCTTATACATGGGGTGTGCTAGGCATAGGCATCGGGACCATGTTTCTGAAGTGATAGGGATATTGAGATCCGTACTCCAGACAGCCCTACACAATTCAGTATGGTCAGGTTGTGCTTCTCGCCATGTGCCATAGAATCACCCTACTAAGCCTTGTGAGGAGGGTTTTAGGTGTAAGGAGGCCAGCCAGTGCCACTTAGGATCCGTGAGAGATTGGACCACACTATGCAGCTGCAGGTATCTCCAAAAGTCATTGGACTGAAGGGAGTAGTGGGTCTGAAGCTGTTCGAATGACATCAGTGTGGAGGAGTTAGGCATAAAAAGGTCTTGGACTGCTCAGATCCCCTTACTTTCCCATGTCGGCCAGTAGAGTGGCTTACTGTCCACTGCGATGATTTGGTTATGCCAAAGAGCCAGGTATCAGAATGGTATAACACTTGCCAATTTCAAGGTGTTAGAAGCCGCCATAAGTCTAAACCATGACTTCCTGGTCTCAGCCATGACCGGGGTGAGCTTGCTGGAATATATAGGGGTGTTTGTTAATAATAAACATAATGGGGTATTCTGCAGTAGTTGAGATTCTAATTGAACCCACTGGACAGGACAGGAAGAGGAAGAGGAAGGGACAAACCATTTGGTAGCCTGAGCAGAAAGGTAGGACCAATAGTACCCTTGCAGACAGAGGAGTCCCATACCCTCCATAGACCAGTGAGCCCACATTTTACTGCGGCTTTATCTTGATGTCTTACCTTCCCAGAGAAAAAAAGATATTAGTTTGTCTTGGGGGATGAAACACTTTACTAGATAGAGTGATAGGGAGATTATTAAGAAGGTATGCCACTCTGGGTAGGAGAAGCATTCGGATCGTGGCCACTTTACCTGGGAGGGAGAGGCTGAGGCGGCACCAGCGGTTCACCTCCAATGTTAACAGAGTTAGTAAGGAGCTAAAGTTCCAATGCTCTAGGTGGTTCCAATTAAAGGGAATATTTATGCCAAAGTATGAGAAGCTGTGTGGAGCCCAGGTTAAGTCTAAACAATGCAGGCTTGTGTTTGTGCAAGCCAAATTATGGGAGGTGACACAAGTTTTTTTTTTTATTGATTTGCAGGCTGGACAACTGAGCAAACTCTCTAAGGGTCTCTAAGACAGTGGGAAGGTGATTTAACATTAGAAGTAGGTCATCCGCATAAGCGTCAGTCAGGTATGCTTGTTGACCTACCTGTATGCCCTTGATGCTCTCATTGGCTTGTAACTTCCATATAAACGGGTCTAAGGCCACCAAGAATAGAAGGGGGGACAAGGGATGACTCTGTTGTGTACCCTGCTGCAGTGGAAAGGAGGGTAAGACATCTTTATTTGTTAGGATTCTAGCACAAGGGGCATTGTACAATACTCAAACCCATTGCCTGAAGTATGGACTGAACTCATAGAGCCAGAGTGTTTCATGGACGTAGGGCCATTCTACTGAATCAAAGGCATTAGAGAAATCTATCACCATCGCAGCCATTTAATTTGTGAAGTGACTTGCAAGCCACTTAAGATTCAGGACCAGTCTAATATTGTCAACCGCAGCCCACCCTTAGGTAAAGCCAACTTGAGATGGGTGTATGATAGAGGGTAAAGCCTCCATCAGTCGAGTGGCGAGCATCTTGGCTGCAATTTTGTTATCAACCAAGATGAGGGAACTAGAGCGATAATCGTCACAGTTTAAGGGGTCGTCTGATTTCTTTGGAAGGAGGTTGATCAGGGCTTCATGCATACTGGGGGGGTGCCAGTCCCATGAGCCTCCTGAAATATGTATAGAAGAGGGGTACTGATTTCAGCAATTATGACTTGGTACAATTCCATGGTCATACCGTCTGGTCCGGGGGACTTGCCTTGGGTCAGATGGTTTATGGCATTCAGTAGCTCAGTTTCAGTGAAGGGTTTGTCCAAGGCTCTTTCCATATGTTCAGGTAGTTGGGGGGTACTGGAGGCAGAGCAGATGGTTGCCAACTGGTGCTCCATATGCTTGGGATCCAGGGTGGCATGCGACCGGTATAGCCGCTGATAAAAGTGTTGCATGCATTCATTGATCTGCTTAGAACCCGTGACTACTTGGTCTCTTGAATTCTTAAGAGTGTGGATATGAGAAGCACCCTGTTGTTTCCTTAATTGAAAAGTCAGAAGTTCCCCCTTTGTCTTCTCCCTCCCAATGAGATTGTTTGGACCTGAGCAGCATCCATTCTGCTTTTTGTTGCAGCATAGTGTTTATACAGTATTTCAGCCCAACTATCTCCTGAAGGAGTGCTGGATTGGGTGTATGGGCAGTAGATGCCTTGAATCTAGCTTCCAATGGTGAGAGTTGCAATTGCAGGTTATCAGAATCAGAATCAGAATCAGAATCAGAATCAACTTTATTGGCCAAGTATGTGTACACATACAAGGAATTTAACTCCGGTTGTTGATCTCAATATACTTAATAGACATACAATAAAAACAACAAAAAAATGATAAAAACAATAATACAATAATGCAAAATACAAAAAACTAAAATAATATACAATAATTTAGCTAATATTTATATACATAAAATAAATGAATTTAACAATATATACATATGTACAACAAAATATATACAGTACATATGCATATATATAACATCCTAAAAAATTTCATTTTATAATTACAGTAAACATTTAATGTTACAGATTATTTCACAATTTGTTCATCTGTATAACTGGCTCAAGTGTTCATCAAAGTGATAGCCTGTGGAAAAAACTATTCACATATCTAGTTGTTTTTGCGTACAAAGATCTATAACGCCTTCCAGAAGGAGAAGTTGAAACAAATTATGTCCAGGATGTGATAAATCTGCAATGATGTTGCCTGCCCGTTTCTAACTCTGGACATATACAAATCCTCAATAGAGGGCAGGTCAGCACCAATGATTTTTTCTGCAGTCCTGACTGTCCGTTGTAGTCTATTCCTGTCCTGTTTGGTAGCCGACCCAAACCAGACAGTAATAGATGTACATAGAATAGACTGAATTATTGCAAAATAAAACTGGATCAGCAACTCCTGAGGCAAATTGAACTTCCTGAGCTGACGCAGGAAGTACATCCTCTGCTGAGCCTTTTTAACAATTGTGCCTATGTTGGACGCCCATTTCAGGTCCTGGGAAATCGTAGATCCCAGAAACCTAAAGGTTTCCACAACAGGCACAATACTGTTAAATATAGTAAGAGGAGGCAATACTGGAGGACTCCTCCTAAAATCCACTATCATCTCCACAGTTTTAAGAGTATTCAACTCCAGATTATTCTGACTGCACCAAAGGGTCAACTGCTCAACCTCCCATCTGTATGCAGACTCATCACCGTCCTTAATAAGGCCGATGACCGTTGTATCATCTGCAAACTTCAGGAGTTTAACAGACGGGTCTCCTGAGGTGCAGTCATTTGTGTAGAGAGAAAAAAGCAGAGGGTCCCTGAGGAGCTCCAGTGCTAATTATCCGAGTACTGGATGTAATCATCCCAGCCTCACTTGCTGCCTCCTGTCCGTCAAAAATTTACAATCCAATGACATGTGGAGGCTGGTACAGTGAGCTGAGTAAGTTTAGAATAAAGAACTTCGGGACAATGGTGTTGAGCAGCTGAACTGAAGTCCACAAACAGGACCCTAGCATATGTCCCTGAAAAATCAAGATGTTTCAAGATGTAATGCAGTCCCATATTGACTACATCATCTACTGATCTATTTGCCCGATAAGCAAACTGCAGGGGGTCTAGCAAGGGCCTGTAATGTCCTTCAGTTGGTCAACACCAGTCGCTCAAAGGATTTCATGACCACAGACGTCAATGCGACCGGCCTGTAGTCATTTAATCCCGTGATAGAAGATTTCTTGGGCACCGGGATGAGTGTAGAGCGCTTAAAACAGGAGGGGACTTCACACAGCTCCAGAGATCTGTTGAAGATCTGTGTGAAAACAGGGGCCAGCTGATCAGCACAGACCTTCAAACAGGAAGGTGATACACCATCTGGACCTGGTGCCTTCCTAATCTTCTGTCTCCTAAAGAGCTGAATCACCTCCTCTTCACAAACCCTAAGTGCAGGTGGAGTATCAACAGAAGAAGATAAAGAAGTAACAGAGGATATAATTTGTTGTGTAAAATGATCAGAAAGGGTAAGAGATGTAGAATTAGACTTATCAAACCTACAGTAAAACGCATTCAGGTCATCAGCCAATTGATGGTTCTCTACAGTGTGGGGAGATGATCTTCTATAGTTAGTAATATCCTGAAGCCTCCACACCGACACAGGATCATTGCTGAAAACCTATTTTTCAGCTTTTCAGTATAGCATCTTTTGCTATTCTGATTTCCTTTGTCAGTGTGTTCCTGGCCTGGTTATACAGGATTCGATCCCCACTTCTACAGGCCTCCTCCTTGGCCCGACGAAGCTGCCTGAGTTTTGCTGTAAACTAGGGCTTGTTGTTACTATACATACAAAATGTTTTAGTTGGCACACACATATCCTCACAAAAACTGACGTACGATGTCACAGTGTCAGTAAAATCGTCCAAATCTGTAGCTGCAGCCTCAAAAACACTCCAATCAGTACAGTCAAAGCAAGCCTGTAATTCCAGCTTTGCCTCATTGGTCCATCTCTTCACAGTCTTGACCACAGGCTTTGCAGATTTTAATTTTCTGTATAGGTCGGGAGAAGATGAACCAAACAATGATCAGAGAGTCCCAATGCTGCACGGGGAACAGAGCGATAAGCATCCTTTAAAATGGTGTAACAATGGTCCAATATACTTTTATCCCTGGTAGGACACTTAATATGCTGTCTGTATCTTGGTAATTCATGACTAAGATTTGCTCTGTTAAAATCCCCTAAAACAATAAGCAGGGAGTCTGGGTGTTTGCGCTCCGTTTCAATTATCCAACCAGCCAGGTGTTGCAAAGCTTCATTAACACAGGCCTGAGGTGGAATGTAAACACCAACCAAGATAAATGAAGAAAACTCCCTCGGTGAATAAAACGGTTTACAATTAATAAAAATAGACTCTAAGTGAGGACTACATGATTTTTTTAACACAGTAACATCTGTACACCATCCTTCATTTATATAAAAACAGATTCCTCCTCCCCTCGTTTTCCCTGAAAGCTTCATAATACGATCCGCTCGAAATAATTGAAAGCCAGGCAGTTGTAATACACTGTCAGGAATATGCTCACCAAGCCAAGTTTCAGTAAAACAAAGGGCAGCAGATCTGAAAAAGTCCATATTTACTCTGTTTAAAAGCAACAGTTCATCCGTGTTGTTAGCCAGAGAATGAACATTCGCTAAATGAATTGACGGGAGCGCAGTCCGAAATCCCCGCCGTCGCAACCTTACAAGCACTCCAGCTCGCTTTCCGCATCGGCGTCTTCTTTTGATCCCACAAAGAGCCGCCGCTCCTCCAACCAAAAGCTCTCCAAAACTTTCAGGCTGAACAAAAGACGGAAAAAAGGCTCGACAAGTAAATTGTCCCAAATGCAACAGTTCTTCTCTACTAAATATAATCCGAGAAGGAGAGCCAGAGACCGAACAAACAGAAATACTTAAAAACAGAAAAAGCACCAGAGAGCACAGCACCGAGGCTGCCATCCACGGCGCCATCTTTGCACTATTAGGTTATTTAGGTCTTCCCTCCTGGCTTTATTTTGTTGGGCCATGTAGGCAATAATTTGCCCTTGCAGGACAGCCTTAAAGGCTTCCTAGACCGTAGCAGCAGATATCTCCATGGCTTGATTCAGGAAGAAGTACTCTCTGGCTGTCTCCCGTATCATAGATTGAAAGTTGGGATCTCTAAGGAGTAAGGGATTGCAGTGCCATCGGGTACCAGACCCACTCTGCCCAGAAGGGGTATAGAGGCAGGAGACTGGGGCATGGTCTGAGACAAGAATATTGTTTATCCTAGTGGATGTTATATCTCTGGCCGCGGAAGTATTAGCTAGCCAGAAGTCAATCCGGCTATATGTAGTGTGGACAGAGGAAAAAAAGGAGTAGTCTCACCCTGACAGGTGGTCTCTATACCATATGTCAGTCATTCCCCACTCCATCATGATTCCCTGTAAGGTCAACACCATTTTAGGGTGTGTTTGGGGGGTTGGTTTGGATTTGTCCAAGAAAATATCTAAGGTGAGGTTGAAGTCACCTCCAATCACAATTGGGATCTGTGGATGTTCAACCACCAAGGATTCTATGGCCTGGTTGAGATCCAGCAGGACTTCTGGATTGTCCATGTTTGGGCCGTATACATTTGCTAGCACCACATGGCCCCCCCCCAGGTGTGAAAACCGAACTGCTAGGCAGTGGCCTTGAGCATTGGAGGCCACTTGCTCCTGTGACAAGGAGCATGATTTCTTAATCAAAATGGCTACGCCTCTAGATTTGGTTGTCTCTGAACTCGCTATAACACTACCTACCCATGCCCTTTTAAGCCATGATACAGTGCTTGCAGTGAGGTGCATCTCCTGGATAAGTGCAATATCTGCTTGCAAGGAATGTAGGTGTCTAAGGACCATAGATCGCTTGACCAGGTGGTTTAAACCCTTCACATTCCATGATATAAGTTTAACACCTGCGTCAGAGTTCTGCATTGTAGTTTCCAAGGTTAGATAGTGTACAGGTACTCATCACACAGGTCCAGTATGGATAGAAAAGCAGGAGTAGGCAGGTTACCTGAGATAAAGGAGGGAGGGTCAGCTGAGTGAAGAAAGAAAGGGTGTTCTGTTCTCTAGATATAATGGCAATAGTAATCTGGTACAAAAGTGAAAACAATTGTGTTAAAGCACTAAGTATGCAACAAAAGTAACTGTTTTTTTAGAATTAAAGCTAAATACAACAATTTCCCCACTAAGGGGCAGATTAGTAAAACTTTTATCCACTGGTAACTTCAGAACTATAAATGATTAAATAAGCACAAAGCTAAAGGTGAATTGGTGTACGCACGAGGGTGCAGTCCTCAGCAATGACGAAGAGGAGCACTCAGTCATGCTAACCATTCATCTATATGGGGAAAAGTGTACACTGAACAACCAACAACACATAGCTCCATCCCCAGCTATCACATATACTATACAGAAATAATAAGGCAACCAGAGATGGAGGGAGGGGAAGGGGTGGGGAGGAAGAGTATACATTTTGTTGCTTTCAGGGGCAGGGGAGGTTCTGGGTATACATAGCCCATGAGGCTAGTTAACCTCCTCTCAGTATGTGGGCTGAAGCTAGGCAGAATGTCGTCAGCAGTCCCTAGAGCCAAGCAGCAGTTACTATGGGAGGCAAGGCTTTCCAACAAACTCCCTTCATGCGGGTAATGCCAAAGTACCTGCTGGAGGAGAGAGGAGTGGGGAAGCCCCACTCCAACAGGAGGGCAAGAAAGGTACCTTAATCGTGCCGTATACAAAGGACATTAGGTAAGTTGCCCCAAAGTTCAGGATTTAGACGCCCTCCAGAGTCACCCTAGGAGATTGGTCTGCATTAGCCATTACTTTGCAGTGGGTGAGGGGGGCCATCACTGCTGAATTCACTAAATGGTATCATTATATTGGGGGTGAGCTGAGTGAATGCCCCAGAAAGAAAGAAAGCAATACAGACTTAATGTGTTCAGTCACTGGGAGCTCGCTCCCCAGAGGCAGTAGGTCTTGTTGTGTGAGGTGTGGTGTCCTGGGATAACACCTCTGCAAAAGATAGCAAACCAGGTTTAACTGGGATGTTAGAGAAGTCCTGACAGTCCACCAAATCTGAGGGAAAATCTGCCCAGGATGAGGTATCTGCCATCTCCATAATGAATTTGTCCAGGACGTCCTGCTCCTCAGGTTGATCTGGGGTGGAGAGATCATCTTTGGTCTCTTTTGCAGGTGGTGCAGTTCCTGGGCCCTTGGTGGGAGATCCCTGGTCACTTGAGGAGTGTTGGCATACTTGGTTTGCTTGATTGGATCACCGCTGAGGTAGAGGGGGGAGAGTTGACCTGCTGGCCATTTAAGGGCTGCTTTGGTGTTATTGTTGTCCAGTCCCAGTGCCTTCAGGTGTGAAGGGGACCTGGGGGAAGCATTTAGCAGTAGCGCTGTCCGGGCAGAATTATGCTCCTCCCTGAAACCATCACCTGGAGAATGGTTCCTCCTGTCCTTTGTTCTAGGGCCTGGAGCCCATAGACTTTTGGGAGCTGCAGTACTGAGAGACATTTTAGGCCAGTATTTAAGGGCCCAGGTTTCAATCTCTTGGGGCATCTTAGCTACCATGTCCCTGCCATTTTGATATACATAAAGGTAGGCAAGATTCCTAAAGCCATATTTGAACCCTTGTGCTGCCAACAATTTCTTAATGGGTATGAAGGCTTTCCTATGAGCAGTGACTTCTGTAGAGAAATCTCTAAAAAAAGGATACTTTAGCCCCATGCCACATCAGTTTGCCCCTGTCCCGAGCTGTCCTCAGTATTCTTTCTTTGGTGGAGTATTGCAATATATAAGCAATGATGGCCTAGGAGATACACCGTGGGAATGAAAGCCACTGGGTATGTGATGTGCTCTTTACACCTCGATTGGTCCCTGCTATCTGTCCCCAGGCATTTTAGGGATCTCTTCATTTAAAAACTTCTCTGTGTTCTGGCCTTCAGAACCCTCTAGAATCCCGAGGATTCTATTGTTGTTGCATCACCCACGGTTCTCTTGGTCCTCCACCCGCTGCTACAGAGTAGCCAGCTTTTCATCTTGCTCCTGTAATCACTGCAGAATTTTGGCTTGACCAGCTTCTAGGTCATCTGTACATTGCTCCAAGATGTTCAGCGTGTCGTTGAGCACCAGCACTTCAGCAACTGTGCTAGACAGGGTCGCAGAGCTGGTATCTATCCATGTTAGGAGAGTCTCTAGCATTGCTGTGATGTGTTGCAATGAGGTACTAACATCCACTGGAGAGATGGAGGCTTCTGTGGGGGTGGTGCCCAGGCCTTGTGTGAGGGATTTAGGTAAGGCCATCCTGAGACCGTGGCAATTCCCAGTGATTAAGGTAAGGCAGCAGTTTGGTACACGTCCCTCCTCAGAAGTTTAGTTGAATACAGCCAGACGTTTTATGTTAGGGCCACTGCCAGTTAAGCAGAATCAGGGTGGCCATGCAAAGTCAGTGTCTCAGGGCCTGCTTGAGTCTTAGATGGGTCGAGCAGTGATCGGTGCCATGGAGCAATATGCTGAATCGCTTACAACAACATAACCCACTCTGAGATACTAAAGGAGGCTACATCAGCATGTTGTCACTTGAGGAGGGTCGAGGGCCCTGGATGTCCACGATACTGAATGGATAGCGATAACTGGGGATTGAGTCGACGGTTGAAGTGGCCATCTCCCTAGGCGTTCAAGCCATGCCTCCCAAAACTCTTGTTTTTACTAGTGTGCAGGCAGTCTAAATTTCAGAATTCTGCCAAGTTTTTGGGTAAAAACTGAAAAACAGTGGCCTTGCTAATGTTTGCTTTCACATTTCTGAGGACCTTTGCACACTGGATTTTATCAGTATAGTGCTGTAGCTTGTTACTGTCACATATAAATCAGATCAGTAATTTAGGGGATAATATTAAACAAGAGAAAGCGAAACCCACCAGATCACCTATATTGGCTTTCCTTTAGCTGTTTGCTTCTGTGTGCTAGTCTGATTCTCTCTTTTTTCTGACTTCTCCCATATTCACAACATGTGTGCATCTAAGCTGTAATTGGTCCTCCTCTCAAAATCTGTACCTCTGCTTTTGTAACACTTCCAAATTATGTATTTCTGCTCTCCAGCTCTTCCTATCAATCTGTGCACCCTTCCATATATGTTTACAGTACAGTTATCCCTTCCTCTTGCAAATATTGCCCTTTGCAGAGACAGGGGAACACATTTTGGAATAGAATAGTGTAGAATATACATATTGTGGGAGTTATCAATCTGTGAATACTTCAAGGGAGGGTATAAGGATACAGCTGCAAACTTTAGGAGGATAGTAAGTCTATGAAGTACAAACTTTAAGGGGTGCAACAAAAGAGGTACACAGATTGTACACATTTGTAGGGTAGTGTAATAGAGATATTATAATGTGAGATGTGGGGCCAAGGGTATACTTTTGTTGAGGGGTGCAATGGTATAGGTAAACATTTTGGAACAATGAAAATGGGAAGGTACAAGTTTTGCAAAAGGTGGAAATTTGGGGAATGGTGCAGGGACTGGGTTATGAAAGAGTTCAAATCATCGGGGGGGTAGGTGTAGCTAGTATACATTTTGTAAGGAGTATGAGGTTAAAGGTGCAAATGTTGTGAGTGTACAAGGATGAGCATTTATATTTTGGATGGGGTGCAGATTTGGGGAGTAGTGTGTGGAAGATATAACATTTTTGGAATAGTGCTGGAAAGATTTACTAATTTGTGAAGGGATGTAGTAGTAAGTGTGCAAAGTATCTGAGGGGTACAAGAAAAGGGGTGGACATTTAGAAAACTAAAATTTTGCTTTTGGTGGCATATGGTGAAATGCTTGGGAAGGGTTGTGGATTAAGCTATGAATTTGGGGGAATGTAAGGGAGAAGGGATATAAATCCTAGGGAATATGGGGATAAGGTAACTATTCTGTAGAGACTGTGGGTAGGGGCAAAACTTTAGTAGACTGCAGAGATGCAAATTTTAGGAGGTACAGATTTTGTAATATGTGGAGATACAGATTTAGGCACAATTATAGATTAGGGAAGTATTACAGGGAATGTACCCATTTCTGGAGCTGTGTGAGATTGGGAGTCACATATATGGAGGGGAGTTGTAATGAGGGTATATATTTGAGATATGTGTAGAAGGACACAAATATTGCAGGAGTCTGAATAAGTATACAATTAGAGGGAAGTGCACAACGTTTGGGCAGGTTGTGTAAATTTTGGTAGGGCTACAGAGCAGGAGTGCAAATTTTGAAAGGGTTTCATGGGTGAGGGCACAGATTTAGGGAGGGGCAAGTACACATTTTTTGAGTGTTATAATGGTTTGTTAAGGCACAAAAAAGTCCAGGATGCCTCCTCCTTGTCTTTAGGAGAAATGAAGGTTCATGTATTGGGGATGCCCTAGGCCGATACCATTAGTGACTTGCAACAATATAAGGACTCACTCCACTATAAATCTTCATTCCTTATTTTTCTGCCACAGATCAAAGCTTGTTGAAATTTTGGAATGCCACCTTTCCATCAGGCCATAACACTGTGGTCACTTTGTAGTAAGTTTTGATAAACTCATATTGTACAGGGCCTCAGAGCAAAGTATTTCTTAGTATCTTTGTAGTCATGCTGGACTGGTAATGAAGAGTGATATAATGCTCTACTACTGCAAGTGGGGTGAGCCCCTACAATTCTTCATATAAATCTGAGGATATGTGGGAGAAGGGGAATTAAATGTATGGTGCAAGGCAGAGCTGGAAACTTTGGATATATTTTGAAATCTATCCATTCAGTATCCCGAACGCTATTAGACCGAGTTTGGGATAGTGAATTCTGTAAGGCCACAAGATACTGAAATGTAATGTTGGGGGGGGGGGTTGTCCCTCCCCCCATAACATAAATAACCAATTCTGAGGGGGAGTGGACCTCAGAGTTAAAAAAAAAGTTACGAGGGGTGAAATAGTGTGCAGCAAAATTAGTGGTGATAAAGAACAGAACCTGGGTCCACCAGACCATGCTGGTAAAGCTGCTTCTGCATTAGACTTCCACACCACTGAAGCAGCTCAGCCAGTATCTGCATTTTTTGCTGCCTTGTTATGTCTGGCTAGGGGTAGGGTAGTGGTTCATCACATCTGGTACCATACCCCTGTTGGCATCGGTTTCCTCCTGTTAGATATCTAAATATTTTGGGAGACTGTACTTGGTCACATCAGTTTCAGGATTCCAAGTTTCAGCCTCTTAAATAGATAACAAAACTTTGAACAGGTGTGCGGACATGTGGAATAGTTAAAAGGGAAGGAGAGAGTAGAGCTGTACATTTTTATGGGATCATACATTGGAAAGGAGTAGAGGGCTTGGGGTACAGTACATATTTTGATAATGTTGTGGAACCTCAGCATAGAGGATGAATTTTAATAGAAATAAAAAAGAAAGATAGAAACAGAATTTGCTGGCAGAAAAGCACTGCTTGGCCCACACAGTCTGCCCAAGTATTCTCTATCTAGTCTGGCTCCACAGATCCTATTTGTGTTCCAGTGACCTTCCTACTTAGCTATATCTTTTTTAGGATACCCTTAAGTTTATCTCATGCATGCCTGAAGCCCCCTGCTGTTGTAGCCTCTACTACTTCAGCTTGTAGTCTGTTCCTGACATCTACCACCCTTTCAGGGAAGAAATATTTCCTCATATCTCTATTCAACTTAACCCCTTCCAGCTTCATAACATGCCCCCTTGTCCTGGTACTCATTCTCGTCTAAAAGATACCTCCACCTGCATCCTGTGCACCACTGTGAGGTACTTGTAGGTCTCTATCATGTTACCTTTCTCTACTCTCTTCCAGAGTGCACTTGTTGAGATCCCTCAGTCTCTCCTCATAGAGCTTCATGTGCAAACCCAAATGGGGGAGCTGTGGGGCTGCATTCAGTTCTGGAAGGAAACAAAGGAAATAAAAATATACTTGTTAAGAGACTCAAAGGTTTTTTTTTTGGGGGGGGGTTATTGAGCACAAAATATTGATGATTAGCTTAGTGAACGTGCTAGATATTTCCCCTTGGTGATTTACTGAAATAATTTGGTTAATAAAGGCCAATTTCGTAAAACAGGAAGCAAACACTGATTTCTGAATGTTATAATCTGATGCATAAACTGATATACTCTGTATGTGCTTAGCTACCACAACCTTGAGGAAAACTGTTATTCTTACATGAATGACAGTATCACTCACCCAAGATTCCACTGGCTGGCTTCAAAATGTCTGAGTGATTTTCTGCAAAACCATCAAATAAGACATGCAATACAAAAGATCTGTGTATGAGAAATATCAGTTCCAGCAATTTACCTCAACTGCATTTCTGATAGAGGCCTATGCACTAATGTGGGGCCGGGTACTCATGAGTTGCGTGCACTTGGCCCACATAACTATGCACCTGGGGACAGGTGCAGGGAGTGCAGTATGCACAACCATGCACCCTCTGCAGGGTGCCATTCCACAGCCCCACCCGGCATGCATGATTGTGGGGGGGGGAGGTGTTTGGAGGACACAAGCTAATATCCAGTCAGATGCCTGCCCTTGGTCAGTTGGTGAATCACCTGCTCTGCGTTAGCAGGGAATTCTGGGTAGGTTTGGGTTCCAATTTAATAAATGTACTATCAAGTACTCAACTGGATACCCAGAGTCCTCCCAGTTTGCCAATTGGACTGTGGCATACCAATAGGAGAATCCCCTGTCCTGCTGCAACCAGCAGGTGTCATTTGGGGGACATGTAAAAGATACAGCAGGATCCCCACTGCCATATCCTTCACCCCTTGCTCCACAATCCACACCTTTGTGAATGGCATGGAGTGCTGCCACACCCCTAGACACCCCTGTGGTGCATAACTGTATGACTGGCAGTGGGATAATGTGCACAAGGAGTGAGTCCCTACTCCAAATGCCACCAGGAATCCACTGGGCCTGTGATTCACAGCATTCTGACTTAGGGTTTCTTACGAAGCATTGATATGGGCAACCTCACCTTAATGCATAGGCCCCATGGTGAGCAAATAGTAAATTTTAAAAGCAGTTTTAAAGTACTGCAATTGACCTTTATGGACCTGTTAGCCCAGTACACAAGTAGTACATCAGTTTACAAACAAAATGGCAAACATCTGCCTTTGGTTCTCATTATCTGACTGGGACCATGTAATTAAAGTATACCACTGCAACACCATTGGTAAATATCTGATAAATCTTATAACATATCCAGGGTAATCATAAACCACTTAATGACAATATCTTGCAGGAGGAGGGTTTTTCTCCTACAGTGATTACTAGGGTTGTGTGAATACCATTTTTCCTAATATTCAGCCTAATATGCGGTTGCCCGGGGGCAGGTTTTGGGGCTGGGCACATGTCAGGTCTGTGGCTTGATGGTGTCCAGCTCCCTACCTCAGACCGGGTGCATAACCTGGGTGTTATTTTTGACGATGGTCTGACTCTGAAATCTCAGGTGTCGGCTGTAGTTAAACCCTCATTTTACCATCTGAGGAATATCGCATGAGTGAAACACCTGGTTCCTCCGGGTGACCTCCCAACATTGGTCCACACCTTCATTACTACTTGTCTTGACTACTGCAATGCTCTTCACCTAGGGCTATCTGGGGCTGATATCCGCTGCTTGCAGCAAGTGTAGAATGCTGGGGCCAGGCTGCTAAGTGGTACCTCTAGGACCAGTCATATTACGCCTGTGCTGCGCGAGCTGAACTGACTGCCAGTTCAGTGGCGGATCACCAAAAGGTAGGCTTGCTTACCTTTGAGGCCCTACATGAACAGGGACCTGACTACCTGAAAGATCTCTTGACTCCCTACTCCCCTAATCATCCTCTCCGATTCGCTGACAAGGGATTGCTACAGGTTCCCAGGGTCCATTGGAAAACTTCTGGGGCTCGCGCTTTTTCTTTGGCAGCACCAACCCTATGGAACTCTTTATTTCGTCGGTTAAGAGAATTCCTGACAATCAGAAACTTTAAAACTATGCTAAAAACATATTTATTTTCTCAGGCTTATCCAGACTGATTTTAAATAGCTTATACTGTTGTTGTTTTTATATACTGTGGCTTATGTCTGTACAGCGCCTTGATTTCGAAAGGCGCTTTATAAATAAAGTGTTGGTTGGTTTTCAGCATGCAAATATTCAGGTATTTGGTATTTAGTATTCAGCTAGCCCATTTAAAACAACATTTTAAAAAACAGACCCTCCCACTCTCTTAGCCCAGAACCCAGTAGAATTGCATAACCCTGTCCCACCATCCTCTCTCAGCAGCCCAACGGCATCCTTCTCCCCCACTCCCCACTCAAGCACTAACAATTACATCATTTTTAATACTATGAACAGTGTAAAATAAAAAATTCCTTGGTGGATGACTGGCACAACCTACCCACCTCCACGGCCAGCTGCAATTTTTCTTGGCAATTGTTTGTGTCTAAAAAGTATTAGAGTTATGTCCTTTCCAACACCCCCCGGCAACACTCTGATCCCCACAGCACCAGCCCCCAATTCTCTCAGTACAGAGAAGGAAACTGGTACAATCCTCCCACCTCCACAGCCTGCAGCCATCTTTCTTAGCACTCGTTTATGTCTACAAAATGTTAGAGTTATGTCCCCACCCTCCCAGCAGCACCCTAAATCAGCCAGCACATGCTTGCTCTCTCTGCATAGTAAAATCAACTGATCATGTGATCAGTTGGTTTTACTATACAGAACGAGCAAGCACAGGATTGCTTCCATTCATGAGAAGGTAGCTGTCCTTGAAGGAAGATAGGTCAGTGCAAGTCGCCTTCTCTGTTTTAAAGAGGGAACATAACTCTAATTATAAAAAGGCTCTCAGAAATGCTGCAATCTGATTGGCTGTTAGGATTCCAACAACCTTACATTAATCCATGTTATACTGTCATGTACAACCTGATCACCATGGCACATGGATTCTTCCTGTCAGCATTCTATCCTCTAGTACTGCTGAATGTGTGGAATGATGCATTCTGATTTTGAACCAGCATTCTTAAACTGTTGGTGGAAGAACTATTTTATTAAAAATCTCTCTCTAATGAGGAAAACATTAAAAAAGTATACTTTCAACACTTTTCTTTTGGAATCATTTTTTATAATAGCAATAAGGCACTCCCAGGAGTTAGATTAACAGTCAGTTAATCACCCCCTAGGGGCAATATGGCACTTAGCTGCACCTCGTGCCACATTACACCCCTTAGGGGTGATTAACAGACTGTTAATCTAACCCCTGGTCATGCCTCATTGCTTAATACTCTTTAGATACAGATCAGTGCTAAGAAAGATGGCGGTCAGGCATGAAGGTGGGTGGTTTGTACTGGTTGTCCATAAGGGAATTTTTTATTTTTACACTGTTCTATTTAATAAAAATAAATGTAATTGTTGGTGCTTGGGGGGAAGGAGAGTGGCACTGGGCTGCTGAGAGAGGGTGGGGATGGGGTTTATATTTATTTTACTGGGGTTTGGGTTGGGAAGGAGTTTTTTAATTTTTATTTATTTTTTAATTTTGTAGGTAGCTGAATATTGCTTCCAGAATATGAATAGTCCCTTATTTAGGAAAGGCTTCCAAATATATGGAAGCCTTACAATTCATGATATTTGGGAAATAATATTCAGCCCCTACACATCCATATTTATTACTATATGGAGGGCATGGCTTTATTGATTAGGCAGAGGCCTGACTGAGGTTGAGATGGCAGGAGGGCTGTACCAGTCACCACTATGGGACAAATAGTACTCTTTCTTGGGTGTCAGAGGGGAGAAAGATGGAATAGGTTCCCAGAGGGTGGGGGGATGAGAGTGTTATTTTTTGACTTGGTCTTGCTGCAGTAAGGAGGGTGGTGGACTAAACTGGTACAAGGGTGAGAAAAGTGTATTTCCATTATTTTCAATATTTAGATTTCTGGCAGCATTATTTTTTTGGGTCTATGTCCAACACTGGGGTTGGGGGTACAAGTATCAGAGAGGGGGAGATTGGGGAGAGAGGGATTGGGCATCCAGTGGTTGCATCTTTGTTTTTTTTGGTCGGTGTCCAACATTATGGTTGTGCACCCAATGTCAAAATGGTAGGACATCTTCAGCGGCGCTAGGGTACTTTATTTTCGGTGTGCCAAAAACTCATACCTGGTTGGACCAGGCATAACATACTCCACAGCGCTTCCCATTGCCTGTATAGAGCACAAGCTGAATATTGGAATGTCCAATGGTGTGCAGATGTTTTTCCACACTGGCAGCTGAGGCACAGGACTTAGTCCCATGTCAGTTTTCTGCCATTTGAAAATCTTGTCCCTGGTTTGAGAATAAGGAACTTCTTTGGTGGAACAAGGGTTGGGCTCCCATTATCTGCATTGTTTTTATTTTCTGTTGTTTCTGACATCAGAATTGAGCACCTGATGTCATGGGGGGGCTTATTTAGTGGCATTGTGGTTTAATCACTGGGACTGGGCACATATATGATGTCAACATAAGGGGTGGCTTGTTTGACTACACTGCAGTTTCATTGCAAGTGTTCACAAATATTTTTTTAATGCAAGATGTTATTGACATACAGTAGGTAAGCACTTAATGATGGAGGGGGTGCTTCTTTGATGGGGCTCCTATGTCAACCTAAAACTTTTTTTTGTTTAGTTTCATTATGGAGCAACTCCCTGATTGGTGTACACATAGTGACTTGGGGGTTTGAATGTGGGCAGAAAGCCTATGGTTAGGGGACCACTGCAGCCTTCCCCCCATTCCCCCTTACCCTTAATGCAGGCAACTGTAAAATGCAGCTATGATGTGTGCAAGCTAGTAACAATAGGGACAAGTGTGGTGCATGACTTGGCTTTATTAGAGATAGTTTTCATATTTTAACATTTTCTGAAACTTTCTAGAACAAAAGCACTAAACCAAATTATAAGTCTAATTAATTACTCATGGCATGAGGTAGCTCACTGATTGGCTGCTGTGTTGATCTGAAATCTCTTAGAAGTGACAGACATGGCAGCCACTCAGCTGTTCCCACTACAGCGTTGCGCAGGATGCCACAGAAACAGTGCCACAAAAAGGATTTTAAAAGGAAAAGAAATCACTACTGTGATTAGACTTATAATTGCAATAATGACCTCAGAGCCAGTCATTTTATCTCGATTAACAACCAGCTGGGTGGGGTGGCCCTCCAGGGCACTCTCCCCGCCGGTTGTTACTCTCTAGGAAATGATCGGCTCTGTGGTCATTATTGCTTAATTTCTTGCCAGGATTCTGACTAATAATGAATACTTTGCAAGTTTCATGGCTACACATGAATAATTGGCCAAGATATAAACAATTATTTTTTTTTTACAGATGTGTTTTCAACCCTAACTAAAGTGGTACTACTATAGTACTATAATAATTTACTCTACATTTCTTAAACCCACCATTACTGGCAAAAGTATTGCTAGATGTATCTTGTTTAACATGGTCAATTGGATTGTTCTTTTATAAATTTAAATATTTCTAGAACTGGAGGAATCTGTCAATAGTTATTCTGTTCACTCATACAAATAGAAGTGATATAGGCTTGGATAAGCAGATGGGATCAGCCATGATGGGCTATCTAAACATATGCTGCCTATATTTTTATGAAGATATCACAAATTAAATAAAGGACCATTTCCTCTGACTTGACTCTTATACTCTTTTAAGTACTATATTTGTGTATGGCTGACCTGTTTCTGGCTTGTCTCTTTTTCTACATTATAAGTGTTTTGTATCAGATGCATACTGTACACAGAAGACTGGTTCCCATTTCATCATGCATGCTTTGCCATAATCAGTTTTGTTTTTGTGTTAGAGGTTGATGATGTTGCTCCATCCACTCACTGTTATGCCATGACAGTGACTCTTTGAGTTAAACAGTAGCTTAAAACAGAGAAGTACAGAAAACAAAATGATAAAGATATGCTACTCTCACTAGGGTGGGCTCAAAACCTGACAGCATTCCTTAGGGACACAATGTTGACAAAGTTATCACTTCCCAAAGTTGACCAAAGCAAATGCCTTCTTAAAAGGTAAGTGTCATGAAGTAAAAACCTCCATTTGAGAACTCATTGGTCACATTTCATCAGTTTGTAGTGGGGTTTCTGAAGTGGAAAATAATTTCAGTGATTAGGAAGACTCTGTAGACCAGCAGAGAAGTGCATCAAATTCAGTGCTTTTCAGAGTTCAAAAAGTATATTGCTAAACAGTAATGACCTTGCAAAAAGGTGCCACAGGAATAACCAGTGCTTTATAGGAATTCCCCGGAAGGAGCAGATGAAGAGACTGTGTAAGACCCAATCAAACAAAAATGTGCTTACAGTTTGGATGATTTCCCTAAAGACACTGATGTTGAGACAATCCATAGTGCACTCATCCCTTCATTTTCCATCGAGTGGTCTGTCCTATAATTTTAGCAAAAGACATGTCATGCACCACTGCTGGTTCATTTAGAGAGTACTTCTAAAAACATACTGTACCTGCAGTCCACTTTATTTTAATTACTGTACAGTGAAATGTGCCTAATAAGGACATTGCATAGTTGTAATATTAAGGACATTTCTTGAGTAATGAACAAGCTGCATATTAAGGACCAATTGATACTAAGGACAAATAAATTTTGAGGACAGATTCTTTGATCCCAGAAAGCATCTGTAATAGACAAGCCTCTCTATATTTGTAATGTTTAAAGAGGAAAGGCATATTGATCTGTGACAGCTGGTTTCCAGATGCATTCTGAAAGAGGAGGGGTATGCACCTGTTTTATGACAGGGTAATGTTGGCCAGGACACTGGGGAAATGCATACTTTCACCATAAATGCAACAAATCTTTAAAAGTCACCTGGACAACCACCAGAGGGGAGCAGTAGGGATCTCAGTTTAATATATCATCTGAAGGAAAGCACCTCCACAACTGGGCAATTGTTTCAAAACAGTAGTATATGCAAATTGTTTGTGCAGTGCAAAGTAAGACCAAATGCAGTTGTTTGCTTGTTGAACATTATACAATACATCATTATTGCCACATGAAAGTGAGGGGGATGAAACATTCATATGTTGGTTCAATGGCCTACGCAGCCAGTAAGTGTTATGCTTGTGCAACTGTGTACTTAGGTTTGGTCATTCTCACTTTCTATTCTGGAGGAATTACCACCCTCTAGGGGTACCAAGGTCAAGGAACCCTAGAGGTGCCATGGAACATTTCCCTTGGCTAAAGGTACCTTAGGAAACATCCCTGGGAGAGAGACACTGCTGCTGGAGGAGGAGGGAAGGGGAGGATGGCTGGGCAAAGGAAAAAGTGATTCAGAAGGAGGCTGAGGGCAACTGCTTATATAGCTCAAGATGTAGTAGTATTAATAGTAAAATTTTTTATTCATACACAGATATATGAACCAGAATTTACTCGATTGAGCTTACGCTCGTTTACAACGAGGTCCTGTACAAATAATAGGCTTAAGTAGTACAAAAATAAACTTTAAAAACACACACCACAGATTTTACATTAAACTAGACAAATAATCATTAAAGACATACACCCTAACACAATCATTAAATAAAAATAACATAAAATCTTATTTACAATGGCAGGAAGGAGAAAAAAAGGAAAAGACATTTATCATTTTGGACAACAATGCCTAAGGCCTAGGGCTTGCTGCCGGAACCATGATTTAATCCCCAGCCAAGATGGTCTTCCCTTAAAGAACTTTACTTCAGTTGGAATCTTATCCCATTCAAGGGGACCCCTACATAAGACAGACTGTTGACCTATCACTAGATTACATTTGGGGACAATAAACTCTGGGGCATGGGCTGTTCTTAATGAACCTAATCTATCTCAGAAAGGTAATCTTACTTTAATATAGGGAGGCAAAGTTCCAGTCCATCATTTATACATAAAGGCTAATAAATGTTCCTGTCTATATTCTGGTGGTCTCATCCATTGTACACAGTTAAATAAAAAACACTTATGAGTAAACCGATTAGCGTCTAATATAAATCTTGTTAATTTTTCATAACACACATCTACCCTATTCAAATAATTTTTTCTTCCACTAGTGTAAATGAAGTTTCTATAATGCAATATAGGGATACTCATTGTACTAACCACCTTCTCCCTTGTCTCAGGACTCATGGTATTTATTACTTGATACAATGCACCCAGTTTTTTTCCTTACAGTATTTAATACACTATCTATGTGGACTACCCAATTTAAAGACCTGTCAAGCCACATTCCCAAATATTTATATGTCTGAACCTGCAGGATAAGGTGTCCCTGCAGGGTAAGAATTTCCAAGGCTGGATCTTCTCGTATTAATGAAGAATGAAAAAATAACATTGACTGTGTTTTTTTAGAATTTAAAACCAATTTACTTTCCTCAAGGAAGTTTTGTAATTCCTTAAAGGCAGTCTGCAATTTAGTTTGAATTTTATTTACAATCACATCTGAAGTGTAAATAATCATATCATCTGCATATAAGGAAGTGGGAGTGGCTGGTTGCTTGTCCATCAAACCATAGGTGGAACCTTCCTATTCAATGGCCTACACAGCCAGTAAGTGTTATGCTTGTGCAACTCTGTACTTAAGTTTTGGCCATTCACACTGTCTGTTCTGGAGGAATTACCACCCTGTAGGGGTACCAAAGGCAAGGAATCCTCTAGATGGTTCCACCCCTAGAGGTGCCGCTGGATGCTTCCCTTGGCTAAAGGTACCATAGGAAGTATCCCCAAAAGGAAGTAGTAAGAAACTTATAAGCAATGAGAAGTTGTAAGCCATGATAATAGATAAGCATGAGGCAGCTTGATAACATAATGGGATAGCAGGTAGCCATTGCATGAGTTTGATGGATTGCAAAAGGGGATGAGGGAGCTTCCTAAGGAGAGAGGGAATGGTAGTAGGGACACCATCCCCCTCCATCCAATAGCGGATCCTGCCTAGAGAAGTAGGGAACACTATGCTAACAGGTATAACCTGAGACACGGAGGAGAGAAAAAAAACCCTTTGAGGAGGAAATCTCTGGGTATCCAAGGCCTAGGTCACCTTCTCTCCTGGCTTGGGATATTTTATTTAGTGACGGCTCTGCTGCTGCAATTTGGAAACCCAATTAAAGGTAAGTGGAAAATATCCCAATTTGGAGCAACTCTCCCACTCTGTCCTTCAAACAGGAATACTGTAGAGGGTTGCCAGTCACTGCACTCTGCAACAAATGACCCCCCTAGGTGGGAGGAGGAGAGCAATAACCACTGAAGCACTCACCCGGCCTACTCATCCTGAACACAAACCAGGTGAACCAGAAGCAGTCTTGGGGAGAATAGCATTGAAGGGTGCCTCTGAACCCACTTGGGCAGCTAAAGGGGCCCCCGTGAGAGCCTCACCCCTTCATACTAAGTCTTAACTTCTGCAGCTTGTGGTACCATCCAGTACGGTTGATGACTGAAGGTCCACCCAGAGTGAGGACATTCCCATCTATGGGCCTGGTGAGAAGGACCCTGCCCCAAGCTTGGCATGCCCAAGCTGTGGACTCTAGGTGCAGAGCAAGACCGTCAGCTGCAGGGGAGTCCTACGCCAGAATGGTATGGCTGGCTAGCCCCAGGGACTAATGAGAAGCTGAATGAGTATTGAGTGCTGAGACCTTGCAGAGAGAAGATGGAAGGGAGCAGTTAGCAAATGATGGTGTAATCAGGGGTTATTCTGGACACAGTTCAGTAAGACAGGGTTGCAGTTCAGGAAAGCAGAAATAATAATCGGACCTGCACGTAGATCAGTAAACAATAGGAATATTCAGACCGACACATAGGTCTGCAAAACATAGTAGCAATGATGGACGTGAACGTAAATGGGAGCAGCAGTATGATAGTGGGGAGCCAGCCAGGCATCATTCAAAAGCCAAATTAAGGTGACAAATACTCTGAGGATTTTTGGCAGTGAAGGCAGGATTTACAACAGAAATAATTAGCCGCATGGGGCCACAACTCCCCAAACACTTCCCAGTCCTCACCATAGGAAAAACAAGAAAGTGATGGAAGGGTTGAGAACCACATGCAGATATAAAAACTAGTTAACAGCATCAGCAGTAGCTTTTGCTGACCTCAGAGTAGAACAGCAGTGTACAAACAGGGAATATCATCAGCTATGAGTGGTTGTATTCTATTGAAGGGGAAAATCACAAAGCTGTGAAAACAGCTATGACCACAGGGGAGATAGATTGAGCAGGGGAAACATGATTGAACTATATAGCAAGGTTCAGAGGGAGCTTGGATCAGGTGAAAACAATCAGGCTTGATAGCATGGGGAGCAAGTAGGCCTGTAGCATAGGAAGCAGCTTTGGCTTGTATAAAAACAGAAGTACTGGGTACAATAGCAAAGGGAGTAAGTCAAAGCAGTAGCAGAAGCTGCAAAAAGTCAAATGGTAGGAGCAAGCAAATGGTAGGAGCTGAGAACTCAAGTCCCCCAAAAAAGAAACACAAACACAGAAGAAACATGGAAGAAATATAAGGAAGCACATAGCCGGAGGCAAAATATAAACCAGAAGCAGAAGAACAAAATGCAGAGTCCAGCAGAAAGAAGCAGCAAGGTGAGGAAGGGGGCAGGCCCCAGCCTGCCAAGAGCAAACGGACAGAGCCTCCAGCCAGCAAAGAAAAAGTGCTTCAGAAGGAGGCTGAGGGGAACTGCTTATATAGCTCAGGAAGGGGGAGTGGCTGGCTCCTTGTCCATTGAACTATAGGCGGAATCTTCCAATTGAAAGCAGCATCATGTGGATGGTCTGAAATTTAAAATCATGTAATCTGTTAGCTACTAAATTAGCATCTCCAGTAATATATACAGCTCATACATGGAAATCATAGATCAGAGAAGCCCAGGTTGAGCATCTTAGAAATTACATTATAAATGGACAAGATGATCTACCTTGAAGGTTGCTTTCTTTTCAGAATAGAATGTGACTATTGAAGAATGCCAATAATGGCCACAGTTAGCTGTAGCAGTAGTGACAGGACACAGTTAAAAAATGATGTGGTGGTAGACAAATGTAGAAGTGGGGTAAATTCTAGAGGCCATGAGATTGAAAGTGTGCAGTGCTAAGGAGTCAGTGAAGATCTGAGGTGACCCAGTGGCTGGGTCATCATGGCAAAAACATGAAAATGCCATTCCATTGTTCAAGGAAGGATGACCACATGCCAAAATAAGCTTTGGCTAAAATGTAGGTGAATATCTGTTGAACTAAGCTGGTAGCAGGCATGACAAGTTGAAGAAGATAAATGATGAATGATCTACCTTGAGGTACAATTCACATTATCATACAAGTTGAGGTGGTCAAAAGAGAGAAAAACTATTTTTGTACATGCCTGTTTGACTTTGAAAGATGAGAGTATACAGGAAACACAGAGAAGCTTGTTTTGTGAGTGTCATGTTTCCATTTGACTGGAACTGGGAATGATTACTAAAAATGTCAGTTTGGTCATTGTTCCAGCTGTCTTTTCTGGAGAAAGGCGAATGCCCAGGAAAGTAAAAATGTCAGACAGAATGGAAAGACTTGATGCTGGTGGTGTAGTAGGACTAGGAATGCTGAGAAGTTTGACTTTGTTCATTGTAACGTGACCATCTTCACACTTTATTAATATTGATAATGTTTTCATGGGCTCTGGACAGTTCTGCCAATAACTTTGTTAATAACTTTCTAAAGCAACCTCATCAGGATCAATGTTGCTGTCAGTAAAGAGGAGAGTGTAACAGGTGACCTGCAGAGTTTACAATCTTAGCAAGTTACATGGTACAGTGAAACAGGATGTAGAGTTGGTACAGTGATCAATGCTGTTCTAAAAAGACAGTTAAGGAGTTAGGTCTGCTCTCTGAGCCATTCAGTGCATGCCTTCAGATTTTTTTTTCCATCCTGCTTTTTGCCCCCACCACCGAAACCTGTGCCTACTTGATGACGTGGGGGGAGGAGGTATGGATTTTCTGTTTTTTCTGCCCAGTACCCTGGGCCCCAGATCACAGATGCACATTTGCGTGGAGGTGCCCATGCATTCTGAGGCTCTGGTGATGGTCCCTTTGCCCCAACCAGCCTAGTGCCAGGTTCCCCCTATGGCTTGGTGCTGCCACCTAGCCTCCAACAGGTGGTGGCCAAGAGTCAGGGAAACCTCATGTCCCTACCCAGGAGAGGAGAGCTGCCTTGTGGCAGCTCAGTGTAGCTCCTCACTCCCCCCTGGCCATCCCTTTGGGGCCCAAGCTCGCACCTGAACTCGAGTCACCGGCATAGCGCGAGGTGAGGCATTCAATGCCTCAACCATCAGCACCACTAGGCTGGCAGTTTTCTAGCTTTTCAATGGTATTTCAGTTGAATCCTTTTCACGGAGATCATCTGTTCAAAGCTGTGTATCACCTGAGAGTGTTTATTGTGGATGGATTAGTGAGTTTAGATTTATTTGATGTTTTTTCTATTTTTTTTTCTCAGTGTTCTGTGACCAGGGGCTTCTATTTAGCACTGCAGTTTCTGTTTCGCAGTGCTTGGCCATGTCTCCATAGGAGATAGTTTAGTTTCCAAGCCTTTATCAATTATTGCTATGAATCTAAACATCTGGGACCCGATTTTCAAAAGTTTGCCTGGTGGGCAAAGTGTTTGTTAACAGTTTGCCTGGGCTCTACACCCAGTCACAATATTCAAAGGGGTCTTTTGCATGTACTAACAGGGTTAATGCACACAAAACAAAATAATACATGCAATGGGCAAAGGGAGGGGTGAGGACAGGAATACCTGTGCAGCACAATATTCAGTGCATTTTCACTGCACAAAGTGGTTAGCACAGACCACTATATGCATTACAAGTACTGCCAATCAAAACCCTGACTTACTCCAGGCAATTATAGTGGCTGCCAGAGCAAATGCAGCCAGCAACCAAGTTGGTGGAGGTGGAGCACACCTGCTCCCTGGTCCCCAGTTGTCCCACACTGGTCTAAATCTTAGGTCCCATACAAACAAACATTTACCCTGGTGTTCAGTGGTCCCTACCCTGTCCCTGAACCCCAGCTCTGTACACATATACAGATGTCCTGGTGCCCAGTTTTCTCTCACCGTTCCACAATCCCAGGCCCTGTACAGAGAAACATATGTCCTGGTGTTCAGAGGTTCCTCCCCATTCCTGATCCGTAGCCCTGTACGCATATGCATATGCCCTGTTGTTCAGTGGTCCCTCCCCTGTCCCCAATACCCAGCCCTGTACACATATAGATCAATCAATCAATCACTTTATTTATAAAGCGCCTTTTGAAATCAAGGCGCTGTACAGACATAAGATACAGTATATAAAAACAACAGCAGTATAAGTTATTAAAATCAGTCTGGATAAGTCTGAGAAAATAAATAAGCTTTTAACATAGTTTTAAAACTATTGACAGTCAGGCATTCTCTTAACTGATGAGGTAGAGAGTTCCACAGGGTCAGTGCTGCAAATGAAAAAACATGAGCCTCAAAAGTTTTAAAACGGATCCTGGGAACCTCTAACAATCCATCATCAGCGGATCGGAGAGGACAATTGGGGAGTAGGGAGATAAGAGATCTTTCATGTAGTCAGGTCCCTGTTTGTGTAGGGCCTTAAAGGTAAGGAAGCCTATCTTATAGGTGATCTGCCACTGAACTGACAGCCAGTGTTGCTCACACAGCACAGGTGTAATATGACTGGTCCTAGAGGTGCCAGTCAGCAGCCTGACTTCAGCGTTCTGCACTAGCTGCAAGTGGTGGATATCAACCCCAGCTAGCCCTATGTAGAGGGCATTGCAGTAGTCAAGACAGGTAGTAGTGAAGACATGGGCCAGTGCTGGAATGTCACCCTGAGGAACCAGATGTTTCACCCGGACGATTTTCCTCAGATGGTAAAATGAGGATTTAACTACAGCTGACACCTGAGATTTCAGGTTCAGACCATCATCAAAAATAACACCCAGGTTATGCACCTGGTCTGAGGTTGTGAGCTGGACAACATCAAGCCATAGGCCCGACATGTGCTCAGACCCAAAACCTGCCCTCGAGTGACCCAGGTCCACAACCAGCACTTCAGTCTTATCCGAATTCAGTCTCAGCCAGCTCGAGTTCATCCAATCTTTGATCTCGGAGAGGCAACTATTTAGCACAGAGACCGCATCAACCTGTCCGGGCACAAAAGACATATACAGCTGAGTATCAACTGCATACCAGTGGAAACTCAAGCCGTATCATCTGATGTCTCCCAATGGCAGCATATACACTGCGAACAACATGGGTGCCAATATGGACAGGGAGAGGGCATCAGAGGAATAAATTCCAGTGACCTCCCTCCAAGACCTGCCTATGAGAAAAGATCAAAACCATTCAAGGACCATACCCGACAGTCCTCAAAGGAACAGCAGGGTCTCCAAAAGCACCCCATGGTCCACAGTGTCAAAAGCTGCTGAGAGATCAAGAAGGACCAAGATGGTACAAGCCTTCCAATCTCTCTCAATTAGGATGTCATTTAGTACCCAAACAAGGGCAGTCTCTGTGCTATGCCTCTTCCTAAAACCAGACTGGAGAACTTCATTGCCATTGTGAGTTACAAGGTGATCATCCAGCTGCAACGCAACCACCTTCTCAATAACCTTCCCCACAAAAGGAAGGTCAGAGACAGGTCAGTAGTTAGCAGGATCATTGGGATCCAAGGAGGGTTTTTTAAGGAGTGGTTGAATAACAGCCTCCTTTAGGGGGTCTGGAAAGACTCCCCTCTCCAGGGATCTCCATACAATATCAACTAGGATCGGGCAGCTAGCATCTACACAACCCACTAATAGGTGAGTAGGGCCTGGATCCAAACTACAACAGGTTGGGCGCAAAATCTGGATGATCTTCACAATGTCCATATGTCCTGGTGTCCAGCAGTCCCTCCTCAGTTGCACAATACCTAGCCCCATACAAAGCAACATATGCCTTGGTATCCAGTGGTCTCTCCTCAGTCCCTTATCCCCAAATATGCCCTGGTGTCCAGTGGTCCCTTACTGGTCCCCGGTCCCCAACCCTGTACACTTATGCACATGCCCTGCTGTCCAGAGGTCCCTCCTTGGTCCCTGATCCTCGGCCACCTACAGCAAAGCATCTGCCCCAGTGTCCAGTGGTCCCTCCTTGATTCCCAATCCCCTGCCTCATACACATATACATATCCCTGGTGACCAGTGGTCCCTCTCCAGTCCTGAACCATAGCTCTGTAAAAGGAATGAAAGTCCCTGATATCCAGTGGTCCCCTCATCTCTGATCCCAATCCCCTTTGGCTAGGGATCAGAGACAGGGGAGGGAAACACCAGGGCTTTCCTTTTTTTGTACAGTGCTGGAGAACAGGGACAGGAAAGGGACCACTGGACACTAGGACATATGTTTCTCTGTATGGGACTGGGGATCAGGGACCAAGGAGGGAGCACTGGACACCATGACATATGTATATATATATATGGGGCTGGGGATCTGGGAACAGAGAGTGACCACTGGACACTAGGGCATATGTTTATGTGTACAGGGCTTGGGATGAGGGACCAGGGATGGACCACTGGACACCAGGGCACATGTATATGTGTCTGGTGAAGCCCAAGTCTGTTTTTTTTTTCTTTAACTGACATCATAAAGAATCAGGCTTCGGTAAACTCACAACCATGATTGTTTAGGACCCTGAACTGCGGGCAGAAGAAGCTAGTAGTAAGCAACTTAAAACCACATTGTTTAACAGGTCAGACAAGCCATCCATCAGTTTCAACACCTAAATGGACACTAAAACAAAGCTAGTCAACTGAAACAAAAAACATGAGATTAAAGTGAGGACAGTGGCGAAGCCAGGTTAAGGAGCTGGGGGAGGGGTGGCAAATCAGTCAGCTGGGGGCTCCAGGATAGTAGCAAGCGAAAGTGACAGTTTGAAAATGTGGAATGTCCAGAAGCATAATCAGTACATTAAAGCAGCAGTATTTGTCAGTGACTATATAGTTTTTTTAGCAACAATGTTTTTCTGAAAAAATAATATCAAGATGCACATTTTCCTTTTTGCTGTATTTCATTCTTGAACCAAGATAAGGGATTTTGAAGTTTTTAAAAGTTCCCACTACCGTGTGATGCCTGTCATAAAAAAAATTAAATATCTTGGTACAGTGCTGTGCCGTTTACCATCAGAAACATGTGGTGGCACCATCCTAATACATCCACAGTATAAATGTAGCATGCACATTCAATAGGTAACCGGAGGATGTCAGAAATACATTTTTACTAAAAACTATATGATGACATTTTTTACAAACTAACAAATGCTTCTGCTTTAAATAGATATATGCATACATTAGTCACAGAACAACAGAATATAAGTACAGATGTGCCTCAAATGTTCAACACCCATAGACTAGAGTACCAATTCTAGTAAGAAATCTAGATTTAGTAGTTGCCGTATTGGTCCTTGCAAGAATAGATCAAGCATGAGCTTCTGAAGAAGGACTGGTTGTTCCGAAATCTAGAGCACTTTGTTCTTGTTGTTACATCTATGTTGGTCCATTAAAAGGTATCAAATCATTTGCTTCTGGATCAATTCTAGTAAGAGAATATGTGACATCACCAGCAGATCAGGGTCTGAATGCAACAACTTCCAAATAGTTACTTTGTCACTTTGAATACGTTTAGCCTCCCCATCACACCTAGAAATTAACTCCGGCCTTTTCTGAGCAAAGGAGCTATAAAGAAAATGAATACATCAAAAATGTCCTCCATTCAACAGAAAATTACACACTTTATTCCCCACTTATTAATTTGATTCACTTATTCTGGGCTTCAATGAGAAATAAGTAAAAAGAAACCACAAAAAAATCCTGGATCTGTAATTTAAGAAATAATCAGTGGGATCAGCCTATCTCGATGTGCAGTTCAAATGCAGCAGTAGCAGGCACACAGGAACACATAAAAGCATCAGTCACAGACACCACCTGTATATTTCCTCAGAAAAACAGAACTGAATACATAGGGCCATTCTCTGTCACAACTGTATGCTGCAGTGATCGTAAGGACCATTTTGTGGCAGAGTTATTTTTCATTGTGACTGTATTTTCAGATATCCCAAAAAAGTTAAATGCAAAATGAACCCTGCTGATATTATATTTATGGTTGCCATTTATTCCCTGAAACAACACTCTCCTACCTGAGCTGAGGCAGAACTGAGCTGAGGCAATTCCCTTTCGGCGATGGTACAGCACATTAAATGCTGACCCAGCAATAGCCTCAAGGATGGGTACAATACAAAAACAGCATTTAAGTATTAGAAGCCGAAAAGTAAATGTTTGGATGCTGGACATTAAAAACTATGTGGCACCTCCTGAGTCCCAACCCCAACAGTAAAACAACACATGCAGTACTCAGCACAAGACTCAACAGTAGTGCAACTTTGCCATTTTATTTTTTTTTGTGCTTTTCTATCCTGTTCTCTTTTTCTTCACCCTTAAGAAAATGCTAAATATAGTAAATGCATGATAAAACACCGACAAGCCAAGATGGCAGATTAGATAGCCTACTATTGGGTTAAAAGCTAAACAAAACTTCTGCCAGTGTGTGACAGAGGGCTAGAAACCGTGTGACGAATGATCAAAATGTGGTACACTCAATTTTTTACAGTACTTTGTGGCGTGCTGGTTTATTTTGTTGTAAAATGTACAAAAATGGTATCTACCACAAATTTAAAGGCTTGCCTGTAGTTATGAGAGGGAAGAACTCCTCTCCCACACAATACTTATACAATATTACTACAGGTGCTCTGCTTAGAGTGAGTCACACTCGCTGTGTGGCGGTGCTAGTGCCAGCTTCTCTCTTCCTCCCTGTCTGCCTGCCATCTCTCTGGTTTTCCATTTGCTCATTGTGGTTTTGTGCCCCCCCCCACCATTTGTTTGTTTGTTTGTTTGTTTCTTTGCTGTTTCTGTGGGGATTCTATTCCAGCTTTCCTACTCAGCCGTGTTTTCAGCAGTCTCTATCTGCCCTCTGAGCTTCTATTTCCGAGCAGCCACTGCACCATGCCTCCATCCTAGTTGTGCACCTGCAGCCTGCCTTAGTTCCAGCTCCATTCTGGCTTTCTCAGTCCTGCCTTAATCGTACATTGTTTTTATTTTTTCCTCTCGTCAGAGCTTACCTCCAGTTCTCTGGCCACCATTGCCAAGCTCGCCCGCTAGCTGGACTTCCTCCATTCCTCTGCTGTGGATCTACTATCTGGACAGCCTCAGCCTCGGAGTTATTTGTGCCTGCTCTCTACTTTTGTTGCTTTCCCTTCAGCTTGGATGCCGTTTCCTCCTTCATTCATCTTATTAACCTCACACATTTCTATATTTGAGAGGAATCATTACAGTGGCACTCCGCTTGACCTAGCCATATGGAGTTCACAGGCACAGCAAGCTAGAAACATTAGAATTCAAACCCTGGGTTTCCAACAAACTACCTGTCTATATTCTCCTTTGTGCCTCCAGCAAATTTCAGAGCTTTAAAGTTGGGGGTCTTTCACTCACAATGCAAGTATAATTCCTCTACTACCTTTAAGGTTATTATAATTTGCTTGGGGCATTTTATTTATTTTTTTTGGTTTTCTAACAACCAGTTATCCGTCTGGGTTAAGAACCCGGAGCAACTCCTGTGGCTGAGACTAATCACCAGCACCTGTTCAGTATGTCAATTACATCATTACTGCAACCAGGGAGAGACTGGCTTTAGTAAGCTTCACAGACTGGTTTATCAACAGTTACATTCCATGACGTTCTCTTCCTAGCAATGCTTGCTACTGCTTTGTTAGCCATCATGTACTCAAACTGTGGGTGTATTCTGTTTTTATTTGGCATAAACTATGCAGGCCATGGCACTTATTTAGAGACAACCTATTACTCCTGTTAGATCAATGGGCAAAGGACAGGGAAATGTTCGGGGCCACGTTTCAAGTATCTATACTGGACACTTCTTGTTCTTACCAGTCATTGTCTGTCATGTATGGACTTAAAGACAATACATCTATAAAGGTATTTACTTATGCAAGGCTTGATCTAAATGACATTTAGTAGCACACTATGCTGTAATGCATTCCACCTTCCTTTTAACAGAGACAGATCTAGCTTGTATTCAGCTGCTTACTGCTGCTCAGCATTCAAGTACACGTTCAGTTTGTCAAACTGGATTCTCCTCATGTAACTTTAAACTGACACAGTCAGTCTTTATCTCCTATCCCCCTATCCTCTTCGTATGCCAGCTCATGTCTGCATATCAAGCCTAAAAGGAACCAACTTCAGTGTTTAAGTTATTGAGGCACTCCTTGTCTCTATTCCCTGAAATTTCAATTCGGCAACCTCTGATATTCATGAATCGGATACTTTCTACAAATGCAAGCTACTAGCTTTTCCCCTCGCCAATAAAGAATGTATATTGGAACAGTATGACTAAGTACTGAAATTTCATCAAGCTTCCAGCCAGTGACCATGGTCCTTCTGCCAGCCATACTCCACAGGGCTAGACCTATCCTCATATGATTACCGCTAATGGCTATATCCAGTTGTTTGCATCTGACCTCATACTACTATGTTAATGCCTAACCTTACCAGTGCAGCCTTGAAGGCTCCCTGTCGAGGATGTTTCTTTCACCTTCCTGCTGCCGATCTACCTTGTTTTCCATACATTGCGCTATTACATAGCTCAGTCAGCTACCCACCATCTGCCATCTTAAGCAATCCACACTTGCTTACACAATCGTTGCTCCTTGCTTACTCAAACCATTGGTTCATACCTACTGTCATCCCCTCGGCTTCAGTCTCTGGCATTCTAATGCATTAATTTCTACATTCAACCCTGAAAAATCTCAGTACTCAGTGCTCAATACTATTTCAGCACACCATGCTCAGTCAGCTCACCAGCATTCAGCTCTCAATCACTTCCAAACGAGTCTGATTATATGTATTGTACTGCCAGACCTCTTCTGGCTTACCATTCCTACTGCTTGTTTGCTTTGTCCCATCAGATTCTGCCTTTGGGATGTCTGCTATGCCAGGCTACCCTCCATGGTGGTGCCTTAGTCATCTAGCCTACATGGGGTCTAGTTTGACTCATTCATCCATTGCCTGACCTATGTGGGGTGTGGCTCTACTCACCAGCCTCACGAGGGTTTCTCCCGGTATTGCTTTGCTGCTTCTTGCTACTGTGAAGATGTACAGCTTGCTAGTCTTTGAGGAGCTCCTTGTTCTACTATGGACTCATATCTGGATTAGTTGGACATCGCCATCAATTTCTTCAGGATGCTTCTGCCTTGCCGTGTCAGTCAATGTATTTACTACTACTTCACTCCTGCCAGAACACTTAGCTGAGCCCTATATGGAAGACTTTCTATCTCAATATTTAGCTCTCGACTTAACTCTACTTCAGGGCTCAAAGGCTCATTGGATCCTGTTACAACATTGCTTCATCTGACTAGACCTTCTCCATCATTATTACCTTCCGTGACTATTAAGCACGTGAATGTAGGACTCGTCAGTCCCTTCTCATGAGTTTAACTCAAGCTGCTGTACCATTCTGGCTTCACTAAATGTGTCTATATACATCTCTAAAGAATTATATTGCTCACCATGAGAAGCTCCTCGATTTACATGCTTATTAACTTCTTCAATCTTCTGTGTGTATACCATACACAATCTATTCAATACTACTCCTCTGCTACTACATCTGCATCATGCATGTCTGATTTTACTACTACTACTGCTGATCTATGTGCAGGTCCACCTCTTAACACTATCTGCTGTTACTATCCTGCTTTGCCCTTCAGGGCCTAGAGGTTCATCACAGAATGTCTCACTTACTTTACTACCTGCTTCTCCACTAGGGACCTGGAGGTCTATCCAACTGTATATCTACCAATTCGTACTATGATCTATTGCAGATTCACTCTACTTGCTTCACCCACTCTGGACCAAGGTTCCTACTGTGCCGCCCTCTCCAGATCATGCAACCTGTGCCTAACCCCAGACCTTCATCACCAAGGCCTTCATTTGCTAAGCTTGTCATTCAGAACTTGAACCTCCCTGTCTTCATATTCTAGTTCCGGAGACTTAGTCATTTGGTTTACTGGTCCTCTTTGGGAAGACTTACTCGCGTTCTGGATTGCTTGACCATACAACTTTTGACACTTTTAATTAATTATGCTCAACCTTGGATTCCAGTCTGCTATCAGATTCTGCCTGGAAATGGATTTCTTGAAATAGGAGTTCCCTAGAAGGATGTGTTGCCATCTTCCATCACTCTAATATCAATACTGGATTCTAGCTTCCCTGCATCTCTGGATCAGGATCTACGACTCTGGATTTCAGGTTAGCCAACAACTAAATATAGTCAATTTAGGATTACTTTCCTTTAGTATTCCCAGAAGGATGGGCAGGTTAGTAGCCATGGGTCCTCAAAGGTTTCCCCCAAAGGGGGGTTTTCGTCTCCTGCGTGCTACTGGCCACACTCTCTGGAGTTGGAGGAGATAATCATTCATAGAAACATAGAATTTGTCGGCAGATAAGGACCATGGCCACCCAGTCTGCCCATTTCTCCTATAATGGATAAGCTGCAGATCCTAGTTACTCAGCAGCAGCCTACTTCTTTCTGCCCCCACCCCTAGAATTCCTTAAGACTGTCCCATGCATGCTTGAATTCCACCATTGTTTTGACTCCACAACCTCCTCCAGAGAGGCTGTTCCATGCATCCACAACCCTCTCATGAAAAATACTTTAGCCGAGAAATTACCTCTGGGCAGCCCCCTCTATCTTCAAATTGTGCCCCTTGTTCTTACACACCTCTTGTTTTGAAAGATGCTACCCTCTTGGACTTTGTTTGGTTCCTTGAGGTACTTGAGAGTTTCTCATGTCCCCTCTCCCTCCTTTCTCGAGGCTATATATATTAAGCTCCTTAAGTCTCTCTTCATATGTCTTCGGTGCAGACCCTGCACCATTTTAGTGCCCTCCTCTGGACAGCTTCCATCCTGTCTATGTCTTTGCAGAGATTGGGTCTCCAGAACTGCACACAGTACTCCAGATGGGGTCTGACCAGCTGTCTGTACAGAGGATAATAACTTCCAGTTTTCTACTGGTGATGCCTCTCCCTATGCATCCCAGTATCCCTCCAGCCCTCCTTGCTGCCCTCTCACATTGCTTGCCCACCTTTAGGTCATCTGATATGACTACCCCCAGGTCCCTTTCCATTTTTGTTGTTGTTAGTATCTCACCCCCCATTGTGTACTCTTCCCCTGGGTTTTTGTTTCCCAGGTGCATTACCTTGCACTTCTTTGCATTGAATCTAAGCTGCCATACATTTGACCATTCCTCTAACCTTGCCAAGTTCTTTCTCATCCTTTCCACCCCACCTTGTGCATCAACTCTGTTGCAGATCTTTGTGTCATCTGCTGCAAAAGACATACTTTTCCTTCAGTCCCTCTGCAATGTCACTTATAAAGACATTAAAAGGACTGGTCCTATACTGAACCTTGCGTACCCCTAGTAACCCCCTTTCTTCAGAGTGGACTCCATTTACTATTACTCTCTCTGTGTCCTATTCTCCAGCCAATTCTTTTACCCAGGCTGTCATCTTGGGACCCACTCCCAGGCTGGCTAACTTGTATATTAATCTTTATGTGGGACTGTGTCAAATGCCTTGCTAAAGTCTAGGTAGACCATGTCCACAGCCCCTCCCTGATCTACTACTTTGGTCACCCAGCCAAAGAAATCTATCAGATTCGTCTGGCATGACCTTCCCACTGTGAATCCATGCTGCCTTGGGTCCTGTGCCCCTCTGGCCTCTAGATAATCGACAGTTCTTTCCTTCAGAAGTGACTCCATCATTTTCCCAACCACTGAGGTTAAACTAACAGGTCTGTAGTTTCATGCTTCTGCCTTGCTCCCACTTTTGTGAAGGGGAATCACATCTCCCTAATCATTCATAATTGTTTGATACTTATAATTTTTGGGGGGATATCTTCCTACTCAACTAAGCAGCCTTCCTACAGTGGGATACAGAATATATCCAAAACATCAAGTCTTATCAACTTACTCACCAGCTCAAACAGTTAAGCACCATGCCTATGCTATCCAGTTTACAGATACTCTACCCTTGACTTACTCATATCTATGGAAGTACCTAAACACTTATCAATTCCTACAACTAATACTATGACAGCATTGTCCTACTTCTGTTGGCCTCTGTATCCAAGCACAATTTACATTAAACTGCAGTATGAGGCATATGCACTGAGCTATGAACCACACATAATAAAGATTATGTCTGGATGTTGGCATGTGGCTTGCAATGATCACCCACACCACAGCTTGTTTACAGCTGCCAGCACAGTTGGGGGCTCATCCATCTGAGTTGCAGTGGAGATTTTTTGTTGCTTTTTGTGGCTCCTTGAAACTCACAGCTGCCACCCAGCAGGCACTGATATCTCAGACTGGCTCTACTGAGCATGCATCCCCCCCCAAGAAGGAGGAACATAGCAGCGCAATAAGTATTCATCACCAAGCCCAACCCCCACCAAAAAAAAGCAGTCACTCCAAGGAGAATGAAGACAGTAAAAGCAGGAACAACAAGTGCTGGGTACTACAATTAGCAGAACCTAGTGTCTACTCAGTTATTCATGGTCCCTGTGTAAAATCCCATTTCGGGCAAGAGCTGAAAATTTCTCTGCCCTTGTTCATGAGATGGGGTCATAAGAAGGCTATTTTGAAAATTTGGTGTAAAATTATTTACAAAACAATACTACAAGACTACAAGGGAAGAAGGAGGCTTTTTCCTACAATTGGGACCTCTTCTTCCCTCACCAGACTAGCCACACACTGGGGAACAAGCTGAAAATAATTAAAAAAATTCAGGAAGCTCATCGGATATCAGGAGCTCAAAGCAAAATAAATCCAAAGAATTTGTTGGAGCTCATCAGAGCTCAGGAGTCCAGCCTCTTTTACAAAAAGAAATTAAGACATTTGTTGTTTGATGGAGCTCATCGGAGCTCAGGAAGCCAGCAGTCACTCAAATAGAATTTGGAGTTGAGCTCATTGGAGCTCAGAAAGAGGGCAAACAAATTAAAAATATTAAAAAGAAAAAATTTCAGTTGAGCTCAGTGGAGCTCACAGAGACCAGAGGAGGTGAAAAAATCAGATACCGGGAAAGTTCAATCATAGAGCCCCCAAACTGCCAAGTGGGGCTCAGAGTTCCTGGTGTAAAAATTTCAAAAAAGACAAGGACTCAGCTCACTTAGGAGGCACACAGAGGGCTATTATTTTATAGCCGCCTGACTACAAGGGAAGAAGGAGACTGTTCCAGAGCCAGGCCCCCCTCTTTGCTCACTGGACCAGCCACACACTGGAGAACAAGCTGAAAAGAATTTAAAGAACTTGGGGAGCTCATTGGAGCTCAGGAACCCAACAGCCACTAAAATAGAATTTTCTGCTCACCCTCCTACCCTTGCCCCCATCACCTATTTAATAAGCAGGCAAATGCACAGCCCAGGGCCAACTGATTGAAGGCTTCACAGGGAGGAGGAGCAGCACCTTGAAGCTGAGGTCATAGGGGCTGGTGGTACTCAGCAGACTAAGTAACTACTATTTTTTGCAAGAAATCAGTACTCAGTATCACGTCATAAGAGTGATCCAATATGAGAGACTAGAAATTCAGCAACTCATTTTGCATGCTTTTATTGTGGGCTACCTGCAGAATAGTGAGAGTATGGCATAGCGACCAGGGTGAAGGGAGACTGGAAGGGAGGAATAGTGAGGGGAAAGGGAGGGACAGGGAAGGGGTTTTCAGGCACTGGTGTACCTGTTGCTGCCAAGCTAGCCATGTAGCATGGTGGTGTGGGAGGCTAGCTCTGGCAGAGTAGGTACTGGGTTTCAAGACTGTGAGTGGGTTACATTTTGCCTCCCCTGCAAGCCGCAGCACTTCATTTTGTGAGACCTGGATTTTGCCCTTTCTGACATGCACCCCATGGAGTTGAGAATTCTAATTTAGGGGGTGTGCGGTGGGCAAAGCCCCATGAAGGGGGGTGCGGGGACCACAGACCCTCCCCCCCGCAATACCACTTTTTTTTACATCCAGAAGTCAGGTCACCTTAAAGTGTATATTGCCGATTTGCTTTTTGGTGATATACACTCACCATAATAGCGATCACTATTTTGAGATCACTATTATTTATTGGTTTCTTTTCTTTTTTTTTTAAAGAAAATTATCTGAGGATCAGTGGCAGGATTTTTAGGACAGTAAATTAATAAAAAGGTAACTAGGAGAGCTTCAGTAGCAGACAAGTAGTGGAATAGCAGTATAATTGCAGTATAATGTGAGGAGTGGTGCAATGCAGTGGCTGTGGGGCAGCCATATTCAGGCAGACCTTCTGGACGCTGAGGTGCTGCCCTATCTGCATGCATCTCTCTGGACTGTGGGATGAGGTAGCCAGACTCAGAGGAAGTAAACTGGGTCAGGAGTACCATCACCCCTATCCAGAGGCCACCCAGTCCAATTCAACTGCCTCAAAGGATGCTGAGAATGAGGAGCACTTGGATGACAGTGGGCTCAGGGAGGGTTAGAGCAGTCAGGCAGAGGCACATCCCAGATCCTATTCCACTCAAGAACTCATATGCCACACTGGCAAATAAGGACAACCAAATAGAGGTACCCAGAGAAGTGGAAGGAAAGGATGTGGAAGTTAGCCAAGGAGGTGACCTCAGCGGGAAAGCAGTGGACCCTAGAGGAGGAGGTGAATCCTGGTGGGGACTCCATCATAAGAGGGATCCAGCTAGGAAACACAGGAGGGGAGGACAGGGAGGTGAGGTGCCTACCAGGTGCCATGGCATGGAGGGATGGAAGGAAGATCCTGGGGATCACTGGGATGGCAAGACAGGAGGGTGAGCTGGATGTCATTATCCACCTAGGTACTAATGACCTGGCAAATGGGGAGCCAAAGGAAGTTCAGGAAGAGTTTAGGAAGTTGGGAGGGGTCTCAAGCAAGTAGCTACTTCTGTCACTTTCTCAGAAGTACTACCTGTGAGAGGTAAGGGAGAGCATAGGAGTGCATGCACAAGGAACTTTACCTCATGGTTGAAGAACTGGTGCTATGAGGTAGGGTTTGGATTCATTGGTGACTGGGGACCCACCTGGAGGGATGGAGGTTTGTTCAAGCCTGACGGCCTGCATCCATCCTGGAGGGGAATCCAAGCACTCAATGATAAGTTTAAATGCTACATTGACAAGCATTTAAACTAGCAAAGGGGGGTGGCAGGCCAGCAAGGAGGATACCTACTTGCTCACCCCCCACAGCTAGTAGTGGAACTAGTGAACCAGAGGAGTGGCTATCTCTGCAAAGCAGTGTGCAAAAGATGGAGATTAGTGCCCAAGAGGTGGATAGGCAGAAAAGGGGCAAAATTCAGCAGAAGGGCAGACAGCAAGGAGAACCAGGGATAAAGGATGATCAAGGAAGGGGCTGGAGTAGAACAGCTAAACAGTCTAGGGAGGTCAAATCATGGAAAGGCATGTGTGCAAATGCCAGGAGCCTTAGCAACAAGATGGAAGATCTGGAGGCTGTCATGGTGCAGTTAGACCTGGACATTGTAGCCATCACTGAAACCTGGTGTAATGATAACCATGACTGGGAGATGGCCATACTTGGCTACAACATATTCAGAAGAGACAGAGCAAGCAGGAAGGGGGGAGGAGTGGCACTGTATGTGAAAAATGGCATAAGGGCCACAGAGATCCAGGAGGAACAAAATGGGGGAGAGATACTGTGGGTTACGCTGGAAAGGAAAATGGGGACAGCCATCCGCACAGGTGTGGTCTATAGATCACCAGCCCAGGAGGAAGAAACAGATGAGGAGCTGATGCTAGCCATCCAAAGGATGGCAGACAAGGTGAGGTAGTACTGGTTGGAGACTTCAATATTCCAGGCGTGGACTGGAGCATCCCAGCAGCAGCATCAACTAGGAGTAGATTTATCCTGGACTCCCTACAGGTGCCTTCCTCAAGCAACTGGTCATGTAACCAACTCAGCAGAAGGCAATACTGGACCTTGTGCTCACAAACAGGGACAGTGTGATGGGGTAACAGTGGGGAGCACCTGGAAACAGTGACCACCAGTCATTGTGGTTTGAAATCACAGAAGAGCAGAACTAAACCACACAAAACACGTATCCTGGATTTTAGGGAAGACTTTGGGAAAATGGGGAGATACTTGAAAGTGGCATTAAGGGGAATGGGACAGGAATCAGGGGTTGAGGAACAGTGGGCAGTATTTAAAATGGGGATTACAAGAACAACAGAATTATGCATTAAGCAGGATAGCAAGGGGAAAAGAAAAAGGAGACCATTATGGTTTTCCAAAGAGGTAGCAAAGAAAGTGAAAGCCAAAAAGATTGCATTCAGGCAATACAAAAAGACATAGGCAGAAGGAGATAGGGAGAAGCACCAGGAGAAGCAAAGGGAGGCAGGGAGGTCAGTAAGGGAAGCCAAAGCTCAGACAGAAGAACACATTGCAAAATCAGTGGGTAGAGGGGACAAAACCTTTTACAGGTACATAAGTGAAAAAAGAAAGACAAAGGGATGGATAGTGAGACTGAAGGGGGAGGATGGGGGCCGCGTGGAGAATGACAACAGTAAAGCTGACATATTGAACAGGTATTTCTGCTCAGTCTTTGCTGAGGAAAAGGAAGGTAATGGGTCTGAAGGAGTACAAGGGGTGAGAATGTTGCAGAAATGGACAGAAGTCCCTTTACGAGAAAAGGGTCCTGAAGGAACTGGAAGTAATAAGAGTTGATAAAGAATGGGGCCAGATGGGTGCACCTTTGGTCCTTAAAGAACTAAGAGAGGTGGTGGCTGAACATCTGGCTATCCTGTTTAGCCGATCACTGGAAACAGGGGAGGTACCCTAAGACTGGAGGACAGCAGATGTAGTCCCCTTATACAAAAGTGGGAACAAAGAGGAAGCAGGGAACTACAGACCAGTCAGCCTCACCTCGGTAGTGGGGAAGATCATGGAAGCACTACTGAAGGAAAGATTGGTGGAGCATCTGGTTGTCAATGGACTGCAGGACCCAAGGCAGCATGGTTTCACCAGGGGAAGGTCATGTCAGACCAACTTCATTTAATTTTTTGACTGGGTGACAACGGAGGTTGATCAGGGGAGGGCAGTGGATTTGGCCTATCTGGACTTCAGCAAGGCCTTTGAAACTGTGCCACATAGAAGACTATTACACAAACTGGGAAATATGGGTGTGGGCAGGACAGTAGTGTGATGAGTAGGTAACTGGCTGGCTGGCAGGACACAGAGGGTGGTGGTAAATGGCTGTCACTCCACAGAGGGAAGAGTGACCAGTGGGGTACCACAGGGATCAGTGCTTGGACCGGTCCTATTCAGCATCTTCATCAGTGACATTGCTGGGACCTAGAAGGCAGAATTTCACTGTTGCTGATGACACAGAGCTCTGTAACAGAGTAGACACACCAGAGGGTGTAGACAGAATGAGAAGGACCTGCAGAAACTTGAAGAATGGTCAGGGTTTGGCAGTTGAAATTCAATGCAAAGAAGTGCAAGATAATGCATATGGGGCACAAAAACCCTGGCACAATATATCAGTTGGGAGGTGAGGATATAGCATGCACCAAGCAGGAAAGGGATCTTGGGGTTATCATCTCTGATGACCTCAAGGTAGGAAACAGTGTGACAAGGCAGCAGGTAAAGCAAATGGGATGCTGGGATGTATAGGCAGGGGCATCACCAGCAGGAAAAGGGAGGTCATAATTCCGCTATACAAGACACTAGTGAGGCCCCACCTGGAGTACAGTGTACAGTTCTGGAGACCATGCCTACGTAAGGACATAGACAGGGTACAGAAGTTTCAGAGGAGGGCAACAAAGATGGTGTATGGATTGCATCACAAGTCCTATGAAGACAGGTTGAAGGAACTGAACATGTACTCCCTGGAGGAGAGGAGGGAGAGAGGGGGATATGATAGAGACATACAAGTATCTTACAGGGAGGAACAGGGTGCAGGAATACACTATTTTTAAGCGAAAAAGATTTTCCAGGACTAGAGGGCATGGGATGAAGTTGGAGGGAGGACGATTCAGAGGAAACATGAGGAAGAATTTCTTCACAGAACGGGTGGTGGACAAGTGGAACACCCTGCCAGAGGAAGTGGTGGGGGCTGAAACAATCACAGGATTTAAGAATGCATGGGATAGACATAAAGGAATTCTGAAGGTCAGGGGTAAGGGGCAACAGACTTCTAGGAAAACATAAACTGAACTTACAAGCTCAAATGGGCAGACTGGGTGGGCCATAGGCCCTTATCTGCCGGCACTGTCTATGTATCTATGTATCTATGCATCTATATATTATGACATGGAACCCAGTACTCTAGTGGTACCCAACAGACAAAGTCATCTCCCCAGTTTGCACCTTGAACTGAAGTCATATAGAAGCATATAGAACTAAATGAACATAGTAAACTGCTAATTTGGACTCATTAGTTCTTGCATTCTTGCTGTATTGTAGTCCTACTGTGGGATTAAAACTGCTTTTAGTAGGTGGAAGTAATCTAAATGAGTACTGTTTAAATGCCTGTGCTCATAAAGTTGCCTGATACTAACTGACTTTTTGCCTGGTAGGGGGAATGATACCGTCATATGTTTGTTTCACTCTTAGTTTAGGGGAAATGGGCACTGAGATCAAAAGTTGGAGTTTTACCTGGGCAAGGTTCATGAGTTTTGCATTGACTGAGTTTGCTTAATTAGGAAAGGGGAAAATTGGGGTATTACTTCTAACTTTAGATGATGTAGTTTACTTGGGGCAGTTGCGGGACATTAGGGGTGAGGGAGAGGTGGCATGGGAGGAAACCTGGTTGAAGGGAGGGGTCAGCAAGGGGTGACAAAGTGGTGGGCTATAATGGATGTGGGGCAGTTGTTTTTAAATGCAATGTAGAAGGTGGGTGGGTGTCGGATATGCAGGCAGCTTGGCTAGCTAGGAGATGAGATCACCTAGCTGATGTGGAAACTTGAGGACCAAGAAGAGCCAGAACGAGGTTAGGGGCCAGGGTGCAGGGACAGCATAAATCAGACTGAAGAGACTGGAGGAAGGGATGAAACTGTTGGAGGATTCAGAAAGGAAACTATGGGGATGCCCAATGGAAAGGAGGACAGGGCACTTGGAGCTGGGAAAAAGGAATGGAGAGGGGCTATGGAAACCAGGAGGAGAGGGCTGTCACAAAGCAGAAGTGAGCTTTAGGGGAGCACAAGTGTGGGAATAGAAAGAGTGAACAAGGGGTCAAACAGGTTTGCACCACTGGAGGGGCTGAAAGATGAAGATGCAGTGGCAAATACAACGAACACATTGCTTAGACAAATCAAATGCACCTTTGTGACCAGAACAGAGCAGTGTCTTATACCACAGTATCGATCCTACATCAGACAATATATCAACTATGGGTCCCCCTTCTGGAGCCCATGCTTTAAAAGGGACATAGCAAAAATCGAACAAATCTAGAGACATACTACCAAGATGATTCCTAGGCTATCTTCCAAGACCTATCAGGATAGACTAAAAGCCACTGGTCTTCATTCTCTGCAAATAAGGAGATATGGAGGGAGGGTGTTTTATTTCTCTATAAGGCACTAAAATCACCTCAATTAATGGAACAATGTGGTCTCACGTTTTTAACAAACCAGATCATCCCTAGGCATCATAACAAACAAGTTATGATTAATAAGGCAAAATCAAATCTAAGGCATCTTTTTTTCTCATTGCATGCCCCAAGATTATGGAACATCTTACCACAGGAATGAATATATTGTAATAGCTTTAACACATTTAAAAATAGATCAGATATTTGGTTGACTTCTCATCCTAGCTGCATTAATTAGCCCACAGAAATGTGGGGGAAAATCCCAATGGGCCTCAGCCTTCTTTTTTCCCAAAAAAACCTAGTAAACCTAGTAGAGGTACAGAGCAAGTTGATACTGGGAGCTCAGGGAGCCCAGGAGGAGTCAGAGGCTCAGTAGGAGTACAGGAAGCTGGGGGAACCCATACAGGAGATAAGGGAGAGAACTGAGAGGAGCAGGTTGGGGGAAGGTAGGGAGGGTGGTGAGGAAGGAGGTCAGAAATGTCTGCCAGCTATGACAGGCACAGAAAGAAGGTCAGGAGGGGGTTGGGGAGAACATGTGGGACATAAGGTTAATAAGGAAGTAGGGCAGGGGGAGCAGGCCAAGGAGAGAAAACATGACCCAGGGAGGAGAAGACCGGTATACCCATTTTACGGTGACAACTTTACCATGCTTGACACTACAGCGACAACAGCCCCAGGTCGCTGTAATATCAGCGTGGGACCCTGGCACTGCTTTCTGGGGGTATTGCACCCCTCTCAAAGCAACTCTGACTCAGAGTTGATTAATTAAGAAGGGGGGTGGGCAGACCCTGCATGGGTGTTCCGGGGCAAAGGCCCCCAAAGAAAACATAGTCCAAGGTGACTCCCTTTATGCTGACCACAAATGCAGTTGACATAACGGAGTCTCTGTAAAATCGGTTGACAATGAAATTGTTGACCTACTGTCATAGATCCAAAAAGACCCTAGAGGGGATGGGCAGGAGGGATGTAGCCTATCAACTGAAAACATTGTTGGGGAAGGGGATAGTAGACTGTTAAGGTCAAGAGGTGCACAGCAAAAAAGGGAAGAAAAATAGTATTAGTCTTTGGGGACTCCATCATTAAGGGCATACACTGGAAAAAAGATGGGACCCTCATAATAGGAGGGTAGTGGTATATGTTCCTGGAATGGATGTGGGAAGGGCAGGATCAAGTCTGTTGCAGGAAGTGGGAAGGAATGGGGGGGACAACATGTCATACTTCACCTAGGGACCAATGACCTAGCTGGAAATGAGGTTCCAGAGGTTAAGCAATGTTTTAGGAATCTAGGAGAAAGTTGTAGGTTGGTGGTTAGCTCAATAACCTTCTCAGAGGTTATTCCAGTTCCTTGCACCAGTACAAGGACACAAAACAGAATATTTGTGTTTTATAAATGGTTAGAGGGATGGAGTAAGATAGAGGGTTTTGGATACATAGGGGGTGGGGAAACAGATGGGAGGATGAGGGCATGTATGCCAGAGACAGACTGCACCTGAGTGATGAGGGTACCATGATACTTAGGGAAAAGTTGAGAGGGTATATGGAAGAGGTGCTGCATTTAACCTACTGGGGGGAGTCTGTATCCAGGACAAGAGAGGGGGATAGGAAGGCAGAGGGCCTAGCTGGCGATCCTCATCAGATAGGAAAAGATAAAAGAGCAGGAGGTCAGACAGAGGGGAAGAGGTGTAAATGGAGGGCGATGTGTGCAAATTCACAGGGTTTGGGGAATAAGAACCCTAACTTGGAGGCAGCCATAGCAGAAGAGAATTTAGACATTACAACAATCACAGAAACCTGGTGCACAGAGCACAAGGACTGGGACCTGGCCATTGCAGGATTCAACGTGCTCAGGTGGGATAGGGTAGGGAAAAAGGGGGGTGGCACTTTATGTAAAAGCACATTAGGGTCACAGAGCTGCAGGGAAGGAAAGGAGGAAATGAGGCACTATAGTTAAATCTGGAAAGAGGAAAAGATTCAACACTGTGGGTGGGGTGGTATACAGACCCCCTATGCAGAGCAAGGAGTTGGAGCAAGTCTTGCTTTAGGTTATCCTCAGGATTGCAAACAAGGGAGAGTTGCTGCTGCTGGTAGACTTCAACCTCCCAGATATACACTGGGACCTCCCAGCTGCAGCAACCCCGTGGGGCAGGGGCTTCTTGGATGCAACTCAGAGGCCTGTCTGTGGCAATTAGTGGATCAGCCAACTGAGGGGAGCAGTACTGGACCTTGCTTTATGAATGGGGACAGTGTCGAAGGGATGGAAGTGACCAGACCTCTGGGACCAGTGACTACAAGGTGGTGGTTTTTGGTGTTAAAACCAGACTGCAGCAGGGACACACAAAAACTAGGATCCTAGATTTTAGAGGGTCTGACTTTACAAGGAAGAGGACACACCTGAGGGAAGCCCTAACAAGACTAGGGGATGCAAGGGGGTGGAAGAGAAATGGACTGGGTTCAGGGAAGCTATTGGAAGGGCAACCGAAATAAGATTCAGGAAGGTTAATAAAAGGAAGAAAAGGAGGAGACCTATATGGTTTTCGAGAGAGGTAGCGGAAAGGGTAAAGGCCAAAAAGAAGGCATTCTTATTCTACAAGAAAACACAGGATTGGAGGGACAGTGAACAATATCTGGAATTACAGAGGGAGGCAGGGAATGCTGTCAGAAGGGCAAAAGAACAGATGGAGTTAAATATTGCTAGTAACGTCAGAGAAGGGATCAGGTATTCTTTAGATACATTGGGGAGCGAAGGAAAAACAAGGCAGTTATAACAAGAATGAGAGAGGAGGGGGGAGCAGGCCCATCAGAGCAGTGGTTGGACTTCTGCTTGTGACACTGGTGACCCAGGTTCAGGAGCAGACCCGGGATTCAGAGGGATTGCCCAGGGGAGGATGTCTGAGTGTTGATGGACCGCTCAGCTTCTCCAGGGGAAGGAGGGTACACTAGCTTGAGGTTGCCTGACCTCTGGTGACAGCTGGAGGTATCACAGCTCTGACACCTGCATCTCCGGGAAACCATGATGGACGCTGGTGCAAGCCTTGGCATCATGGCACTTCACACTCTGGGAGGGCATACATGGAGAAATGCCTCATCCAGCATGACACTGACATGAGGTCCCGACAGTGGGTCCTCATCTGCCTGCGGCTGCAATACCACCTGGATCCCCGATGATGACAATTCCTCTGGGGAGGGGGTTCAGGGCACCCTTCTCCAGCATGTCCCTACATGTGGGCTAAGCCAGGGCTCCATGGGGAAGTTCTCAATGGAAAAAGATTGCAACAGATAAGGCAGTTGAGTGACAGTGGTTGATTGGGAAGGGGATAAAAATAGAAAATAAAAAGAGAGAGGGGGTGCTAGTGTAGAGGAGGACAGACTTAAGACAGATATACTGAATGTCACAAACCCACTCAGCAGGTCAGGCCCTCTACTCCCAAAGTGCACAACCTCCGAGTGCAGTCTTGTGAACAGTTTAACAGAACAATGTAACCCTCTTCTCTGTTTTGTGAGTTCGGATCAACCTTTGGTCTCAGTTCTGGAGGGATTCAAACTGTGAACCTCTTGTTAGCATACCCAATGCACAGGCTCAGATAATTCTGTCTTCAGGGGGCCAGATATTTTTGCCTACAGGCACCTAACCAGGTATACAGAGATGAACTCTTAAAACTTTAATAAAGACCTCAGATTTAAAATGCTTCTCTTTCCAGTTTGGTATCACCATTCAAACTTATGCCTAGTGTCTGCTATAACCATATATAATTTTCTTACAAATGAGAGAAAATCGAAGACAGACCAAGTATACTCTAAAAAGAGTTTTTACTAAAAATAGATAAAAATATGCAAAACACAAAATACAGAACTATTACATCACAAGACATACAAATCTATTAAAAGAACAAGGTCTTAAACAATGCAATTCTTACTACAGTACTTAGTCTCTAAATACCTGCTTAAAAGTGCTCACAGATGTTTCTTTGTCAGAGTCTAGATTAAAAGTGTCTCTGTGAAGTCAAACAGAATAATGTTTAAAATCTGGTTATCCCCACCTACTTGCATGAGGTCACCTAGCTCCTCCCTGTCAGAATATATATAAAAAAATATTTATACAAAAAACAGGATGTCTTTTCCAAGTATTAAATTCTGCAACCTCAGCATGACTCATGTCCTCCAAATGACATTTCCTTGATCTCATGATAAGCTTCCCCCTTCCAGGACATGAAAGCATCTTCATGATTTCACACCAGTTTACTAAACCTGGCTTCCTCTCTTAATGTCATAAAATGGATATGCTCAACTCAGGCCTCTTCCAGCCTGTAATTAACTTTAGATAAAACAGGATATCCTTGATCAAGGTCTGTTCTACTCTGTCATTAGCTTCAGGCCTGCCATGTAACACCTGGTATCTAAAACCTGTGTGAATGTGTGTTTGTGATCTCACATGCTGTTTCAGCCTTTTCTCATGGGAGACAGTCCATACACATTTTTATATTTACAAAAAATGATCATACAGCACTCAGAACTGGCTGTCCATGTCACAATCCTCCCCACCTAGACTGAATTTGGGGGCTGTATCCCCTGCATGGGATGAGCTTCCCAAATCAGTTCACACCTCATAGACCCTAGACAGCCCATCTCAGTTCTGATTTTTGACTCCAGCCCTATGTACAATTTTTATATCATATCCTTGCAAAGCAAGACTCCATCTTAGCAATCTACCATTGTTTTTTCCCATCTGCATCAGCCAAACCAGGGGGTTGTGGTCAGTCTGCACCACAAAATGCTGCCCATACAAGTATGGCTCCAATTTCTTTCTGGCCCACACTATGGAAAGACATTCTTTTTCCACCATGGAGTATGCTTGCTCCCTGGGAAGTAACTTCCTACTCAGGTACACTACTGGGTGATCTGTCCCTTGGCTGGATGTCTGACTCAGTACTACCCCAATACTCATGTCTGAGGCGTCAGTCTGAACTATGAAGGTCTTGCTATAATCAGGACTTGTCAAAACAGGAGCACTGCACAATGCCTCCTTTAGTTTGGAAAAGGCTTCCTCACAGGCTGGTCCCCAGGTAATTTTCTTTGGCATCCTTTTCTTTGTCAGGGCAGATAGGGGAGCAGCTAGGGCACTGTAATTGGGTACAAATTTCCTGTAGTACCCTGCTGTCCCTAGAAAAATCCTGACCTGCTTCTGGGTTTCTGGTCTGGGTCATGCCTGGATCACCTCTATCTTTATTTGGTTAGGACGGAGCTGTCCCCAGCCTACCACATGTCTAAGGTATGCCACTTCTCTCATGGCCACCTGGCACTTCTTGGCTTTGACAGTGAGCCCGGCCCTCTATATCCTGTCCAGCACTTCCCTAAGGTGGGATAGGTGTTCCTCCCAGCTGGTACTAAAGATGGCAATGTCATCCAGGTACACCACGGCGTACTCCTCAGCACCATTTAACACCTGGTTCACTAACCTTTGGAAAGTGGCCAGGGCGTTCTTCATTCCAAAAGGCATTACTTTAAACTCAATTAAGCCTATCGGAGTGATGAAGGCTGACCTCTTCCTAGCTGTGTCTGTCAACTCTACCTGCCAATACCCCTTCATCAGGTCAATGGTCGTAAGGTAGGTCGCCCATCCCAACTTGTCCAGAAGTTCATCCATCTGGGGCATCAGGTGGGCGTCTGACTTTGTGGCTACATTCAGTCCATGATAGTCCACACAGAAATGAGTAGAGTCATCTGGCTTAGGCACAAGGACTACGGATGAGGCCCAGGGGCTGTGGGATCTCTGGATTACCCCTAAATTCAGCATCTCCTTCATTTCCCTCCTAATGTCTTTTTGGACAGCCTCTGGCACCCGATATGCTGTCCGCTGTATGGACATCTATGTCCCTGTCTCCACATTGTGTGTTGCTAAGGGGGTTAGTCCAGGCTTGGCACTAAACAAGGGGGTAAAGTCTGCTAAACCCTTCCTTACTTTCTGGATCTGGTAGGGGGCCAGCTGGGGAGACAATTTTACTGCCTCCACAGAGGACTCCCTCTTACTCTCTTCCAGCAAGTCCAGAAGGTGGTCTCCTTCATTCATCCCCTCCCCATGACTACACACTTCAAACACCATGTCAGCCCTATTTGCATATTGTTTTATCATGTTGACATGGTGCATCCTTTCTGTCAGTCTTTTGTCAGGTAACTCCACAATGTAGTTCACATCATTTACCTTCCTAATCACTTTGTACGGTCCTGCCCACTCAGCTTGCAGCTTGTCTTTCTGGAACGGAATAAGGACCATGACTCCTGACCCACCATGTATGAGCAAGCTCTGGCTCTGTGGTCGTACCACACTTTTTGTTTCTGTTGGGCAGCTGCCAGGTTGCTCTTGGCTGTCCTCATAAGCTCCTTCAGCCTTTCCCTAAACCTAAGGACATAATCCACAATGGGAGTTCCCTGGGTGGCTTGCTTGCCTTCCCTGTCTTCCTGAATAAAGTCTAGGGGCCCTTGTCTCTGGCGTCCATATAAGAGTTTGAAGGGGCGAAATCCTGTTGACTCTTGGGGCACCTCCCTGTATGATAACAACATGTGGGGAAGGTATTTCTCCCAGTCCTTCCCATGCTGTTCAGCAAATGCCCGAAGCATTGACTTTAGGATACCATTGAATCATTCCACAAGTCCATTGGCTTGTGGGTGATACAGTGTCATGCATCTCTGCACCACCCTACACTTCTCCCATAAACATTTCATCAGGTCTGACATGAAGGAACCCCCTCGATTGGTGATTACCTCCTGTGGAAACCCAATAAGGGAGAAAATCCTAAGTAAGTCTTCTGTCACTTTGTCTGTCCTCAGTGAGGATAGGGAGACTGCCTCTTGGCACTGGGTGGCATAATCCACCACAGTCAGGATGAATCTCTTCCCTGAGGAGCTGGGGGTATTTAAAGGCCCTGCAATATCCATTCCCACCCTCTGGAATGGCTCCTCCACTGTGGGCAATGGAATCAGTGCAGCTTGGGTTTTCTTGCCCGCCTTCCCTATTTCTTGGCACCGGTGACAAAACCTGCAATACTCTTTCACCTGCTGGGTGAAGTTAGGCCAATAGAAATTCTGGGCTAAAAGCTGTGTTGTGCGAGCAATTCCCAGATGACTAGACAAGGGAATATCATGTGCAATTTTGAGCAACTGCTCACGATACCCCTGGGGAACGACAAGCTGCCTGTCTGGCATCCCTCCCTCTGTCTGTACTGCCTGAGTATACACAAGCCCATTTTCCCAATAAACCATATGTCTGCCATCACCTCCCTGTGTGCTGTCCGAGTCTGCCCAAGCCCTTAGCTTCTTTAAATTAGGGTCACTTCTCTGAGCAGCTGCAAACCCCTCACACATTCCTAAGGCATGGGACAGGTCCCCTTCAGTTGCTAAACTAGAGTCCCTAGCACTAGCATCAGGGTACTCAGGATCACTGTCAATCCCAACCCTCTGACATGGGGTCACCCTTCCCTCTTCGGAGTAACCCTCTGTAGCTGTGTGATTACTTGCTACTGGGGAAATTTCTACCCCCTCTTCATTAATCTCCATCTCAGGAGACATAGGCTGGGGAACCAGCCTCTCAGTGGTTTCCACAATGGCTTCTGTGGGGTTCGGGGAACTACAATTTTCCCTTTCCACTTGGCTATGGGTAACTGCACATACCATCCCCTGTTTTAGATTGTTGCCCAGGATCACATCCACTACTAAGGTTTTGGCTACAGCTACCTGTTGCACAGTTCCCCCTGTTTCACCCCAGTCTAAGAGAACACTAGTGAGGGGCAATGTTTTTGCCTCACCAGTGAAGTCCTATACAGTGATGTATTTATTGGGTATAAGCTGACTAGGCTCTACCAGATCCCACTTTACCAAGGTCAGGGATGCCCCTGTGTCCCTTAACCTTTGCGTCTGTACACCATTCACCATGACTGGTGCATGTGTTCCATCATGTTCACTGGCATGCTTCAAGGGACACACAAACAACTCACTTCTTTTCTAGCACCCAGTTTTATATCATTGCTCACCTTTTTGGGACACTTTCTGGCAATATTCCCAGTTTCCTTACACAACCAACATTTAGTTCTTCTCTCAAAGAAATCTTCTCTCTGAAACCTGGGGCTAACTGGTTTTGGTGGAGGCAGTGAGGGTTTTAGCTGCCCTGAAGGGGCGCTTTTCCCTTTCTGCACTGCCATGCCTGCCCCATTCGCTCTCAGAGCAGGTCTACTCTTGGCATAGTGGTCCAAGAGTCTCACAGCCTCTTGTACTGTTTTGGGATCTCGATCCTCTAGCCAGGTTTTTAGCTCCACTGGGCATGCCAAATAAAACTGTTCTAATAAAATCACATTTTCAATTTTATTAACAGAGTTTGCCTCAATTCCTTCCCACCAATGTTTTAAAAACTGATGTTATTTCATGGCTAGCTCCTCATAGCTCATATCAGGGCTTCTCCTGATTTTACAGAATTTAGCTCTGTATGATTCAGCAGTTAATTCAAACTTTTTAACAGTGCAGCTTTTAGCTTGCTGTAATCATTGCTGTCCTCATTGTCCATTTGACCCAATGCATCCTAAGCTTTCCCAGTAAGTAGCGGGGATAGCTGGAAGCTCCAGGACTCTCTAGGAATTTTAGCATGAATACAAACTTTTTTAAAAGAATTTAAAAAGGCATCCATATCCTCCCCCTCTTTAAACTCGGCTATTAATTTGGAGTTCAATTTGTAACCCAGTCCTGCAGTCCCAGTTAAACTCAAGCCACTAACCTGCTCTGGTGCTGCTGGTCAGAGTCGTAGCTTCTCCAGTTCATGTTGCCTCTGGCACTCCTCTCTCTTTCTTCTGCAGCTCACTGGCACTCACGCTCCTCATGGTCTACATCTCAGCATTCTTGCTCTGCCTCATGGCCCGCTTTTCATTTCCCTCATTCTCTCTTCTCCTGGAACTCCAGCTTCATCCTGTGCAACTCAAACTGCAGCCTGAGTACCTCTGGATTCAGGATACTGGTGACCTTTCCCTGCTGCTGTTGCCCTTCACTGACAGTGGCCCTGTTGCCCTCCTCATTGGATCTGGACACTGCACTGGCAACTAGACCTGCCACACTTGAGGTTTGGTCCTTTCCAATCATGGTCCATGACTCGCTGCTCTGGGTTTCTGCTACCATCAGGGCATCTATGAGGTTCTGCTTTTTGGCTGTCACCTTGAACGGGACTCCTCTGTCCCAGCACAACTGCTTCAAGTAATCTTCAGTGTGCCTGCTGTAGTTGGAAGCCATCTTCTTGCCTGTCTATGGCTACTCTGACTTGTACTTTAGGAAAAAAATAAAAAGGGTAGGAACTTGACTGTACACCAAGTGATATATAGTTATTTTTCCTTTTAAAATAAAACTCTGCCTTTTTTCTTTCTTTGCAAGTGAACTTATGGTCTCAGTCTGACACAGAACAATAAAGCTTGTGATACCAAAATTATGCCACCACTGCCAACCAATCTGTCACAACTCCCTTCAGCAGGTCAGGCCCTCTACTCCCAAAGTGCCAACCTCCAAGCCCAGTCTTGTGAACAGTTTAACAGAACAAGGTAACCTTCTTATCTGTTTTGTGAGTTCGGATCAACCTTTGGTCTCAGTTCTAGAGGGATTCAAACTGTGAACCTCTTGCTAGCATACCCAATGCACAGGATCAGATAATTCTGTCTTTGGGAGGCCAGATATCTTTGCCTACGGGCACCTAACCAGGTATACAGAGATGAACTCTTAAAAACTTTAATAAAGACATCAGATTTAAAATGTTTCTCTTTCCAGTTTGGTATCACCATTCAAGCTTATGCCTAGTGTCAACTAAAACCAAATATACTTTTCTTACAAATGAAAGCAAATTGAAGACAGACCAAGTATGCTCTAAAAAGAGTTTTTACTAAACATAGATAAAAATATGTAAAACACAAAATACAGAACTATTATATCACAAGACATACAAATCTATTAAAAGAACAAGGTTTTAAACAGTGTAATTCTTATTACACTACTTAGTCTCTAAATACCTGCTTAAAAGTGCTCACAGATGTTTCTTTGTCAGAGTCTAGATAAAAAGTGTCTCTGTGAAGTCAAACAGAATAATGTTTAAAATCTGGTTTTCCCCACCTATTTGCATGAGGTCACCTAGCTCCTCCCTGTCAGAATATATAAAAAAAATATATAAAAAACAGGATGTCTTTTCCAAGTATTAAATTCTGCAACCTCAGCATGACTCATGTCCTCCAAATAACATTTCTTTGATCTCATGATAAGCTTCCGCCTTCTAGGACATGAAAGCATCTTTATGATTTTGCACCAGTTTACTAAACCTGGTTTCCTCTCCTAATGTCATAAAATGGATATGCTCAACTCAGGCCTCTTCCAGCCTGTAATTAACTTTAGATAAAACAGGATATCATTGATCAAGGTCTGTTCTACTCTATCATTAGCTTCAGGCCTGCCATGTAACACCTGGTATCTAAAACCTGTGTTAGTGTGTGTGTGTTCTCACATGCTGTTTCAGCCTTTTCTCATGGGAGACAGTCCACACACATTTTTATATTTACAAAAAAATGATCATATAGCTCTCAGAACTGGCTGGCCATGTCACACTGAACATGTAATCTTTTCAGTGTTCACAAGAGAGGAAGAGAACATGGTGATAAAGAGTGGGGGGTGAAGGGATAGATACCTCACCCTTCATGGCAGATAGGGTCTCTAGGGAATTAGGTGGTCTTTGGGTAGATTAGGCCATGGGTTCAGATGGGATGCATCCCAGGATCCTGAAAGAGCTCAGGGTAGAGTTAGCAAAACTACTGGTGGAACTTTTCACCTTGTTTCTGGAAACTGGTGAGGTTCCTGAGGACTGGAGGTAGGCAACCATGGTACTGCATCATGAGGGCAGTGACAGGGAGGAGGGGGTAAATTACAGGCCATTGAACCTGACATCAGTGGTCAGGAAGATTATGGAGTCACTCCTAAATGAAAGACAGGTGGACTACCTGGAAGGCAAGGGGCTGGTTGATCACAGACAGCATGGGTTTGTCAGGAGGAGATCCTTTCAGATGAACTTAATAGGGTTTTTCAACTGGGAGGCAGGAGTTGTGGACTAGGGAGGGGCAGTGGGCATGGCCTATCTGGACTTCAGAAAGGCTTTTGACACTGCTCCCCAGAAAAGATTATTAAACAAGATGGAGGGTCTAGAAATGGGTCATACCACAATAAAGTGGGTGGGAAACTGGCTGTTGGGTAAATCACAGAAGGTGATTGTAAATGGGGTGCTATCTGAGGAGGGAAGTCTCATGAGCAGGATGCTACAGGGGCTGTACTGGGCCCAATCCTTTTCAACGTTTTCATTTGGGATAGTGCTGCAGGTCTAGAGAGAAGAGTGGTTTGTTTGTTGATGATATCAAGATATGTAATAGAGTGGACACATCAGAGAGAGGCTAGAGGTGGTCCAAGGTTTGAAAGCTATATTTCAGTCCATGTAAATGTGACATTATGTATATGGGGCACTGAAAACCAGGAGCAACATGTGTGATTAATGGGGAGGAAATAGCAGTTGTGGAAGATGAGAGAGACTTAGGGGTCATCATCTCATCTGACCTGAAGGTGGTTAACCAGTGCCAGGTTGCAGTGGGGAGGGTGAGCAGAATGCAGGGATGTATAAGTTGAGGCATTGCCATTAGAAGGAAGGAGGGCATCATACCCCTGAATACGGATCTGTTCAGACCTCATCTGGAGTTCTATGTTTAATTCTAGAGACTGCACTTGGGTAAATCACAGAAGGTGATTGTAAATGGGTTGCTATCTGAGGAGGGGAGGCTCATGAGCAGGGCGCTACAGGGGCTATACTCTGTCCAATCCTTTTCAACATTTTCATTTGGGATAGTGCTGCAGGTCTAGAGAGGAGAGTGTGTTTGTTTGCCGATGATATCAAGATATGTAATAGAGTGGACACAACAGAGAGACACTAAAGAGGTGTTCCAAAGTGGAGGCAGTCCAGAGGAGGGCCACTCAGATGGTTCCAGGGATGCAATGGAGGGCTTATAAGGAAAGGTTGAGGGAGCTGGACATGTACTCTATGGAGGATAGGAAAGACCCCTCCAAATTCCTCGGCTGCAGCCCTATTGGCTCTGGCCAGAGTTTGTTTCTAGCACTGCCGCTATGAAAAATGTAATTAAGTTATACCTTTCCCTATAAAGAGGACAAAACAGCAATGCCAATGGAATAAATGGAATTAGATGTTACAAGCTATTTATGAGGGAGATAATAAAACATTTGGGACATTGGTTTCCTGGGGTACAAGTGCAACCAAAACCAATATCAACATATACATTAAGGAGCAGGAGTGGATTCACTACTTCGAGGGGATTTTTGGTGAATCCCCTGAAATAGGGGCTCCTTCATGTCTGGATGATGAAAGACTTTTTATACCTCTTAATTGACAGGAGAGAGATATATATGGCACATAAGACTATGAAGACTAGCAAAGCCCCAGGGCCAGATCAAATCCTTGCTGAGGCATTTTGGCTAATGCTTCTGTCTGGACTGATCTATTGATTATCATATTTAATCAGATCCTGAGGGATTCTTTCCTCCCACCAACTTAGCAAGGAGTAATTACTACGCCCATCTGCAAGAAGGGAAATTGCCTTGACCCAGCTATGTACAGACCAACAAGCTTGTTTGATGCATCTTTAAAACTCTTCTGTAAAACCATATTAGATAAATTATTGATTTATTTAGAGAGGGTGGGAGGCATTAGTAAGTTTTAAGCTGATTTTAAAGCAGATTACAATACTATTGATAATTGCTTTATATTCCCTCACTTAGTAGAAAAGTATGTTTACCTACGGAAACTAAATATTTATGTACTAAAGTTCATATTAAGGTTCATACTAAGGTTTTGCAAGGAGTAAGAAGGTCATTCTGACCCACAGATGCTGCTATACTATATCATCAGTAACCAGAGTATTTCAAACAATGTCCAGATAGAAAAAATGTATCTAGGCATTTTTTCAACTGAGATTTAGTAGCGCTAATAACTATCTCGAGAGGCAGTTTGTTCAAAGGATTAATTACTCTTAAAGTGTAGCAGAACTTTCTACTAATGCAGTTACATTTTCTGCCCATGAGTTGGAGAGGATGACCTACAGTATTATGAGTAATGTCTTTAAACTCCAGGCCTATTTCAGTCATGAGATATGGATCTTGTATAATGTTGTATAAGAACAGTAAGTCTCCTCTCATATGACATGTCTCAAGTGTTAGTAAGTTTATGTGATTTAATCTAGTTTCATAAGTGTCATTGCATAAGTTATGTAAGTGCTTAGTATATTTCCTTTGGACCTTTTCTAAAAGAGAACAATCTGATTTTTTATTGGGTTCTATATCTGGGATGCAAACTCCAAATGTGTCTGACATATGATCTGAACAGGGCATCAGCACTTGTGTGTTTCTAGATTTTATATTCCACCTAATTGACCATATTACTCTGTTGGTTTTACATATGACTTCATTTATTTGTTTAGATGGATTTAAATAATTTGAAATAATGACACCCAAGTCCTTTTCCTCAGTAGTGGCATTCAGAGTGATTCCACCCAGCATATATGAAGCTTCTGGGTTACCAGGGTCAAGGTGCATAACTATGCACTTGCTAGGATTCAGTCCATGCGCTAAGTAATAACCCATGAAGATATCTTGTCAAGATCATGTTGGACAATATATGTATCCTAAGTGTTTTTACAAGGTCTGCCAATCTTAATGTCATCTGCATATTTGATTGTTTGAGATAAACAATCTTTGGTCATATCTGCTATAAATAGTTGGAATAAACAGGGTCCAATAACTGATCCCTGTGGCACACTGCTGGTCACCCATCCCAAGTCAAATAATTGTCCATTTATTAAAACTCTCTGTGTTTTCTTCCCAAAAGCCAATTACAAATCCAATCTATGATGTATGTATTAATTTGAAATTTGTGTGGTGCCCCGCAGGTGGTAAGGAGGATGTTAACATGTGCTGGGTTTCCACATCAATAAAAAAGGGGTAATAAAGCAACTGTGTTGATGACACCAGTAACTTGCACACAAATTACTAACACAGGTCCAAAAAGAGGTGGATGTTGGCACCAGACAAAGGGAGGTGAGAGTCCAGAAATAGATTCCAAATACTTCACAAGGTTTTATTTATATGGAACCAAGGGGAAACATGGTCTCGGGGGAACACTTACACTTATTTTCACTCTCCTATACAAGGAGGACTCCAAATAAATGGCTGTAACAGCTCCACTTCATGAGTGGTCTGCACTCTATAATCAGCAAATCACTATATAATCCTTTCAATACTACCCTGAGGTATACCTCTACCTAGGGCCTATTACCTGGAGTACTCCACTTTAAGGAACTCTATAGCATAATACTGTAAAACTCTACTTCAGTCATAAGAGGCAGTTCATGCACAGATAAGCTTTCTCTGTCATTGGGAAGAAATTGGGTTGCAGGATAAAACAAAAGGGGAACACTTGGCTGACTGGGCTAACAACTAAGGGACTGCAGAGAGGATTTTGTAATGGCCATGAGTCTCTCAGCCACACCTCACCTCTCTAGGGTTGCCAGACTTGTTAAGAACAAAGCAATGATTCTTTCAGCTCAGAACCCACTGACGGCCACCAGAACTGAGGCACACCAAACCCAGCAACAGCCCTCTTCTGGACTTTTAAGACGAAGAAGAAGATGCTGACCAACCAGCCGAAAGTCCTCCTCTGGACTTGCTGGAACATGAGGAATAAGAAGAAAGTGCTAACTAACTGGCCCAAAATCCTCTTCTGGACTATCGGGACATGAGGAAGAAGAAGAAAGTGCTGACCAACCAGCCCAAAGTCCTCTTCTGGACTGCTGGGACACGAGGAAGAAGAAGAAAGTGCTGAACAACTAGTCCAAAGTCCTCTTCTGGACTGCCGAGACATGAGGAAGAAGAAGAAAGTACTGTCCAACCATCCCAAAGTCCTCTTCTGGACTGCTGGGACATGATGAAGATTCTGAAGAAAGGAAGTCTGTGAAACGTGAGCAACAATGGTGTTCTGAGCACCCAGGCCGGACATGCCAAGGACTATGTAAAATAAGAAACAGGACGATGATGCAAAACACTGTGGCAGAATATCTGGATAGCACTTCGATACAGATGACAAAACAAGAAAATGGATGCTACCTTTGTACCAGGCCAGGCTGTACTTTGGGGAAACTGTGAAGAGCAGAAAACAATAAACAAGATGTTGCAAATGACTGCGGCATGGTTCCTTGAAGATCTGCTGCTGGCTGCTTTGAGGATGAACTGGAGACAACTTCTGGAGTACTTTGAAGAAGATTGATCTGGATACCAGTGGTGAACAGATTCTGGAAAGCTCTGGAAGACTGATTCAAACACCTTGCAACTTGGAAGGTTGGCACCAAAGCAATACGTTCTGGCACATTCACTGCTTGTAGCACTAGTCACATACAAAATAAAGTCTCAGTTCTTGTTGCAGTGGTCTCTTATTCAGTCTTAATGTTCAAATCACAGTAAATATACAGGCAATTCACTTTTCTGATAGAACCCTAGCACTGGTGGTCCTAACTAACAGGGGTCTCTCTGACTAAATCAGGTTCTTCCTGTTACTATGACTCTGTATGGCTTGCTAGACTCCTCAAACATCCGGGGTCAATAATACTGCTGGGCCCCTATAACACCTGGGGAATCTAAATGGCTAGCAGTGAGCCTAACTTGCCCCTTAAAATGGCAATAGCATGTGAGGTTGGGCCTAACTTGCTCTTTTAAGAACTGGTGGGCCTGACTTGCCCCTTTACACAGTGGTGGGCATAACTTGCCCCTTTAAGAACTGGTGGGCATGACTTGCCCCTTTACACAGTGGTGGGCCAAACTTGCCCTTTTAAGAACTGGTGGGCCTAACTTGCCCCATGGGTCCTGAACTACCCTTGCCCCTTTAAATACACATGTGGGCCTGTATTGCCCCTTTAAGAACTAGTGGGCCTGACTTGCCTCTTTATACAGTGGTGGCCCTAACTTGCCCCTTTAAGAACTGGACTTGGCTTTGTCTGGGCCCCTTTAAGATCACTGGGCCTTTTCTGGGTGAACCCCTTTCAAATAAACATTTGGGCCCCTCTGGACAGCTGTGCCCCTTTAACACTCTGGGCTTTTCTGTACAACTGTGCCCTTTTAAGATACTGGGTTGCTTGTCTGGGCCTCTCTAAATCCACTGGGCCTTTTTTGAAATACTGGGCCACCCCTTGGCTCTGCCCCTTCAAACACTCTGGGCTTTTCTGAAAAGCTGGGGCCTCTCCTGAATAAGCCCCTTCTAAATTGTTAGGCCTCTTTTTAAACTGTGCCCCTTTAAACACTCTGGGTCTGCCTTCTGAACAGGGCCACTTTAAATGGCAGTCTTTAACAAACATGCACCTTCATGAATATGTATGGACCCTTCTAAGGCCTTTCTGTGGCGGACCCCTCCCTTGTGGGTGTCGCTATGCCCAGAAGGCTGAATTTAATTAAATCAGGAGCCTCTGGCCCATCCCTTCACAGCGCTTGGCCATTTCTCTTTGTGCCTGGCGCAAACATTTTAAAATAAGTAAGTACACTTTTCTTCCTCTTTCAGGGCAGTCAGCACATTGCAGTGTGCTGCTGCTGACTCACCCAACCACTGGGAAGCAGGAGCTGAAGACGGGAGGTGGGAGGTGTGGCCTGGAGAGGGAGAAAGCTTTCAGGCAGGTGCAGAATGACCAGGGACCTCACGGAGGTCCTGGGACAGAATACCACAATGCAGCAGCATGATCACTGCCACCAGGGAACTGAACACTTGATTTTTAAATTAAAAATAATAAAATGGGGCACCAAGCTCTCCCGGGGACACAGCAGGATGTTTCTGGACTTCACCAGCAGCTCAAACTGGCACCGCAGACCAAACAATCTTGCAGGTACATTTTTTTCAGTGACTGGAGGCAGGAGACACACAGCAAAGCCCTCAGGGACAGCTTCAGCCCTCCTGGCAAGCCCTTCTCATCCTTTCTCGCTTTCTGTGTCCTCACTCCTCCACAGTCACCATGAATCTCCCTAACTAACTTATTTTTCAAACTGCAGCGCTCTGTATTCTGGTTCTGGATGGTATAGCAGGTGCCACACAGTGAGCATTCCATTAGCTCAGCTCAACATTTCATTAGCTGCAGAATGGCAGAAAGACTTATTCTGTGCATTATTTCTAAGCTATTTACAATATTTTTGACAGGTTTTGTACAGAGATTTGTGTTGGCTTTTTAAACTGGGCACCTGGGCATTTCTTGGGCACCTGTTTACTGTATTGAGGCACCTATAAACTGGCACTTTTCTATTCTTTATTTTTCTGTGGTGCCCCCTACTCTGGGGCACTACATTTGTATAGTTTGTTTTTTAAGGTCCAATGAGGCATGATGTCAAGCGCCTTACTGAAATCTATGTATATAATATCGCAGGGGGTGCGGTGTTCTAATTTGGAGCTGATTGATTCATAAAAACATAATAGATTAGTCAGGCAACCCCTGCCCTTTTTGAAACCATGTTGTTCCTGGTCCCAAGTGTCCAGGACTGGTGAAATGATATCTTTAATAATGCCTTCCAAAACCTTACATATTGATGAAGTCAGACTGATGGGTCTATAATTTTCTCATGTAGCTTTAGTTCCTTTTTTGTGTATTGGAATAACGCTAGCATTTTTCCTTTGTTCTGGCACATAATTGTGTAGTAAACATCCCTTAAAGAGAAGTTTAAGTGGGTATGCAAGGCTGTTGGCTAATAGATAAAACAGATGACCATATTATATTATATTTATTATATGTTGACTTTAAATTGGTCTTTGACACTGTAAGTATGGGTATATTATAGAATATTATGGTGTACATGGGCACTGATAATCAACTCATACATATAATTAGAAGACTGTATGAAAATGCATAGGCCAAAGTTACATATGGTGAAAATGGCTAGTTGACTAAACCAGTAGAGATGTACAGAGCAGTGAGACAGTGTTGAGTCTTGGCATCAACTCTCTTCTCTCTATATATATATTGATACTCTCATAAGGAAACATGAGATGACTGATGCAGACTGTCCAAATAATTTTGAACCAAAAATGCTCCATTTTAGCCTTGGCTAATGACACTATATTGTTTTCTCTAACTAGGAATGGGTTGCAAAAACAGATTGATTACTTAGATAAAACATCCAAAGAATTTGATCTCCAGATAAATAAAACAACGGCAATGATATCCATCTTTGGCAAAGGCAGAGCTAAAGGTTCCTGGAAGCTGGGACCCCATAAACTAGACATAGTTTCATCCTATGTTTATTTGGGTCTAACAATGACCCAAAATGTTATTTGGAATAAGTATGTTGAATGATTGCTCATCCAGGCAAAGAAAACAACCCTGGCATTGGGAAAATTCAACTTTGTTTATAGAGGATTATCTGTTAAACCAATGATGTTAGAAATTAGGGTAAAGTACATAGCTCAAATTACTTATGCAGCTGAAATATAGGTGTTATATATGCTAGGGCAACAAAAAAGATTGCGACCGATGTATCAGCGATGGGCTCCATGTTGACCGCAAGTTGCAGTCGGCATGGAGCCACACAGTTCAACACTGTCTTTTACAACGGGTGGCTTCACCCCTGAACTAAAGGATTCTAACTCCAGGTCGGAGTTATTTGGGGGGGTGCAGGTCGGAGGAAGTGGTTGCCCCCTTCCAGTGGCATTTCTATGGTGACATGGCACTGTACTTGATATTGATACATGTCACCCTAGAAATGTCACTGTTAGGGAGGCATACCAAAATATGGGATATGAAAAAAGAGAGAGACTTATGATTTCTATACATAAGGAATTAAGAAAAACACTGTTAGTCCCAGATTCATTCCTTGTTTCATATATTAGAGCTGAATTAGGGCTTGATAACATAGAAGCTGTATACGATATTAAAAAAAAAATCATTTTTGGTTTAAATTAACTATGCAGCAGTCTGATAACATTTCTAAAATGTGTTAATAGAGAAACAAAATTGGATGAGTATCAGCTGCTATAAATCACCACGGCTTAACACAGTGTATACAATGCTGGCAAGATATAAACTAAATGTTTTGAGAAAATATATTGCTGATAATATTATCTTAAACTTACAGTACAAGAAGGTTATTAGCAAAAAAGTTAAGGACTACTGGGTCAATATGGACAAAAAAACAAAATGTCTAGATTATCACAATGGTTTGCTAATAACAAACAGGGTGACTTCAAACTACACTTTTACTTGGATATTTTGGTAGATCCCAAACTAAGAACTGCCTTGCTGACCTACAAATTTGAAAACTTTTGATAGCAATATCCTTCGTAAAAGATACAGCAAGGATAAAAATCTTTCAGATGATTGTGACTGTAAGGTCGGGGGTCATGAGAACCTTATCCATGTAATATGACTGTGTCCATGTTATAACAGACTAAGTTTGTCACTTTTTAAAATGATTTTCAATGTTGATAATCCAAGACAATTATTAATTGATAATCCTACATTCGCAAAAATGTTGGTATATAATAAGGATGAAATGTCAGTAAAAGCTTTGGCTAGATTTTTTCATACAATTTCCCATATTAAGGTGAAGAAGAGTATTAACAGAAAAATGTAACTGATATTCTCATGGAATTTTGGGACTATGTCAAATGAATGTGCAATATGAGTAGAATTTCTGCTAGTCTGATCATTAATTGTTAAAAGTGTTCCTCAGCCAAAGCGGTGTCAAGTGCAATATGATGTGTAACTAGTTGACCTTATGTGCAATTCAGTTTAATGATTTTAAAAACATTTTAAGCTAGGTATATGTCTTTTTTATTGTAATTTGTAATGACTGTATAGTTGAACAATAAATGTATTTACTCACTTACCTTTCCCAATTCTCTGTCAAGACCGTGATAGACTTTGGGCCTACCTGTGACTGCAGGTCTGAGGTCTCACAATGTGCCAGGTTTTCTGACCCTCCAAATGCCATAGCCTGTGTAATCTGAAAAATACTGTACTATGGTGATTAGTATTGCTTTGCAAATATGGGACATTTAGAAACCCAATGGGGACTGCCCAAGACATTTTATGCTGAGGCCATTTGCTATCCTTCAGACTCCCCTGGCACAGGCGACTGTCACTACTTTCCAGGGTTCCTCCCCACCACCAGCAACAATCTCACACAATGCCATTTGTTTATTTTCACATGTAGTCTTTTTAGTGCTCATGGATTGCAGGTTGGATTTCCTTTTATGTGGCCCTAAATTTTTGTTCTTTGTGGGTAGTCATCAAATAAAGGCTGCCCATCCGCAATTCCCTGACTATTCTCAGGCTGAGCACGTAAAACATTTCCAAGTGCTGAATCCAAAACATGAAGCTGCTCAGGTGGTTACAGGGGTGGGTATCTATTGAAAAAAGGAAGTAAAACATCATACTTTTACTGATAAATGTGAATCCAGTTGTCAATGAGGAAGTCTCACTCAGCATTATCTAGCTATAATCTGTGCTACCCCTCTGCCTAATTAGTAGATTTACAATGCAAGATAAAAAAAACACATAATGCTATGCTAACTACTTACTAAGTATAGGCTGTAGGATGGGGAGGACAATTTGTGTTAGTGATAGCTGTGGCTCTTGGCTGGAGGGAGACTACAGTTTTTCATGTCTGAGAAAAAAGAAACGTGCTAATTATGCTACTGCAGTTAAACTCTGAGTTTCAAAGGAGTTATATTTAACTTGTGTTCAGACTACTCTGTGAGTTTCTGAGCTGGCAGCGTCAAAGGGCTCCTCAGACACAGTGAGTTTTTGAGTTGGCAGTTTCAAAGGGCACACTGTCAGCTTTAAAGGGTACTTGTTTGTCTGCTGCAAAGGTGCACCAGTGTTCTGATGCCTTTGCTGTCCTATAAGTGATGTTGGGGGATTGGAAGGACTGATAGAGCCAGGCATTTGGCTCTGAACACACAAAGACACCAGCCCCACCTGAGCCTGCGAAAATGACAGTTGTACTGTTTATAATGATGTGTGGTAAAATGGCAATGCTGAAAATCTGGAATGAAAATATTAAAAATGCTCGCTGTTACGAGCATTCGTAGGAACTGCACAACACAAGCTTGTAAAACAGTAATTTGGGGGAATTTTTTCACCAAATTTTCAACATAGGGTTTTGGGGGCATACCTCATAAACAATGTCACTGTGATATTCTTAATCTGTCCTGAACATTGATTTCACACACCGACCGTGCCATTGTGCGCTACATGTCTGAAAACACGTTTCAGGTTAGATGTGAAACATGACAGCTGCACTCTTCATAAGAAGGTGTGGTAAAATGGCAATGTTGAAAATTTGTAGTGAAAATATTAAAAATGCTTGAAGTTACAAGAGTGTGTAGGAACTGCGCAACACACGCTCACAAAACAGTCATTTTTGGGAATTTTTTCACCAAATTTTCAACATATGGTTTCTGGTGTCTACCTCATGAGCTGTGACAGTGTTGTTTTGTTAATTGGTCCAGAAAGGAGGTTCTGCGCAGTGACCACGAAATCCCCTTTTGGAACCAAAAACAAAATGACAATGACAGAGCTCATGAGGTGGGATCCCAAGGACCCCATGCTGAAAATTTAGTGAAAAAATTCCCCAGAATGGCTGAGATATACACCAAAGTTAAAAAATAACCTTTATGCCATTATACACCTTACCGACATTTCTTCAGTTCGTGGTCGGCTTTGAAGAGTGCAGATATGTTCCCGGTCCACCGAAGAACATCACGCTGGGCTCCAGAGGTAAGTATGGGGTGGGCGGTGGGGTACAGAGGGTGGGTGGGGTTGGGGGAGGGACCACCGGAATCAACGAGGGCTGTTTTCTAGTTCACAGGTTTCTTACAATAAAATGTCATGGGAAGGTTTTTTTTGCAGGGAGATTTAATTTTGGCATGCTGGGGTGGCTCCAGCATGCCACTTGAGTGTTTGGGGGTGTTGTAGCTTACAGGGATTGGGCACCTCTGCCGGCACATACCAAGTGCTGAGAGGAAACAAGAGCCGAGGGGGATTGGGCACCCCCCTCGGCACACAAGAAATTGGGGGGAGTATTATGCCAATGGGGGGCTCCCCTGTTGGCAAAATTACCAGGCAGGAGGCATGCCAAAAGGAGATTGGGCACCCCGTCAGCACATACAAGTGTGGCTGGGGTGGCAAAAACCTTGGGGGATTGTGCACCCCTGGTAGGCTTTATTTTTTTAATTTATTGAAATGTTTCACTAGGAAGGCACACTGAAGGCTGGGTGGCGGCTTTCTGTTGGCTTTGTGGGGACTGTGGGAGGCTGACAGAGAAATCGTTGCCATGGCAACACAGCACAATGGAGCTGTGTAATTGGCTGCTGCAGTCAGGGAGGCCCCGCCATACAAACAGCTGATTGCATAGTGACGGCGCCTTCCTTAATTGCAGCGGCTCAGTTACTTTGATCTAATGGCCTGCTCATTAACTGCCGGTGATCAACAGCATGCTCATCTATTGGCCGAGACAGAGACCAGCCCCTGAATGGGCTGCTGCCATTCGGCACAACAGTGCCGTGCCTCCACAACCTGCTTGTGAAGAAAACCTGATGCAATGTGTTTCTTGCACATACGTACAAGCAACACAAAAAAGGGGAGTCATGTTGGCACAGGTGTAGATATCACAAATATTTAAGGCTGTTTTTTGAAAAAAAGATGATGCAGATACAGTTCCTGATTTGGGGCTATCCCTGCATCATCCAAACATTTAAATGCTATTTTCAAACATGTTGACATATTTGCAACCGTTTACCTGCTTTATGGCACAAAGGTGACACATGCACTATTTTCTGTTCACTGTTTGAACAAAATTGTAGCCAAATTTTAGAAGCAGGATGACCTGACTAATGCAAGCAATGTCTCCACTCAATGCCTACATAGCATACTCGGACAGCTTTACCATCATTATCAGGCCATTCATGAGTTGCCACTGGTAATTTGTTAGAAATGTTCAAACCCTGCCATTGTCCTGGCTTGTATGTATGAGCATAAATCATGACAATGCCTTATATTGCTCATACAAACATTCAGTCATGCACATGGTGGATTTCCATCTGGTGACATCTTTTAACTTGAGCTGATATTTAGGTGGTTTATTGGGAAATTGCAGCAGTTGCATCTGATACTGGGCTTTTCTTGTTCAAGCAAAGTTTGCACACATTTTCAGTCATATGGATCTATGACAGTCAGTTGACAATTTCATTGTTGACTGACCTTACAGCAACTCTTTTATGTCAACCACATTTGCTGTCGGCATAAAGGGAGTCACTTCAGACTGTGTTTTTTTTCTGGAACTTTGCCCCCAAACCCCCAATTTGTGGTGCTCTGTCCTCCACATCCCCCACTACTAAATTAATCAACTATGAGTCAGAGTTGCTTCAGGAAGGGGGTGCAAAACCGCCAGAAAGCAGTGCCTGGGTCCTGCTGACGCTACAGCAACCTAGCATTGTTATCGCTGTAGTTCCGTTCGCGGTAAAGTTGTTGCCGTAGTGATGGCATACCACATTCATACAGTAAGCAAGCCTGACTGACTAAGGAATTCATGCACAGCCTAATTAAGACAGTGTGCCATGCATGGCACCCAGAAAAACACACCATGAAGGCACTTGATCATGTTTGCCCCATAATCACTGGCTATGAATCCTGCTTTGAGAGACTGTGGGCTGTAGCTAGTTGTGAATTTCATCAAGTACGGTTGCTAATATTTTTCATAGTCATTCTGCAGTGCTACCAAATGCTGGAACTGATTCTGAAAGTGCAGTTAGTTTTGCCATACATGTTTACTGCGTGAATCACATATTGCCCCAGGAAGTTAAATCCAATGTGCTGCGATATCAATATAGGAGTTACCTTCTGTTGGCCCACTTGTCCAAATATCCACACTTAAATGTAACCTAATTCTGCAAGGCATGGCTAACTGCCCATTAAACTGTATCATACAGTTTGGGAACTGTACAAATGGAAAAGTGTTTGACTCGACACCTGCCATTTTGAGCAGGCTTGGGTATCAGTTTATGGAAGCGTTCATTCTCAATGACTGAGTAAGGCAGCATATCTATGGTCAGCAATTTATTAATCCCAGAGTTCATTTCATGGGCCACAGCATGGTTTGGGGCTATTTGGTGTGGCATTTGAAGATTTCTGTTATTGTGGGCTATGCCTGTTTTGGTGGGGAGATTTTTCAAACAGTTGGATTCAACAACTTTGGATAAAATGCAACTTGTGGGTCAGACATCCAGTAAGTGTAATCTTAGTTTTTATGATAGGGTTTTAGTAAATGTTCTGCTTACTGATTTTCTGCTGCTACTGGTGTGTCCACTACTAGGCAGCACAGTATCCTCCTTCTCCTCCTTGAGAACTTCATTGGCCTCCTATAAATCAATCTCCTCCTCACTCTGCTCCTCATATGGCACCTTTGAATGCTTTTTGGAATTGCCACTAACAAGAGTAGGTAAGTCCCCAACAGCTGCTGGTAACCTTTGGTGTGATTTTCATATTTTTCCTAGATGTCTTGTTTTCAGAAGTGTAGTCATCCCACTTCTCTGGGTGCTGAGAGAGGCACTTCTGAATGTGCAGCCACCTATGCAGCAGATGCTAGAAGCCAGTTGAGATCTAGTAGTTATGCCCCTCTAAAGCATATGTTGCAGGTGTTGGGCTGTAACACATCTACAGCATCCTGCAACCATCACAATTATGGATCACGACTGGAAGGATGAGGAGGCAGAGGAGGATATTGGATTACATGTGGCTGAAAGAATGGTGGATGCGTATTTGGCAGACACCAACCACCTAACTCTAAATGATGAGCCCTTGCTGTACCGATGCTCCAAAATTAGTGACTGGCCAACATTAGCATCAGTAGCTATTAAGTACCTGAGCTGCCTCCTTCCAGTGTCAATGTACAGTATGGTATAGAATGGGTCTTCATTGAAGAAAGTGCCATCATATCTGACATCTGTACCAGCCTCTTTACCAGAAATAGTGGTATGCTAACATTACGAAAAATGAATTTGCACCTCATTCCACACAAGAGAATGGGGCAGTATTCACAGTAACAGAAGGAGATGATGTGCAGGGGATGGCCTCACAACAGCATTTGAGATGGATTACAATGTCATGGTAATTCAATTTCCCTGAGCCTATTTTTCACTGGAGGATGGGGAAAGAAATTTCCATATGGAGACAATTCACTGGAAGATGTGGAAGGTAGCTTTTTCATCTCATATAAGGACTACCAGTAGCTATATGGCTACCCTTCTTTCCACTACTCTTTTTTCCAATTGTAATCTGTGATGAGTATCCAGCCTGTCAGTGTATATTTTTACTACGGGCATACTGCAAATTGTTTATTTATACATTTGTCAGTTGTGTAATTAATTCCATTTCAACCATTTGTGTAATTATTTAAGATTATTTGTCTTCCCTGTTTGTAAGTGTTTGAATGAGGATTTAGAATTTCCTGAATGTTTTTATGAAACATTGTATGTATGGTAATAGACCTTCCTGGAAACAAGCTTTGCACAATGGAGTACTGTATCCCTGTTCATGATGTTTATGAATAAAAATTATTACCATTTACTACCACTACTCCTCATTCTGGTGTCACAAAGCTTACAGGTGGCCACACTACTGTCCACTGAGTTGATGTTAAAATAGTCCTAGACTACAGACTTTAATGAGCTACTTTTAGGACTGGCTATGGAGGGTGATGCAACTAGTATTAGTGGTGGTGGTAGTGCAACAAGGCAACTTCTCTGCTGATTGCAGCTTTAGTGACAGACCACTGCCTTCTTCCTTTAGAACAAGGACATGATGGAGATGAGAAGGCTTATAACCCTTGCAGTGACATGTCCATCACATGATTTTGTGCCATTCATTATTACAGTGTTGATATAAACACAACAAGCAGAGGGTTAATAAAGGGTATGGAACAAAACATTAAGATTAAATATCTATTTATAATACAAGAATTCAGATAAGAACAGAAACCGAATTTAAAGAGTGCAGTGACTCAGTGAGCAGCAGCTGCTACCTCTGATCTGCACCTCCCCCTCAGAGGTCTGCATTGCTGCTTGCTGGTTGAAATTCAGAAATAAAATATGAAATGTTTTAAGTATAAAACTAACTAAATTGGAGCAAAAAATAATAACATTGCTCTGTAACAGACAGAGAGGGAGAGGTGAAAAGCACAACAAAAAAAATGCAAAGTTTGCAAACAAACAGTCATTGATTTGAATCTCACAGACACAGAAAACATAACTAGTCATACAACTAATCTATCTTCAACTGCAATGAAACAGAGTCAACACTGTGTAAATGCTGCTCCTGTACCATGTGACATACTTAGGCTGTAGCTTCTGCAGTCACACTGCTCCAACAGTGTGTTAACTTTGCTCACAAAACGCCACTTCATGAAGTGTACAGTAGAAAACTACCCCTTTGAGATTCAGACATATTTATCAACTTTGCACTTTGTGAAGTAGCAGTTCACATGATGAATCCCTTTGCAAAATGTGTCGGCTTTGCGAAGATATTCATGAAGGGAAGTTTTGCGCTTCACCCACCTCTAATTATGATAGTCAATAATCAGAAAATTGTTGGGAAGATGTATATTGAAAGGACAATGGCAAATGTTCAGTAATATCCAACATATTTCCAACAGGTGATAGAATAGCTTTTGGCTGCTCCTACTACCAAATGTTAGGCCTACAGTGTAGCAGAGCTGTTTCCAGGATACTCCTTATAAATGCCATACAGAAGGGTAGATAGGGAGTAGTTTAAAGGCCATGATGATGACTTTGTTAAGCCAGTCACCTTTTCCAGCCTTTTAGATGAGATATATGGCATGTCTATGCAGGTATAACTGAGGTAAAAGTATTTGGAAGGAATAAGAGCCTTGATGCTGGGCATCATGTTATTAGCTGGTGCTGATAGATTGATAATAAGTGTTTTATTCAGAACAAACTTGCATATGGTGATGCCTAGGGGGTTTATTTGACATATGGGAAATGGTAGTTGTCTAAATGGGCCTATTCTTCATGGAACATGTTGTTGAATCATGGAATACCCTGCTGGGGGTGGTGGTGGGAGCAAAGATGATGGGGGAATTCAAGCAGGCATGGGACGGGCATTGTGGGATACTCAAGCAGGCAGCAAAGTGGGGGGGTAGGAAAACAAGGGCAGACTCGATGGATCAGCAGGTCCTCATATGCTGACAACTTCTATGTTTCTATGTTTCAGAGAGCAAAGCCTTTGCAGTGGTGAAGAATGAGTTTGTGTCTAACAGTACGGAAACTGAGTACCTTGTGTTACCCCTTGGAATGGTTAGTGCCTGGAGATTACCGGTTTGATTCCAGTCAGAGTGTTGTAAGTGCTGAGTGAGAGATAGCCAGGTACCCAGCTAAAAGTGCACCTGTGCAGAAGTTATCAACTGCACAGAGAAGTCTGGGGGACCAAGCCTCCCTGTCCCTAGACCCATTAGAGAAGAGGACCAGAGAAGAAGACTACGAGAGGCCTGCCTGGTGAAATCTATCCACAAAGGCTTCCGAGGTGAAGACTTCAAAGGCCAGGCAGGTGAAGACCAGTGATCTTCAATTCTTCATCCCTTCTGCAAATTCTTTGTTTCTGCATCCTGCTGCTGAGGTGCACCTCCAACTTAGATACAAACGCAATAGTGTGGATCCCATCTGGTGAACCCCCTTTGAACTGCTGAACTGTAAGTGCCCATGATTTGTGGCTTTGGAGAGACATTATTTAGCTAGTTAGCTAGTTAGGAGACCAGAGGTTAGGTCCTGGGCAGGCCTTTGGCAGACCAGCTAAGCTCAGACATGAAGTAAAATTGTTCTACTGTTTAGAGTTACTGGGCCTCAATGAAAGGCTTTTCCCAGTTAAGCACCGCTTACAACTCCACATTCCAGCCTTCAGATCATCACACCAGTGTAGTACCCACCACCACAAACTTTACTGGCCAACAGGGTAAAGTGTGCACCAACAGGTGGGAGGTGTGGGAGAAAGTGGGGTACAGTCAAATCGTTACTAAGCTGGTGTGTGTTGCTCCTCTCCCTTCCCCCCTCCCTCCAATAAATACTGTTATTGTTCATGTTTCATTCTGACATTACATGTTATTGTTTATGTTACATTCTGACATTGCTGTTTGGTGTATGGGGAAGGGGACTGTATTGTTGTTACTGTGTGGGGGACTGCTTGCAGGGGCAGGTACTGTATTTCCCTGAGGGGGTTACCTGTTTGTCCAGAGGTATCCCATTTCACTGCCTCAGGTGGAGGAACCGCACAATTTCTTCTCCTGTTTATCAGTGAGCCCAGGCCAGCCCCCTTGGCGGTATGTCCAGGAGGGAGGGAGCCTAGGGCCCCGGAAAGGCCCAGGTGAGTCAAGGGGCTGCTTTGAACATGGAGGCACAACTGGGATTTATTGCCCCCTAGTGGCCACCCTGCACTCTTTAATTATGAAAAATTGTGTACCCCCCCCCTTGAATTGTTGCAAAAGGAAACAATGACATTCCAAGAGGTAGAGGACTGGTGTTTGAGGGGTTGAACCCCCAGAAAATGCTATTGATAAAGAACATGTCTGAAGAGCGACACAAGCAGTTTATTTTGGGAGTGCTGGAGAGGGCTCTGAAGGATTTTGGGAGCATAAAGATTCAGATAATGATTAGAGAACCAGGTACATGGTTTAGAAACTTAATTGTGGAAACTGAAAAGGACTTAAGAACTGTATATGTGCTTCCCACAGTGGCACTCCAAAGGTTTCCAGAGATCTGGGTGGTGATACATTAAGGGAGTTCTGTCAGCCCAAAACATTCTTCCCCTCCCTCGTCCCCCCATCCAAACAAAGGGAGGAACTTCAAGACTAAACTAGAGTCTCTCCTGACTAATGAAGAAAAGACTTTGCAGGATGTGTGGACCATGTTGCCACTGGAAACAACCTCTGAAGAACCTGGGCTTGTCTGCCCTGCTAGTTCAGACTATTACAGATGCCTAAGGATTTTCTCTGGCACACTCCCCATGCCTGCTGGGGAATACAGTTAAGAAACTTGGATTGATTATGCTACAAGAGTGGCAGTCTTCCTAGGCCAAGAAATATAAAAGGCTGGTAGGGAGTTTGAAACGGCCTGCTTTAGATGCAGTTTGGTCATTGCGTGCCACCAACCTAGATGCCAAAGTAGATGAGTACCTTGTTGCTCTGGACAGTGTATTTGGGAGTATGGAATCCTGTGATGATTTGTATTGGAAATTTAAGACAACTAAACAGCACTAGGGGAGCTCCTTTCGGCTTACCTTAATAGACTGGAGAGGGCTTTGAGAAAGTGTATCAGAAAGGCAGGATTGAGTCTAAAGATTTGAACAGAGTGTGTCTAGAACAAGTGTTGAAAGCTGCCCAATTCTCGGAGTTGTTGTTAACATTATGCTTAAAAGAGAGGTTGACTGATCCCCCCCCCCACTGAACCCTGCTGCAGGAAGATAGAGAAGCAGAGGAACAAGATGAGCAATGGGGACACTCATCTATTGCTGCTGCCAGTGCCCAAGTGTCAGACAGTGGGGGCTCTAAGGAGGCCACAGAGTCCACAGAGCTCTGGAAACTGATTCAAGAACTGAAAAGTGTAGTGTGTCAAGTAGAAAAACCAAGCCTCACCTCCAGGGAACCTGAGCCTTCAGTATCTAGCATGCTTGTGTCGAGTAATGTTGCATCACTGCCCTCAGGCCCTGTGAGATCAAGCTTCAGATGCAGTTTCATTGGAGGAAGTTCATGCTCAGTTGATGGAGCTAAGGAAAATCATGGGGGACTCCATGAATCACCCCAACCTGCAATCCTCTATGGCCTCAATGGGGGAGGAAGACACCCAAGGAGCTTCCCAGCTGGAGCCCCTCGATTGCTAGCCCATCAAACTGATATATACTGTTACCGTTGTGGGAAGGAAGGGCATCTACAATGGCAGTGTACATCAGAAAGCAATTTTCAGAGGATTATAGAGTGGTTGATCTGGGAGAAACTGGCTGCAAAAACCTCTACATCACTAAACTTCAGTGGGCCCCAGTAGAAGAGTGCCTGGGGCCCAGAGAACTAGTCACTCTTCAATCACCAGTGCTAAAGCTACCATTATGTCTAAGCAAACGCTTTCAACTCTAAAGCTCAAGTATCAAGAGATTGGGGTGAGATTGTGGGCCCTACCATGGATGCGGAAGGCCAAGATGATGAACGGCCCACTCAGGTACTGTTGGATGGCAGCTCCCAAGTCACTGTAGTGTTCAAGGACTATTATGATAAGCTCCTCTCACATAAAAAATTGGAGCCACTAGAATGTTTGAATTTGTGGGGCCCCAGTGATGCTTCCAACCTTCATTTGGTGCTGATTCATATCTGGATCTCCTTCTCTGTAGATATTGCTGGAACTCCCAGTGCAGTGGAGACATGTGCCATGGAATGCCCATGAACAAGCATGTATAAAGAGATTCCATTCATAGTGGGAACCAATGCCCATATGTTCTGCCACCTGAATCAGCTGTGCAAAGAGTTTGAGGCGTGACAAGGGAAAGCACCAGTGCAGCTCCATGGCCTTCTTAGGCCTACAATCACAAAGCCGCTGTCTCACTTGAGGATGAGGCTGTAGGGATCATGTGGTGTCAAGACTCTTCAGAAAAGTTGTTTCCCCCTAAAGCTGAGAGTGCAGTCGTTGGATTTGTGAGGCTCAAGAGATCCTGCCATAATCAGCTGCTGATGTTGGACAGCCCAGAAGAAGATGGTCTGCCAGAGGGCTCACAGTTAAACCTAGTATATTACCAGCCAAAACCCTTGCTTATGTCATGTGAATAACTGTACACGTGACAAATGCAACTGACCATCCAGTGACCATCCATAGGAGGTGGATCCTGGCCCAAGTCTACTGTGCTGATTTAGCTGTACAACCACACAAGAGTGAGAGTGAGGCCCCGGCCAACTAGACCCTTCATTGTTTGAGACTGGAGACCCCTCTCAACTCAGAGAGTGGCAGATTGGAATCCAAAGCAAGTTGGTACAGAGGACACAGGTTTTCTCCCAGAGTGAATGGGGATGTGCCAAGGGTGTGGAGCATCATATTTGGGTCACAGATGAGAGGCCTTTCCAGGAAAGATTGAGATGGCTGACCCCAGCTGACATAGACAATATCCACAAGCATTGCAGGAGATGCTGGCTGGAGGCATCATTCAAGAATCCAGGAGCCCCTATGCATCCCCTATTGTTGAGGTCAGGAAAAAGAATAGGGGCTGTTATGATGTGTGTTGATTACTTCATGTTAAACAGGAGGACAACACCTGACCAATACACCATGCCAAGGGTACAAGATGCCCTAGAGTTTTGAATGGAAATAAATAGTTCAGTATGATGGACTTGAGATCTGGCTATGATCAGATTCCCATGACTGAGAAAGACCAATAGAAGAATGCATTCATTTGCCCACTGGGATTCTATGAGTTCACTGAATGCCATAAGGGATCTCAGGAGTGCCTGCCTTTTTCCAATGGCTAGCGGAGAGGGCTATGGTTGATATAAACTTATTTGAGTGCCTGGTGTATCTGGGCAATATTATCATGTTTGGGAAGACCCTGGAAGACCATGAAGCATGGTTCTTTACAGTGCTTGATTGATTGGAGGAGTATGGTCTTAAGCCATCTGTTGACAAGTGCCAGTTCTTCAAGACCTCAGTTAAGTATGTTGGTCACATTGTGTCTCAAGATGGCATCAGTACCCATTTTGAACATGTTCAGGCAGTCACTACCATGCCTAAACCCACCCAGTTGAGAGAATTACAGAGTTTCTTGGGATTTGCCAGTTATTACCACAGGTCTATTAAGGACTACACCAAGATCATCAAGCCTTTTAATTTCAATTTCAATTTTATTGGAAAGCAAGATTGAGAGCAAGCTCTCTTTTACAATTGCATCCAACACATAATGACATACCTATAAGAGAAACATAAGAAAGGACATTTAAAAGCATATAACAGTACAAAAGATAAATGAACATTTGTTACAATATCACATTAGTTATATAAATTTCAAACACTCAGGCAGTTCATTCATGAAAAACAGGTTGTGTGTATCATATGTTAATAAGATTCATTTGAAACATGAAAAGGATATTAATGACCTCAATTTGAGCTTTTTTTGGACTTGAAGCCTTTGCAAGATCTGACCCAAGGGTATCCCCCTGCCCACCAGAAGACCAAGTGAGTGTCACAGTCTGCTCTTGGGATGGTTTACTATAAAGTGCATGAATAGTTCCGGCCCAGTGGTGCTGGAGGTTGAGGCACTGGTCACTACACCTCACACCACAATGGTGACCAGGGTTCGGGAACAAGCCTGGAACGCCAGGGATTGGCAGGGGTGAGAGAGGGTCAGACATCCAGAGGACTGTTCTCCTCTCTCAGGGGAGGAAGGGTTGTTGTCTTGCTCATTGACTGCCTTCTGGTGATGGCCGGAGGGCAGCATGGCTCGGGAGGCATGTACCAATGTCCTCACATTGGTAGGAGGAGTCAGGGTGGGAGAAAACAGTGGAAAAGGAGCTGGCAGGCTCCATGATGGCCCATCCCATCCATGAGGGCCACCTCTCATTTCTGGATTATGCTCTGGGAGGGAAGGGAGATAGCCAGCACCCTCCTCCCAGGCCCCACCATAGGGGTAAGCCACGGGGGAACATACAGGAGTCGGGAAGAGCAGGGATGCACTGACTGGAAAGTGAGTCCCTCCGAAGGAAGGCCATAGTCACCTGCCAGGGCTCCAGGAATATAAAAATATGATAGAAAAAAAAAGTGCATGAACCGTTTGGCCTAGATGGACCAAAGCTTGTGAAGAGGCCTTTGAACAGATAATAATGCAACTTACCTATGCCCCCATGTTGGCCTATGCAGATACCAGTAAGCCATATGTGCTGTACACAGATGCCAGTCTTAGTGGGTTGGGAGCAGTGCTGTATCAAGAACACTCACAAGATCTACGGACAATAGCACATGCCTGTCACAGTTTATTGCCTTCGGAACAGAATTACCCAGTTCACAAGCTGGAGTTTTTAGCACTTTAATGAGCTATTTTCTATTGGTTCCATGAATATTTCTATGGGGCCTACACTACTGTCTGCATTGATAACAACCCCTCACATACATACAGACAACAGCAAAGTTGGATGCTGCTGGTCATCATTGGTTGTCAACCGTTTTACCTATGACTACTGTGTAGAGTATCATCCAGGGAACAGTAATGTTGATGCAGACGTACTATCCGGGGGACCCCTCCCAAAGGTAGCAGGGAAGAATGGGTATGGATTCCTGAGGCTGCTGTCAGAGCTTTGTTTAAGAAATACAGTCAAGTAGATGCCCTAAACACCAATGCTGCATTTTGCCTAATAGATAGTTTGGGCACCCCCTCAGCCTGAATACCAGTAGCTTATTGTAATGTTGTATGTCTCAATAAATCCTCATTGCTACAGATGAGCCCACAAGACGGGCAGAAAAAGCATAAGGAAGATCCTGTCATCGGATACATTGTTGCTTCTATCCAATGAGGAAGTGGCTCAGAACTTGTCAAACTAGATCATCAAACCTAAGAGAAGTAAGACATTGCACTGCAACCATTCGCTTCCTGTTGGACAATTAGATGTTACCGAGCTAGAACCTGGGCCCCTGCAACCTCAAAGAATAAAAGCAGGTGTTCTTACAGCCACACCAACCAGACTACTTGGCCCGATCCTCAATTGGATACTGGTCCAACCGGGCCTTTTGAAAGGTCTGCACCAGACCTGAATTCTGATCTGCCTGTGTCTTCCGAAAGGCCTACATCAGTCCCAGCTCCTAATGACCTAGACTCTTCAGATGAGGAAAATGACCTTGTGCAGTACTATTCTACAGTGGACATTCCCCAACAGCTAATCTGATGAGTGGTGGATGCCAAGCACTTCAACCTCACCATGAAACCCTGAAGCAAAGCCTTTTGAACCTTCATCTCACTCAGAACATGAGGCAGATAAGGTAAGGCTTACACAAGAGGCAGACCTGGATGTGACAGATCTGGTAGAGATTGAACAAGAAGTGAACCTGGTATCTGAACCAACTGAATAAAAAACAGATGTGGTATTTGAACGAGCTCCAGCTGCAGTGCCTCCCTCACCTCTCATGGAGGACGAATGCACATCTTCAGTTGTTCCTGAAAGTGAAGAAGTCTCTTTCAGGTAGTCCAAAAGGCCAGTCAAACCCCTCTTAAACTCAGTTATGACTCACCTGGTGCCCCTACTGATCTGCCTCCTTATGTAGAGCATTGTGGCATCTATGTCACTCACCACTCGCTACACTGTATTGTGTTCAATAACTCTGAGGGTAATGCGGGAATGCAAAGTACTGAGCATGTTGGTTAGACATGAATCCAATGTCTGTTTAGCACTGCTAATGGAAATATTGTTAATTCTGCTGTTTATTATATCAATTGGGAATTTGAAACTAGCTTAGATTGCATGCAGTTGTCTAGATAGACTTGTTAGTGCTGTTGCTATTACTTGTGTTTCAGATATGCGCTGGATGGAACTTGTGCAATTGTTGGGATGACAATTTGTGACCTGTGGGAGAGAGTAACCCCCTTTAGGGGCTGGAAGTGGGCTTACCTTATCGGGCCTCCAGCCTCCCAAGTGTCCATAAATGATTCTGATGGGATTCAGGCCAGTGGTACCCACTGAAGCTCTGTGGCTGCAGCTACCACAATTCTGAGTCTTTGACTCCATGCCAGAAAGGAGCTGAGGCCCAATTATGTTCATGCACCTCTGGGCACCTTTGGGGAGATGCTGCAGCCCCAGAGAACAAAAAAAGTGGGACAGCACAATGTAAATAGAAAAAAACATGGTGGTGCTCACTTTCTGAGTATTTGTGACTGCCAGTCCAGCAGAATTAAAGGAGCCACATCTACATTTAAAGATTTGGCTGGGCAACCACAATATAAACATATCCCCTGCTCCAGTGCAGGCAGCAGAACCAGGGATCAGCATTGGGACACCAACAGGCATGGGGGAGTTGAGGCCTGCCCTTAGAATGGATATATCATAAAATAAAAGGGCACTGTATGTTGGGGCAGAAAAACAAAACAAATATGGCAGCCCCCATGGACTAAAGCAGTAGGTGGCTGCTGGGAATGGGGCCAAAGGGCACAGAAAAAGCCTGTGACTCTTGCAGCCAATCAGAGGAGGACTTTGCAAAACTGATATAAAAAATTGTTTTGCCCACAAAAAGGGGGATTCGTGCTGGGAGTCAAGAGAGAGAGTGTGTGCAGCAGAGACTGCTGTGGGCTACCCTGCCCAAGGCCCACACCCAGCTCCCATTGGCCTGTTTGGCCCAAGAGGAAAGGAAAAGGCAGAGTTCCTATGAGAGCGAGTTTGCAGCTGGAGAAAGAGACTTTAAAAGTTTGCAGCAGACAGAGAGAGGGAGAGAGAGAGAGAGAGGAAACATGGCATTTGCTGCAGTTAACAAAGACGTTGATAGTTTGGTAGTACAGACAGATTTGGGAGTCCGCAGCTCAATTGCAGAAATTGTGAGTACAGTTGTGAAATAAAAAGTACTGCACTCTGAGAGCAAAGCTTTTGCAGTAGTGAAGGATGAGTTTGCGTCTAACAGTACGGAGACTAAGTACCTTGTGTTCCCCCTTGGAGGGGTTATAGCCTGGGGCTTGCTGGTTTGCTTCCAGTCAGAGTATTGTGAGTGCTGGGCTAGAGACTGAGCCAGGTATCCAGTTAAAAGTGTCCTGTGCAGAAGTTGTGAGCTCCACAGAGAAGTCCAGGGGACCAAGCCTCCCTGTGCCTAGACCCATTGGAGAAGAGGACCAAAGAGGAAGACTATGAGAGGCCTGCCTGGTGAACACTGTCCACAAAGGCTTCAGAGGCAAATACTTCAATGTCCAGGCAGGTGAAGACCAGTGATCTTCAATTCTTCAGCACGTCTGCAACTTCTTTGTTCCTGTATTCTGCTGCTGAGGTGCACCTCTGACATAGATATCAGCATGGTATTTTGGACCCCATTTGGTGAAGCCCCTCTGAACTGCTGAACTGTAAGTACCCCTGTGCTGTGGCTTTGGAGAGACATTATTTAGCTAGCTAGCTAGTTAAGAAACCAGGGAGTTAGATCCTAGGCTGGACTTTGGCAGACCAGCTAAGCCGAGGCCTGAAGTAAAATTGCTTTACTGTTTAAAGTTATTGGGCCCCATCAAAAGGCTTTTCCCAGTTAAAGACTGTTTACAACTTCACATCCCAGCCTTCTTAGTCATCACACTGCTGAAGTACCCTCTGCCATGAACATTACTGGCCAGAAGGGTAAAGGATGCATCTGCAGGTGGGAGGTGTGGGAGAAAGTCAGGTACAGTCAATATTTGCTGTTACTAAGTTGTCGTGTGTCTCCCCTCCTCCAATAAATGCTGTTATTATTCATGTTACATTCTGTCATTGCTGTTTGGTGTATGGGATGCATTGTCATTGCTGTTACTGCGTGGAGGAGTGGTTGTGAGGGTAGCTACTGAATTTTCCTGGGGGGTTGTCTACAGGTATCCCATATCACTACCCCAGGTGAAGGCACTGTGCTATTACTGTTCCTGTGTATAAGTGAACCCAGGCTGGACCTCTCGGAGGTGTGTCCAGAAGCGACTCGAGGGCCCTGGAAAAGCCCAAGGATCTGCTTACAAGTAGATTTACTGTACATTTATTTCAGCAAGGAATTTGTCTTGCTGCCACACAGAAGGTTGCTGAAGAAGCTATAATGTCTAGGTGCAGCAAAGGATATAGTTGAAGAGGTGGTTAGGTAGGAGACAGTAGAGGACAGTGGTAAATGGAGTCAAATCTGAGGAGAGAGGGATCTCAAGTGGGGTGTCACAGGGCACAGTCCTGGTTCCAGTTCTATTCAGTATGTTCAGCAATGACACTGGAAAAGGAATTCAGGGTAAGATGTATCTCTTCACAGATGATAAACCCTGTGGTAGGGTAGGCTGTGAGGAGGGGATAAGAGTTGCAGAGAGAGACCTGCAAAGGTTGGAGAGGTGATCCAACTGGACCCAAGCCAGATTACATTAGAAGCCATCCCTGGGTAATCTGATAATCATTGAATTAATTTAGATGTCAGTCTAGTGTTAAAAAGCATCAAAACAAGAAGTCTTCAGAAAATGTTGGAAAAATAACCTGATGACTGTGTGATGATCTCAGGATGACTTAAAGAATAACCATACAAGTATTGTAAACTCAACCTAGAGCCATCTATCCTAATAATTTCTGAAAACAAGAATTTCAATATGAATGCTTCCTGTTTCCTCTTTTTAACTGACAAAACAAACCCTTTAAAAATCAGTTAGAACAGAGATTTAAAGAGAAGCCGCATAAAAGATCTGGGCACGGTCATTGGAGGTACTTTAAAGATAATATACGGTATAGGGGGAAGGGTAATTTAAAACAGTGGGACATGCACTAAAATATTAAGATGTGGGACAAGGGGCACCAGTATATAAAAAAGGGCATTTTAAATGGTGTGGGGAAGTACTGTTTGGTTACCTGTTTTTGTTGAACAGTAAGGATGCGTGGTTCATAATATGTTTATTCCTAACTGTGTATTAGACAGGGAAACTATCTGCCCTGCCTGCATGCAGTTTTCTGATTTAGCTGTTTTTGTTTTCCAGTTTCAGCGAGCTGCATTTTCTTTAAAAATAAATGATGCAGTTCCAATTATGTGTATTACTACTGTGTTACCTAGACTATACTTATATGATTAGATGCACTTTTTTAAAATTGTTTTTGGAAACCTTTCTTCACATTTTTATTTTTACAGGTTTATCACTGACAGTCTAACAATCTGGTGAAAGGTGAAGTAACACATTGTGACTGGCTGTTCTAGTTTTTACTTAGCTATTTTTGTAATGATATGCAATAAAATAAAAATTGTTAAAAGTGCCAGTTACAGCCAGCCCATCGACACAGCAGTAGTGCTACCACTTTCAATGCCAGTGACCTGGTTCAGGCATGAGCCCAAGTCAGAGGGCTGGGCAAGGGAGGAGGATTGCGTGCCCCAGAGGATTCTCTCCTTGGGGAAGGAGGGAGGGAGGGTTCCTAGGTTCCACTGCAGTCCTGCCACCTGGGGTGGAACTGGCAGTCAGGAAGGAGAAGGATGCTGACAGACCCTGACACACACACACACTTGAGTGAGCACATGCCAAGAGCTTTGACTAGTCATCACCGGGGAAGGGTAACACAAAAAAGAACTACCTGAGCTGAGATGCAGTGATGCACTGCTAACCTAAGCTTCCATGTAAGGACCAAGCAGGACCTCCAGTGGAGCATGACCCACCCAATCAACTCCACCCTGGATGATCAGCCAGGGAGGAACAAGGAGGCATGGGTAAGTCCAGGAGAAGGCAGGTGACAGTGTTGATGACGGCAACTGATGAGAGCAGACTGATGCCAAGAGTAAAATAAAAAAAGGAAACTGAAGGACAAGGCTGGCAGAGTGGTGCTGACTGAAAGTGTGCTGCTCTAACACTTGGAGAGATTCAGGATCAAGTCTTGATCCCTACTCCCATACTCCAAGATGGCAGCTCAATGAGCGTGCTGCAGAGGCAGCGCACACAATCCCTGTGAAAGGTGGGTTAGTGCAACTCATGCCATAGTCCCTCCTCTAGATTGTAAGCAAATGAGCGTCCATACCGAGTGAGTTTCTCTGCCATAGGCCAGTGCAGGAGTGGCAGAAGGCATGTTCTGTCATTGGGTGGAGGGAGGACCTACATAAGGGGAAAAACCCTGCCTTTAGCCTTAATGATGTCTGGCCCCCCATATGCATGACTGGCACTGCCTTGCACAACCCCCTAGTGCTTGCATGGTATAATTACCTCCTTAGGTGATCCCAAACCCCTAGTCTGAGCACCACCAGAAGAAGCAAGTTTCAGGACATTACCAGCAATCAGGGGGTCTGGATTTGACTGCTGTATGGTGGAACACGGCCAAGAAAATGTGACAGCAACAGTAGCCTGAGAAGGTTGGTAGGTAGTAGTCTGAACCAAGTTTTGGGGTAAAAATAGGAAATCTAAACAAAACAGAAGTGCTGGCCAGCTTCAAGGCCCCAAGCATATGAGACTGCTTTGGTTCACTAACAATATGGGTTTGTGCCCTTAGCTCAAGACAGCAGAAGCAGTGGCCGACAGAAGAGCAAAAGAGCATCCAGTAGGAGGCTTCCCTCCAATTCAGTTGTAAACTGTTCTGATGGCAACTTCAGGGAGTGTATTGGTGGCAGTGCACTAGGCAGAATAGGAGGCAACATGCTTGAGCAACCACCCCAAGACACCATGGAGGGTTTGCTCATGATCAGATTTGCTTTACTTGTACCACACATTAATTGACAGGCAAGAGACAGAAGATCTTTTATGCTTCTTCCCTGGATCACTCCTTTCCCCAGGAACACCACCCTTTGGACACAATAAGCCCAGCTATTGCAGAACCTACTAGTCACTCATGATCTCCAGGGTCCCTGGTTCCTTGTACTGATAGCTCCCAACTTTGAAGTGACCAATTGGTTGTGAGGGGGGATTTGGGGATTTTCCTGCTGAAGTCAGAGAAAGAAGCTCCTTGCTAGGTTGGTGCTGCAGCAGTGGGCCATCATCCAGTTTTCCTAGTTAAAGACCATTTTTTCACTGTTCTCATTCCTACCTCTCCTACCACTCCTAAAAAGCACATGTGTTTGTGTTCTAGGGAGGGTTGGTAACACCATTATGCCACCAGTAGTCATTCAGTGGATGATGAAGCAGGGTTGGAAAATGGCATCAGTCTTGGCAAATTCCAGCAGATTTTATACTGGGCTTGCAACATTTTCCTTTGGCTAGCTCTTCTGGCTTGAATAGGGATGTCAGTGGAATATGTGGACCTTCCCAACCACTAGCCCTACTAACATGTGGCTCCAAAACTTAATATCAACCCCTATGTAGTACCCCACCCTTCTTGAAAAGGAGTGTTTCCTCTCAGTTCCTCTGTTTCCCTTGCTATTGGAGTCTGTTCCTGTCATTATGGATTAAAGGCATTAACCAGCATTAAAAGTGGTGATTTAATAATTTTGCTTGTAGATGATGTAGCATGGAAGGCTGTACAGTAATGATTTTTTTTTAATCACAGCATTATTTGTCACCTCTTCCATGGACCCAGGGGAAGCTACAACCCCAGATACATCCTCTGACCCATCAGGGCCATCATGGGTCCTGCTGGGTCACAAGTGTTTTCCTTCATTTTTCTCCCTGCCCTGCTCCTGTGCAATGTGGTGCAGCAGCCATCTCCACCTCCGCAGAGGGCCACGCACACCCTGGGCATGGGTTGAACCCTCTTCGTGCTGGCCTTACCTTACAAATCCCCACTGCGAGGAAGGAGAGCAGTCCTCCCGGATACTCAATTCCTTACCTCCCCAGCCGACCCCCGAATAGCCGAGTCCGTTCCCAAACCTAGGTCGCTGGTGAGGCGCGAGGTGTGGCATCCAGCGCCTCAACCCTCAGGGCCACTGGACTAGCTACAGTAATGATTTTTAATTCCCAAATTCCAGCAAAAGTAGGGTATTCATTATTTGGAATAAATAAGGAATACTTCCCATTTTAGGAGTGTGTGACTAATAAATAATACTTTCTGAATACCACACGTAATAGTGTATTACTTGATTCCAACTACAGACTATTTTTTCTGTTTATGGCTATTGAGGGGAAAAGTATTCAGGGCTCCATAAAAAATTAGTTAAAAAGCATTATCCCTTCCCAGGTGCCCAGAGCTAGTCCCATGGACACAATGTCCCAAGTTCAGATTTTCTACCCTTTTTTCAGCTTCCTCATCAACTGAAGGAAAAAGAGAGAGTTTTTATTGTTTTTGTTAATTTCTTTATCCTCCTATTGAGGGTCCTGCCCTCTTCTGCATTGGCCAACCTAACACCATCATCTGGCTTTCTGAGGACTTCGCTCCATTCCAGCATTTTCTATGGCTTACTCCCATGGAAGGGGCAGTGGAGGGTCCCACATCACTCACTGAAGAATGGATCCAGATCTGGAGGAAGTCCTCTTTACTAGTATGGGGCCTGTGGGGGCTGAGTCATCATCCAGTAGGACTAGGGATTTACCTCTTATTCTCTCCTTGGAAGAGCAGGTGTGCAGTACTGTCATGACATTACTAGTGTGCATACTCCCATGCACAGGACATCAACAACCACTGCTCCTCTGCTCCAATCAGTGGAACCAGGCTTCCTACCCCCCAGTCACAGCTAGGGGGGTAGGATGTAATCTTCCCTCCCCAGAGAAGGAGAGCAGTCCAAGGAATGCTAAGTTCTCCTTCCCTGCTTGACCTTCAGTACCCTGAGTTTGCTCTCTAACTTGGGTCATTGGTGCCACTAGTGGTAGCACTAGCACTACACCTGCATGCCAGCTGAGGCAGAGAAGTTTTTAAAATGAAATTGTCATAAAAAGTCTTCCCGCTCACTAGTCCAATCCTCAAAATCCCCCAAATGCTATCATTTTAATACTAGGCCCATAAGGGCTGGTCCACCAGCTCATCAACAAGGCATCCCTCTGCGGTGCTGACATCCTGGGTTTGGGATGGACTCAGGAGTCAGAGGGCAAGCCGGGGGAGAAGGACTGAGCATCCTATGGACTGATCTCCTTCTCTGTTGGGTAGGGGGAAGAGTGTCTGGCACAATGTGGACCTCTGGCAGAGGCTGGTGTACTGTTGCAGATGGCACAACATGTAAAGGGTGGCGGGGCAGATGCTAGTGTCATTGCATGTCCCCACCCCCAGGGAAGAAAAATTTCCAAAATCATTAACGGCCACTAATGACGGCCCCTGACTCCGCTCCCTGCACACAGACCAAAGTCCACCAGGGGGTCTGGCTCACATAGCCCCATCCTTGGGGCAAGCCAGGGCCTCAAGACTTTGTTTTCTGGGAAGGGGGCACCAGCCCAGCAGCTCTGCCCAGGGGGGTAAGCCTGGGGATAGGGAGAGCGGTGAGTGGGAGTGGGAGGCCAGAGTCTCCCAGATGGAAGGAAAATTGCCAGTACAAAAAAAAATACTGGGCCCATTCCTGACCCTCTGTCCATAATATGGAGGGCCAATAATGAGAAATTCCATCTTGCTAGTCATCCCCCTCCAGCAAGACGTTTTGAGTCTGTAGCAGTCACTGATACTCTGTTAGGGTGCCCACAACCTAGAAGGAATATGGAGCTGTTTGTTTCATCAGTAATGCACACCACTTCACCTCTCTCTCCTAGTTCCACACACTCCTGTGCTATGCCAGTGATGGACAGTAACTGAAAGGATAGTCCATTACATGGGGGCAATCACTTGGCAAGGCATGTTTTCTAACTTTTTGCATTCCTCAATCATCAATTGGAGGTAGGAAGAAAGCAAATTATTATAATAATGTAATTTCAAATGACGGTGTTGGCTCCTTGTGAAGTACAGGGAGATGGTATTTTTTTGAGGAAGCTGACATTTTTTTGACTTTTGTACATTATTTCAATTAGCTTCTCATTACAGGCAGAGACTCAGCTCCCCACCAAACACACCTACATACCCTCCAATGCATTCCTAATTCCCACATCCATTTCCCCAGGGATTGACCCCCTTTCCCCAGTTGAGCCCTGGCTGACACACTGGTAGGTACCAAGGAGCAAGCAAGATCACTGCAAGGGAAGATATATCAGTGGCATTCCATGGTGTATGGCAGGGTGGACTTTCCTATGTAATCATCTATAAAACTAATGGTTTTCTCATCTGTTTTGTGTTTCATCCTCCACCCCTGGCCTCAGCCAATGGCCCACTGCAGCACAACTCACCTTAGCATCCTAAATCCCACCCACACAGGCAATGAAGTTGGGCTCAGGTCTTGTATCTGGGTCTTCCAAGTGGTAGTGCAGTGCACCTCCAATCAGCTGCAGGGAACTGGGTGGAACTGGCATCTTTTAGAAACAGATCACTTTCTGGGAAGATGAGGAAGAGGAGAAAGTGGGAAGGGGAATCTCCAAAAGGTAAAAGCATCCTCATGCAGTGCCTGCTGCATTCTAAGATATAGTATGAGAATGGCCTAGCCAGTGGCTGGTGCTTCAGAAAGTGACAGGGTAATGGTGAGGTATGTTCACAGAAGTAAAAGTACACTCACACCGGGTCACACCTGGAAACAAGCCTTGGCTTAGTGTGCCTTTCCTGGTTAACAAATTTTAAATAAATACAACTCGTAAGTGTCCCCACCACACAAGAAATGCCAGGAATAAAGCCTAAAGCAAAAATCTAATGGAAAAAGGTATCAGTGAATTACATGCAATAACACATTCAGAGATTAGTGATGATGAGGATAAGGAGTCCTCAGTTTCTGTAATGCCCCCCACCAGTTGAAAGAACCAGGACAGCCTGGGAACTATGTTAGAGTAACATAGAAAAATACAAATATAATGGCAGAAAAAAGCCTTGGTTCATTCAGGGTTGTCATGATCTACATGAGGTAGAAGCCACAGGGGCAGGGGAGTAGATGTTTACTGCCATGGTGGTGCTGCTAAGGACAAGATTTTGGAAGTACTGTAATGAACAGTATATACTGTACAGAAGGTTATTTTTACTGTCTGTTTATTTTTGCAATATTCGCTATTGCTGACAATCAGTGAACATAAATGGATAGTGAAAAATAATGGACAGCTGATTTTCAGTAGTACTGTATTGAAGAATGAGCTGTCCATGCTAATTCTATTGGATGTGAATATGTGTAGAAGGTTGACTTCCGCTAAATATAACAGACGCTAATTCAACCTGCTATACAGTAAGTGGAAAGACTGTGATCCTTGGGCCAGGAAGCAGTGTACTCTACCCATAAATCTGACTGACATCCAAGTAAAGAAAGTCAAGTGCTTGAAGCCCATGAAAGGTGTTCACATTCAACATCTCCTACTGGATGATAAGTGAACCAATAAACACTGAATGCAAGGGACGCCAAGTGAGCATAACATCTATACCCCCAGTCACAGGAGTACCTTGGCAAATGCCCACCCCATTCTAAGAAGAAACCCAAGTAGGTAGCCCTGCCACCTGAGGAAGTGTTACATACCAATGGTCCAGTGGGTTGAACAAGGCACATGATTTGTGTAGAATCACCAAGGTTCAATCCTGCTGTCATGACAGAATCATCCTGATGTGATCCTGGAATCATTATGATAACATCCTAATATCATCTAGACCTGGAATCATCTTGATAACTTTCTGGAATCATCTTGATTTGATCCCAGAATGGGTATTGGGATTACTTCTGAAGTCATCACTAGTGTCATCGGCATTCATGAATACTGCTGGAGGACATCAGCCAAATAGTGAAGATGTTTCTAAGAATACCTCAAGATAGGCTCAAGATGAAATCAACAGATGACTGCGTGATGATTCTAGGAAGATCATCCATTTCAACTTTGGAACACTACTACTGAAGCAAAGGACCTAGCAGTCATGATAAGTGACTCACTTAAACAATATAGCCAATGTAACAAGGCTTACAGCACAACAGCCAGGATGTTGAGCTGTACTGGGAGGGAATTTCATAGCAAAGAAAAGAATGTATTACTACCTCTGTATTGATCACTGGTAAGGCTGCACCTGGAGTACTGTACCCAGTTCTGGAGCCCTCACTTGAAGAAAGACCAGGATAGGCTGGTGATGATGCAGTTTAGAGTAATACAATTATGCATGGCCTGCAGGACAGATCCAAATAGGATCAATTTAGGGCACTGAACATGTACATGTTGGAGGTCAGAAGGGATAGGGGTGATAGGATACACACCTTCAAGTTCCTGAAAGTAAACAGTGAGGAACAAATCAAGAGGAATAGCAAACCTGAAGCTTCAGGACATGAGTGGAAGCTGGCAGGAGGGACATGAAGCTCTTTAGAGAGATTGATTGAGCCATGGAGCAGCCAGCCAGCTGAGACAGAGGGTGCCAAGGCCATCAACATAATCAGACATGATTGAGACATAGCTAAGTGCTTAACAGTTGCTATGGGGTGGTTAATGCGAGCATGAACTCTGTATAGATAGTAGATCTTGAGGGTAGGATAGGGGATTATAGACAAAGTCGACTGATCAATAGTCTTTTTCCACAAACAACTTTCTGTGTTTCTGTTTTTCTAATTCTGTGTGCTCTGATATTAGATTAGGTGCTGGAGAAGACCATGGGGAGCATACCCAGTGTTTGCTTGCATAGTCACTTCATACAAGTCGAGCAGCTTATTTTTTCTTGGCTGATACTGCAAAGGAGATTCCCATAGAACCAAGAATCAGTCACAGTTTGAAGGAGGTCCCTTGTGTTTATTCTGGTGACTCTACCTCATGTGGTCATGTTTTAGGTCTCATGAGGTGTGCAAGACATTTAGATGAATCAGAGAACTCAGGTATAGTGTCAGTAGCAATAAGATGGGTCATGGCGAATCTAAAACTAGATGGTAGCTGAAGGAATTCAATCAATAGAGCACTATGAGCAGGGGTTAGGATTACTATGTGTGGAAATTAGAACTATGACTTAGAAATGAGCAGGTATTAGAACCATTAATGCTGTGGGCATTTGAACCATGGCTATAATTTATTTATTAGGTTTTAGAATCACTATATGTGAGTATTAGAGCCAAAACTTTAGGAAGGAATTGGTGTTAGTACCACTACAGCTTTGGGCATTAGAACTATGGCTATAAGTTACTTTGTGGGCATTACAACTGCTATTCATAGGCATTAGAACCATGACTGTAGGAAGGAGTGGGTGGTTGAACCGTTATTGCTGTGGGGGTTAAAAACATGGCTGCAGGTTACTCAGCTGGAAACAGAACCACTAAGCATGGGTGTCAAAACCATGATTTTTGGAAGAAGCAGGCATTAGATCTGCTACTGCTGTATGAGAACCATGGCATGCATTACTTAATGGGTGTTAGAACTCTATGCATGAGCATTAGAACCATGCCTATAAGTGTTTTAGGGGCATTAGAACCACTATGCATGGGGCTGGAACTATACCTTTTGGAAGATGTTGGCAGTAGTTCCACAGCAGCTGTAGATGGTAGAATTATGACTATGAGATATGCAGTATGCATTAGAACAACTTTTTTGACTGAAATACCCAGACAAAAAGACAATGATTTAATAATGATGCATCAAGAATGATAATTATCAATTATGTTCAAATATCACATTCAAACTTCAAAAACCATCATTGTGATCATGACTAACAATGATTAAACATGAACGCTAAATGGCCACCAATCAAAACCCACAATCTTATGGAAATTATGTTTGTACGTATTGATGATCTCATATTATCATGATTTTTCATGATTGGCCGTGGTCAAGATTGCTACAATAAATTGAAAGAAATATAATTTATCTTTCTTCTATACTGATGGAAAGCATTTTGCCTTTTTCTTAGACATGTTCATTGGAATCATTAATTATAACACATCTTCTACACAAACGCATTGTTTTCAATTATACGTACTCTGACTCCTCACTTCTTACGTGTGTAAAGTTTCAGATTGATTTATATAGTTCCATTCAGTGGTTCCCATCAGAGTTGTGGTGAGTTCCTACAAGTATCTGGTTTGTGCTCAGAACCTTTCCTAACAGTCAGCAAACTAACACTGTCAAGGCAAAACTATATTTTAACAATATAAATTATCTCTGTATTAGTCCATAAATTGGTGCTTTTGAAATTTGCAAGAAATATGCAAATTAGTTATGCAAATGTACGTACTATACCTAGCATCTCATGTACTCTTCCTAAAGGGATTGAAACTTAACTTCAGATGATTTCCATTATAAGGTGCTTTGTTGATAGTTAAAATATGTACATATTAGTAACAAAACTTCACTAATTATTACCAATGCAACTTACAATTGTATAATACAGAACTAATATAATCATCAATGATCATCAATGTTAATCTCTTGATCATCCACAGATCATCAAAAATGACCATGCTGATTTAAACTTACAAAAATAATCAATAATCATCAGTTGATGATTTAAAAGTTCATGTTTGATGATTAAATCATGAGCTAGATGATCTTAGATCATGATCTGCCTTGATGATCATGTGGTCACATTTAATGATTAACAAGGATCAGTCATGACTGACCTTCAAAAAACATGATTGGTGATTTACCGATTTGCCTCGGTAGGGCAGCATCTATGCTACATGTATGACTGAGACTTATGAGTTTGATCTGTTTCACCTGAAAAAGCCACTGCTGGACAGCCTTAAAGAGGGAATCATGGCCAAACTTTCTATCACCAATTAATTCAGAATTTCGATCAGCATACCCCCAATCAGCCTCATGCCAAACATAAGACTTCTAGATTACATTGTTTAAAAGTTGGAAGTAATGTTGTAACCCTAATGTCACTGTCTGTTCAAAAAAGAGAGTTTCAGTAAAGCGCTACTGATGATGTCATAACCAGAACTCATAGCCTAGTCCTCCCAGCAAATTACCTTATATGACTTGTTTCTTACATGTTACATAAAACTGCAGCAGTAGTAAACATTTGAAAAAGGAAGGTTGACACTGGGTGTGTACAGAACATACATTTTTTATAATGTGCAGATGCAAGGTGCTTAAGAATGCGATGGGAAGTAGAGTGTGGTGGCAAATATGGCTTTTGAATGCAAATGTTGTGTGCAATGTTTAGCATGATGCAGGTAGGAGATTTTGTATAGCTATGGAATGCAGCAATGACAGGATCTGAGAAAGTAGCTGGGTCACACAATTATGGAATGTTGCAGGGACATTGAAATTCAGAATGTGGAGGTATAAATTTTTAGGATGTGGCAGAAATATACAATTTCAAAACACAGGAGACACACAGTTGTAGAATGTAGCAGGGATATGCAGTGTCATAATGTGTCATGATCCATAATTTCAGAATGTTACAGTGATGCACAATTTCAAAATGTAGTGGGGATGCTTTATTTCAGATTGGGGTGGCAACATGCAATTTCACAATGTGGCATAGGCACAGAGTCTCAGAATGTGATAGGGATGCACAGTTTTATAATGTGGTGGTCACATGCAATTTCAGAATGTGGCAGGGATGTACATTTTTGGAATATGGTGGTTTGCATAAATTTAGAGCATAGCAGGCAAATACATTTTTGGAATGTGACAGCTTCACATAGTTTTGGAATATGGAAGGAATGTGCAATTTCAGAAAGTGGAAGTGATGTGCAATTTTAGAATGTGGCTTGGAGGCAATTGCAGAATGTGGCAGATATATTCATTTTCAGAATATGGTGGGGAAGTGCAAATTTGGAATGTGATGTGGATGCAAATTTTCAGAATGTGACGCAGATGGGCAATTTTAGAATGTAGCAGTGACACTCAATTTCAGAATGTAGTGGGAAGGTACAATTTCAGAATATGGCTGAAATACACAATTTTAGAACTTGGTGGGGATGCCTAGTTTTAGAATGTGGCTGGAAAAGCAATTTTGGAATATGATAGAAATTCATCATTTTGGAATGTTATAAGGACAAGCATTTTCCGAATGTGACAGGAATGTACGATTTTGGAATGTTGTGATGACAAAATTTCAGAATGCGACAGGGTACACAATTTCAAAATGTGGGTGGAACACACAGTTTTAGAATGTTGCTAGGACATGTACTTTTAAATTGTGGTGATTCATAATTTTTGGAATGTGATGGGGATGCACAATTTCAGAATGTGGTGGTTATATAATTTTTGAATGTAATGACACAGTTTCAGAATTTGGCATTAATATACAACTCCAGAATGTGGCTAGTACATGCAATTTTGGAATGTGGCAGGGACATGTACTTTTAGAATGTGACAGAAACTCACAATGTCAGAACGTGGCAGGGACACACTGTACAATTTTGAATATGGTGGGTGCGTACAATTCTGGTATGTGGCAGGGACAAACAATTTCAGAATAAAATGTGTTGTCCTGTCACATTCCAACAGTGAGCATCCCCACTATGTTCCAAAATTGTCAGAGCCTGCTAGATTCCTAGATGTCTGTCCTCACAGCATTCAGAGATTGAATGTCATCACAACATTTCAAGAATGTGCATCCCTGTCACATTCTGAGGTTTCATGTCTCCCCACAATATTTTGAAATTGAGCACCACCTTGACATTCTATAGCTTTGCCCAGTGCTGCATTCTAAAACAACCTGCTGCCACATTCTAAAGTACAGTACCATGCATGAAACCACATCTGGAAATACATGCGCTGCACCCAATCTTTTTTTTTTAATTCTATTTGTGCACTCTGAGTCCTAGAACCCTCTCGGGCGGCCTCTGCTCACCAACCACTCTACCACTGACCTGGCCCCTTGCCTGCTCAGAGGGCATGCTACCCCTCCAAAAACCTCAGACTGGGAACCCCCAGCTCTGAGCCCCCGGGGCAGGGCCGCCACTCCACCCAGTGCTCTATCTACAATGTAGTACCAGCCAAGGAGGAGGAAGAGGGGTGGAGGCAAGGCCTGGTATTGACATGTGGTAGTGGCCCGGAGAGGAGCTGTCACCTATCCAGACATAGGGGGATTTTTTCCTTGTGTTGTTACCCCCAGGAGCTGGACTTGCAGTGACACCTACACAGAGAAGCCGTAAGCATCTGCCGTGCTCCTCCCCTTACGTTCAAGTTACAGGTAGTACACCTGGTCTCCACCAGGTGCCATTACTGTGCCGAGGAGCCCCCAAACCCACCCCAGGGAGAGAAGAGCCATCCTCCAGATGCTCAATCCTCTCTCTCCCCTGCCAACCCCCAGAGGTCCAGGCTTGTTCCCGAACCTGGGTCACCAGAAGGCAAGAAGTGTGGTATCCAGTGCCTCAATCCTCAGCGCCACTGGGCAGGCTGCTACATCCAATCTTGTGTCAGTTTTTTTTTCCTTTTTTTAATGATTACTACAATACAGTTTCTTAAACTTTGGAGAAATAAGTTGTATAAGGTTGCTGACATCAAGACTAGGCTATGAGTTCAGATTATGATATCTTCAGCTGCTCTTCAATGAAACTGACTTTTTTGAATAGGAAGTGACACAAAGTTACTAAATGGCTAGTAACCTTTGAACTAAGTAATTTAGAGATCTAATTTTTGGTATCAGGCTTATTGGGCATACACTGATTCTTATTCTGCAATGTACAGGCAAGGGATGATGCAGGGGCTGGTTTGCCCAGGGGGGCAGCACTGGGGGATGGAGTAACAGTGGAAGGAGATGGATAGAGGGCTACGGTACCCAATCAGGGTGCTGAAGCATGAGTAGACTTGATAGACCAATAGGCCTACTCTGCTGAGTTTAGTATGTTAGTATGTAGCACTTTGTACCAGTCTCCTTCTGTAGCGGGGTAGAGATTTCAGGATAATGAAGTCAGCTCAAGTGCATAAAAAATGCCATGGTGGCATTTATCATTTTATTTTCCTTTCATAAAATGATCAGTAGTTGAACAGAATTCAAGAAAAGTATTAGTTTAGCAGTTTTCAAGTCAGAAGTTACTGTTGTGCTCAATGGCACATATACAGCTCCATTAAGTGCAAACACACGCTCTTCCATCAGAGGTCTTACACCTCGCACAGTCAGCTCTCCACTGACACCCTCTCTCTCTGCTCAGGCAAGACTGATTCAATTTTGCTCTCCAGAGTTGTGGGCCAGAACTTTACCATTTTGTTTTTAAAAACCAACAAACTCAAAATCTCTTCCTGAGCATTCTTCTAATCAAATAAGACTGCCTAAAGTACTAGTAATGAATTCCCAGGTAACCTTAGTTAGAAAAACTCATTCTTTGTCTTGCCTTGTTTTAGAGTGTCCATTTTGTTTTTTTTGTGTTGGTTTTCATTAAGGGGGAAGTAATGCATTTTGTCTTCTTTTACTGCTCTTCTCCCTGTTTATTTTCTATGAAGGGTATTTATGTTGCAGCATTTTCTTACAGTTCTTGCTATACAAAGCCATTTTACATAACTACATGGGGATTTCTGCACTATTAGAATCCAATGTTCTATGCAAACTTTAATAGCCTCACAAGGCTTTCTATTAAGTTCTTTCTTCATCATTTGAGAACCTACATATATGACCAGAAGCAGCAGGGATACCGAAACCAAAGGGAAAAAGGGTGCCCTTGTCCACTGGTATAACAGTATACAGGTAAGAAAAAAGTTTACAAATGGGGACATTCTGTTTTTTCCAGCCCCAAAGGCTGTTCTTTCTTGTATTTTTCAGGCTACCCTAGGTAACCTTAAGCTCTTAATGTACCTTATTTTTGCGCATACCTGCAAAGGCCTTGGAGGTCATATGCACTTGACCTCCCTTGCATTTTAACTGTTGTGGGCATAATAGCCACAGTGTTTACATTTTATACTACTTTTATTCCTTTCTTCACAGTAATACATATGAGAACATTTTAGCCGTAACTATTATTATCCCCCAATACATAGGTAGCATTAATGTTAATTGCACTAAGTCCTACAGGTGCATCTTTGTTAGCACTGTATTATTTAGCCAGCAGTCCAGAGCATTCAAAGGCTTTTAAGCCATTATTCCCAAAAGGGGATGGCAAGGTGAGACCCTCATTTCTTTACTAGGGCACCTCACCAATGACAGGGACACCCTGTCACACCCTTTTAAAGAAATGAAATGGTTTGTTTACTGGAGAAACAGTAGAAGCAGCCAGTGCACAGAGGTGCTAGTGCTTGGATTGGATTATTGCTTTGGGGGCTCAGGTGCAGACTGCACCAGCTTAGAGTCACTTCCTCCTACAGTGACTGGACCAGAGCAAGAAGTGAAATGGAGAACCATTGGATCAGGCACAGATACCTTGATGGACTAGCCAAGGCAGGAGTCAGGGCCATAGGGTTGGGTTACCTAAACAAAGAGGTTACCCTAGAACAGGGGTTCTCAAATGGTGAGGCCAGCCTCCTTGGGGAGGCCCCAACCTGTTCCAGGGGAGGCTCAAACAAGTCTTGAAAAAAGTATTATATTTCAATTTTAAACTTTATAGATTTTGTGTGAAGAGACGAGGCAAACTGAAAGAGGATAATAGTAGGTGAATTTATGTATTTATTCACAAGTCGGTGACCAGGGAAGGTACTGCACACTGAGCCATGGCTTATTTCGGTGTACCCAGGAAGGGTAGTGAGAGAATACAATTCAAAATGTAACTGTGAAACACACATGCAATACAAAATGAATAAAAGTGCAAACAAATTACGAACAATAGACTAACAATGCGAGGAACAAGTGATCAATTAGACTGGCAGCAGAGCTGTCCAAATACTATACAAGAGTTAACCATACGGGTACTAGGAATAAGAGCAGGAGTGAGCAAAATGATCCCTGAAAAGTTGCTTAAGAGCAGGGTGAGAGGCAGAGGTCAGCAGGAAGGTTATTCCAGTTAGAGGGGAAACAGAAAAAGCAGTCTGACCCATGAAGGTATGGCAGTAAGGGGTAACAATGGTTCAAGAGTCAAAATATTGGAGCAAGTAGGTTTTCCTGTTTGGGGTTACAATAAGCTTAATAACATGAAAGCCAGCTATGCAAAGAGGTTTCAATTTATTCCTGATGCACTGTGAAAAGTAGGCTATTTTCTATGGGGAGGCCCAAACATATTTCAGTATTTTGGGGGAGGCTCAAGATCTTTTCCATGGCTTAGGGGAGGCTCACTATGACAAAGTTTGAGAACTGTTGCCCCAGAAGATTGTCATTGCTGCTGATCCCTTCGCCCATCCCAACCCTCCCACTGAGCAACCAACACCCCACATACACCCTTACCCTATACTTACCTCCGGACATTGTATGCTGTCATCTTTTGTGTACTGGGGCACGTCTGCACTCTTCAAAGCTGAACCATGAACTGAGGAATCAAGGTAAGTGCTGTATAATTTATTTCAAAGCCGTTTTGAACTTATGTTTATAACTTTACCATTTTTTTGGTATTTTCTCACCAAATTTTCAACATGGCCTTTTTGGGACACCACCTCATGAACACTACAACTGTCATTTCATTATATGGGCCTGGAAGGTGATTTTGCTGTTGCTGCATGAAATCACCTTTTGGGACCGAATAATGAAATTTCACCACCAGTGTACATGAGGTGGGGTCTCAAAAAGGCCATATTGAAAATTTGGTGAAAAAAATTCTAAAAATAGCCAAACTACAAGAGTTTGTTGAAACTTTTCTATGCATGTGCATAACTTTGGTAATTTCCAATATTTTGATTCCAGATTTTCAACATAGTCATTTTTTCACACCACCTCATGAACAGTACAGTTGTCATTTTTTTACATCCTGTCTGAAACATGTTTTTGCAACTTGTGGCTTGGAATGGTGTTTTGGCATGTATTAGAACATTTTCACCTATTGGATTTATGAGGTAGGGTCATAAGAAGACTATGTTGAAAAAATAGGGTCAGAATATCAAAAATTCCAAAGTTATGACCATTCATTACAATTTTGCTATGCCTGCTCATAACTTTTGAAATTTAAAATATTTTGACCCCAGATTTTCAACACAGCCTTCTTATTACGCCACAAATCCTGCCCAAAGTGTGTTTTCACACCTGTGATGCAGAATGGCATTGCAGTTGCACAGAATTATGTTTTGGCAGCTATTCCAAAAATTTCTGTAATGGGTACATGAGGTGGGGTAATAAAAAGGCTATGCTGGCAATTGGTCACTGTTGTCCTATAAATGGAAATGCAGTGCCCTGTGATTCCATAGCTATATATATATATATATATATATATATATATAGATAGATAGATACACATCTATGGATGGATGGGAGTACAGGGTCCATAAGGATACTGTTTCACTAGCTCAAATATTAAGGAAATACATTTAATTGGGAGACAGAAATCTTGCTTGTAGAGCAGAAAGCAACTAACTAAAAAAGCTACAATTTGTCTTACTAATTACCCTCCATCCCACCCCTCCACCCTCCCACCCTAAGCCAGTTCTACTTTTATAGCCACTGAATTTGACTGACAACCAGAACTTCCTGTTTGGCAGTAGGAAGGGAAGGATCATAGAGAAACATTAGTTTTGTCAATCGTGAAGGAAAAAAAAGTAGCTCTTTCTCCCTTCCCCCAGCTGCTTGTGGTCTGACTCTGAGCAAGGAAGAAGGAGACTACAGAAGAATACAGGAAGTTACTGCACCAGAACAGGAAAAGTGAGAGTTGCAAGAAGAGGATAGAGTAAGCATACAGAGAAAGAGGAGGGGGGGACAAAATAAGACATGATGGGAGTGGTGCAGTGCAATGGCTGTGGGGTGGCAGTGTTCCAGGAGACATTCTGGAGGCTGCAATGCTGCCCCATTTTCCAGCATCTCTCTGATCTGAGGGAGAAGGTTGCCACTTCCAGACTGACCTGGCTAGGATTCATGAAACCTCCTTCCCCACCCAACGACCACCAGGGCCACTGCCGCTACCTCAGAGGTTGCCAAGAAAGAGGAGTGGCTGGACCAAAGTGGGCTCAGGGAGGGAGGGAGATGGTGGTGGAACAGAGGTGCATCCCTCCAGCTGTACTTCTGCTCAAGTCATACACTGTTCTGGTGGATAGTGGTTCCTCTATGGAGACACCTGCAGTGGAGACCAAGGAGGATGCTGGGAACCTCCACAAAGGTGACCCACAGGAGGGTGGCATGGGACCCCACAGTGGAAGGAAGCAACTCCTGGTGAGGGACTCAATCATTAGGGGGTAGAAGTGGGGGAGGAAGAGGAGAGGGAGGTAAGGTTCCTGCCTGGCACTACTGCTTGGAAGGACAGAAAGCAAATCCTCAGGATCATGGGAGCAGCTGCACAAGGGAGGGAGCTGGATGTCATTGTCCAACTAGGGACAAATGACCTGGCTGGGAATGGGATCAGAGCAGTGCAAGAGGAGTTTGTAGAGTTGGGAGGGGTCTCAGACAAGTAGCGCATATGGTAACCTTTTGGGAGGTGCCTGTCTACGGCAAGGCTGATGCTAGGATACTCCACACCATGGAATTCCATGACTGGTTGAAAAACTGGTGTGGAGCTCAGGGTTTTGGCTTCATTGGGGACTGGGGAGCCACCTGGAGGGATGCAGGCCTATACAGGTGCGATGGCCTGTATCTGTCTGGGAAGGACCAGGATCCTAGGTGATAGGTTTAAATGCTTCATTGGCAAGCATTTAAACTAGCCAAGGGGGGAGACAATGAAAAGGAGCAGGGAAATCTCATCCTCCCTCCACAAAACATGGTAATTAGTGAGGTAAACACCAAGGTAGAGAAGTCATTAGGGAGCAGGACGGAGGTAAATGCCAAAAAAGGCAAAATCAGTAAGGACAGGGATGGGGCTAAAAGGAGTAAGGCCATCAAAAATTGGAGGATGAGTACCAATGCCCATAGTCTGCGTAACAAGCTCCCTGAACTAGTGGCCTTGATAGAAGAGGGATGCTTGGATATTGTGGCAGTCACAGAAACATGGTACACAGAGAACCATGACTGGGATGTCAACATACCAGGATACACAATCTACTGGAGGGACAGGGAGGGTAAAAGAGGAGGAGGAGTAGCTCTCTATGTAAGGGAAGGGATCAAAGCAACAGAACTAGACAGTAAACAGGGAGCAGATGAGGCACTCTGGGTCACTCTGGAGACAGGAAATGGCACCACAATCTGCATGGAGGTTGTATACAGACCCCCATCTCAGGGGGAGGGAATGGACAAGGAAATGATAGAAGGAATTGTTAGAATGGCAGAAAAAGGGGAGATATTGTTGATGGGGGACCTTGAATATGCCAGGTGTTAACTGGTGCACCTTTGCTGCAGGCACATCCAAGACCAGGGTCATTCTTGATGCCCTACAAGGGGCATGCCTCAGACAACTAGTACTGGAACCCACTTGGGAGGGAGCAATATTAGACCTGGTACTCTCAAATGGGGATGGAGAAAGAATCTCAGATTTAGAAGTGGATAGCCATCTGGGAACAAGCGACTACCAAACAGTGTGGTTCATGATAAACACAGCCATAGAGTCAAGCCATACAAAAGCAAGACTATTGGACTTTAGGAGGGCTGACTTTGGGAAAATGAGAGAGTGCCTCAGAAAAGCACTAGCAAACAGGCAAGAAGGAGGGGTGGAGGAACAATGGGGAGTAATCAAAACAGCCATCACAGAGGCAACAAGCCTTTCTGTAAAGCAAATCAACAAAACACAATGAAGGAAAAAAACACTATGGTTCTCAAAAGAGGTGGCAGGGAAGGTTAAGGAGAAAAGGATTGCATTCAGGAAATATAAGGAAACATAGAAGGAGCAGAACAGAGAACTTTATCAGAGAGCAGAAAAAGGAAGGGAAGGCAATCAGAATAGCAAAGGCCTAAACCAAGGAAAGGATAGCCAACTCTGTTAAGAAGGGGGGTAAGACCCTTTTATAGGTACATTAGTCAGTAAAGAAAGACCAAGGGAGGGATACTGAGGCTTAATAAAGGGGAGGAAATGTGGGCAGAGGGTGACAGTCAAAAAGCAAGGATACTGAATGAATGTTTCTGCTCACTATTCACAAAGGAAGAGGAGAGGGAGGTACGTAAATCAAACAAGAGAAACACTCTGGAGTTGGGAGTCGATACCAGTCCATTTATAGGAGAAAAGGTTCTGAATGAACTAATAAAATTGAAGGTTGATAAAGCAATGGGGCTGATAGGATTCACCCAATGATTCTAAAAGAACTAAGGGTAGAACTAGTGACACAGCTGACTTTAACAAATCACTGGAGGATGGGGTGGTACCTGAGGACTGGAGGAGGGTGGATGTTATTCCTCTTCACAAAAGTGGGAGAAGCAGAGGCAGGAAACTACAGACCAGTTAGTTTGACCTCAGTGGTAGGGGAAATGATGGAATCACTTCTGAAGGAAAGAATTCTTGAGTACCTAGAGGCCAGTGGGGCACAGGACCCAAGACAGCATGGAGTCACAGTGGGATGGCCATGTCAGAGTGAATCTAATAGCTTTCTTTGACTGGGTGACCAAAAATAGACCTGAGAGGGGCTGTGGACATGGCCTACCTATATTTTAGCAAGGCATTTGATACAGTCCCACACAAAAGATTATTAAACAAGTCAGCCAGCCTTGGAGTGGGTCCCAAGGTCATAACCTGGATAAAAAATTGGCTAGATAACAGGATGCAAAGGGTAGTAGTAAACGGAGTCCATAGTGAAGAAAGGTGGGTTACTAGCAGTTTACTGCAGGGTTCAATACTGGGACTGGTCCTTTTTAATGTCTTTATAAGGGATATTGCAGAGGAACTGGAAGGTAAAGTATGTCTCTTTGCAGACGACACAAAGATCTGCAACAGGGTTGATACGCAAGATGGAGTGGAAAGGATGAGAAGGGACTTGACAAGGTTGGAGGAATGGTCAAATGCATGGCAGCTTAGATTCAATGAAAAGAAGTGCAAAGTAATGCATATGGGAAACAAAAACCCAGGGGAAGAGTACACAATGAAGGTGAGATACTGACAACAACAAAAATGGAAAGGGACCAGGGGGTAGTCATATCAGATGATCTAAAGGTGGGCTAGCAATGTGAGAAGGCAGTAAGAAAGGCTGGGGGGATACTAGGATGCATAGCGAGAGGCATCAACAGTAGAAAACAGGAAGTTGTTATCCCTCTGTACAGACAGTTGGTGAGACCCCATCTGGAGTACTGTGTGCAGTTCTGGAGACTCCATCTCCGCAAAAACATAGACAGAGTGCAGGCTCTCCTGAGAAGGGCAACCATAATGGTGCAGAGTCTGCACCAGAAGACATACGAAGAGAGACTAAAGAAGCTTAATATGTATACCCTTGAGGAAAGAAGGGAGAAGGGGGACATGATAGAAACTTTCAAGTACCTCAAGGAAATCAACAAAATCCAAGAGGGTTGTATCTTTCAGAAAAAGAGATGTGTAAGAACAAGGGGGCACAATTTTAAGAAAGAGGGGGACGGCTCAGAGGTAATATGAGGAAGTATTTTTTTCATGGAGAGGGTTGTGGATGCATGGAACAGCCTTCCTGAGGAGGTCGTAGAGTCAAGAACAGTTGGGGAATTCAAGAATGCATGGGACAGACATAAGGCAGTCCTAGTGGGGGATAGGAGGAAGTAGGCTGTTGGTTAACTAGAATCTGCAGCTTATCCATTAGGTAGGAAAATGAGCAGACTAGGTGGGCCAAGCGGTCCTTATCTGCCATCAAATTTTATGTTTCTATGGTTCAACAAACTGTGTTAATGCATCAGTTAGGGTTAAAATGACAAAAGTAGGGAAATATGGCATTAAGGTTTCCAACCCTAACACCCCACCCTGCACAGGCCAAGAGGCATTGGGGGTGACATTGGGGTTGTCAGCCCTAATGCTCATGCCATTGCTTTAGAAAATAAGCTGGCTGGGTATAGCATGGGTGAATGTGGTGAGCGTTAGGGCTGACAACCCCAGTGCCACCCCCAACATCTCTTGGTCTGTGCAGGGTAGGGGTGGAATGTTAGGGTTGGAAACCCTAATGCCATATTTCCTTACTTTTGTCACTTTAACCCTAACTGATGCATTAACAAAGTTTTTCAGTGTGTGTGTGTGTGTGTGTGTGTGTGTACAGTATATATATATATATATATATATATATATATATCAAAAAACTTCATTTAATGCATCAGTTAGGGTTAAAGCAGCAAAAGTGGGGAAATGAGACATTAGGTTGAGCCCCTAACCCACCCACTCCCCATCTTCCACAGACTGACAGAGGCCAGGGTGTGCCAGGGGGTTGCAAGGCCCAACTCTTACCTCATTCCATGTGTAAACAAGTTGACATGCTACAGTAAAGGAGAATGGGGGTGAGAGTTAGGCCTCATGACCCCATGGCACACCTCAGCATCTGTTGGTCTGTGGAGGATGGAGTGGTGGGGTGTTGGAGGGGGTTAGAGGGGTTGGGGCACAACCCTAACATCTCATTTCCCCAGTTTTGTTGCTTTAACCCAAACTGATACATTAAACAAAGTTTTTTGCAATGAATTTCCTTACTTTTTGAAAAACTGTAATATAACTAGTGAATAGCATGTGTTGGTGGGCCCACTCTCCCGCCTAGCTGCCCACTTCTGTATAACAATACAGTGGTTGTTAAGCAAAGTTTTCCCAGTACTGCAGTATACTTAGGTGGGTGGGGCACTACCGAGCGGTACTGAGTAGTACCAAGGAATGCCTCGTTACAGCATCAGTAGCATTAAGTATTTGCCAGCAGTATGCACTGTTCTTAATTAACTGACTCACCATTAGAAGCATCTGAAATGCGCCAGGTGGCGCTGTTTCCATTAATATTTGCCTGTATATACTGTAAATTTCCTTTAGGTGTGCTCACGGTCCATACCCTGTTCTCATTCTCTCCTGCATGGGAAAATCGGATTGCAGTCAGAGTACAACTTTATCAACATTATATTGTGCTTGCTTAGTCATGATGCTGTTCTTTTCATGTGCCTATCAAAGCTGCTGGTCCTTTGCAGTGGCCCCTTTTCTTTTAAATGAAGGATACACTAAAAAATCATGCTAAAAAAAAAAAAATTCTACCAGACATCATAGAGAAAAAGCCTGTCTTAATTATACACAATGCACATTGTTTTAAAAGTAGCTGTACTGGATAGCAATAAGTTAGTTATTAAATGGATGTCTTTAAGAAAATCTAGCTTCAGTGTCTAGATTTCTACATGAATGTTGTTCACCATCAGATTGTACAATCATATTGAGTGGCTACACACCAGCAAATGCTGAATGGTGCCCCAAATCACAAACAGGTGGCCAGCAATTTGAGAGAGAGAGAGAGAGAGAGAGAGAGACAGAAAGGAACTCAATGCCAACATCACCACAGTTAATAATCATACTGTATTATACCCTTCCACCCACCAGCATGTCCATCCCAAATTCCCTTGCTTCCCCATTACACCTGATTTCATAGCTAGTGAATTGTGATAATGAACAGTGAGTGCAGCTAAAGCAGAAATGACAGTCCTATTAAATGTAGGTCAAAGACACAGTGCCAACTAAGAACTACAGTACACAAGGTCCCACTTAATATGATATGAAAGAATAATTCTGCAGACCCTGTGATGGGGTCCAAAAAGTTTTTCTTTGAAAATGAATTCCACCAAGTCACGTACAGCTAGTCAAAGAATGTCAAAGATCACGTGTACTCCCCATCTCATATGGTCCACTTGACTCTTTTTCAGGGGTCATAGTCACATTAGGCACATATACAACTAAAATACTTCAACTAATCTTCTCACATCAAGTGTCCCAACTTTAAGACATAAATTATTTTTTCATTAAAAAACAAAATACAAAAATATGAGCACTGGTTACAGTCATTAATTGCAGACAGAACTGTCTTAATATTGTGTAAATTGATGTCTGTGGCATTTGCTGCCTACTGTACATACTGTACAGTATGCTAAATAAAACTTTGTTTTAAATTACTTTTTTTAGAATGTCCAAAGCTTGTGAATAAAATAATGTGCCCAATATTAAAAAAAAAAAAGCTTAAAAAATGAAACAGAAAGAAATGTTTTAGTGTTAACTCTTATTATACCACAGGTATGTCTTCTCAGTCAATCACAACACAGAACTACTATCACTTATTGTCTCACAAACTACACATACAAACACACAGAGTCGTTTATTCAACAAAACCCCACCCACAGTTATTTAATGGCCCTCTAGCCACGCCCATAGTCATTCATGCCCCCCTCTAAACACACCCACAGTCGGTTATCATCTCTTCATGCTGCCCGTCTCCTCAAACTTAATATTAGCCCTTCTACACTGCAGTTTCATGTTTCAATCTTGCCCCTTCTACAGTATAGCAAAGTTTCATGTGAATATACAGGCAGCACTTCTCTGCCCTACAGCTCTCTAATCACTAGACCTCTTGTTTCTCGTCATTTCACGCTCTATTGTTCTTCAGCAGAGTCAGCAACCAAAATGAACCGAAATGAAACTGGAGTGAGGAGCGAAATGCTTTTCTACCTCAGGTGAGCTGAGTATCACCACAACACGATGGCGATACCATAACCAGAGCATAAAATAGAGACACACAAGCAATGTTTTCAAATAGCACACAAAAAAAATAAAACCGTGACTGTAAGCATGTGCACTGTCCGGCAGTATTGCGCATACTCAGACTCACGACTTTACTTTAAAACCTCAATTAAACATCTGACAGTGCTAGCTTTTCACTAGGAGTTACATAAAAAAAATTCTATGTAACTCCTAGTGGCGTAATAGTAATAACATACATTTAGGAGGAGTATACTCCCAATAACCGGCTTCTGTGAATGATTAAATGCCTCGACTTTGCCTCAGCATTTAATCATCCACAGAAGCTGGTTATTCAGAGTATACTCCTCCTAAATACATGTTATCACTTAAATTTCCACCGGTGCTGAATTTATGTCAATAGTTCAAAAATATAAAATTGACCTTTAGCACCGATCTTGTCCTCTCAGTAGTAAACATTGCTCTTTTAGAGAATGTGTTTTTTTACACTGGGAATGAAGAGCTAGCTGCTCTGTACATTTGTATAACACAAAAAGTTTTTTTTTACTTTCTATTTTTGCCTCCTCCCCTTCACTGGAACCCTGCTCCATCAGGAGATGCTCAAGTGCCACCCTGCTTCACCTCCTTACCTGGTTCTGTGGCAGACCCCCATGGCACCGTGGCTATACCCACCAGGTGGGTACGATGTGGGGCCAGAACACCCCGATGCTTCTTGTTTCATCGGGTCCCTGTCAGTCCAGGCAGGAGGGAACCATTAGGGTCTGCAGTGGCGCTCCTTCCCCTCGGCATTCCGGTGCTGCTTTTCCAGTGTTCTGAGGGTGTCGCATGAGCCCCTGACATCAAGACACATAGCACCAACATCCACGATATCCTCCCCTTTCTTGTCTCTGCACATGCTGTGCTCAGTCCCCTCCGCCTGGGAATGAGCAGGCGGGACATATCACCACTCTCCCTGGAGAAGGCAAGCTGTTCTGAGGATGCTCAAGCCTTCTCCCCGCCTAGCCCTCCAGCTTCCAGGCTCATTCCTGAACCCTGGTCACTGGCGTCGCAAGCGGAAATCCAACCACTGCACCGTCGGGCCAGCCAAAAGGTTTTTTTGTTCATAAAATGCAAATTACGGTCTCCCAATTAAAGCAATTACCACATGTGGACTTAAAAGTTTAACCATGGGTTTATTATAACCATCTCCACATCACTGGTTTGCTCAATTAAATTTATTTCTGAACAGTACTCTACTGTATATCTTGTGGTGCAGCACTTCTTTTAATTGAAAAAAAAGGTTGACCTTTTGCACTGGTTTTGACCTCCCAGTAGTAAACACAGTTAGTTGAGAAAACATGCAGGATTTTTAGACTGGGAAGGTACAGAAAACAGCACTGTTCATTTGTATAATACAAAAAGTGCAGGGATCAGGTTTCGGAATGAACATGCTATATCGGCCAATGTTTTAGCAGTAGCTGCTACAGAACTAGTGTATGCTAGTTTCTGTGTTGCACTCCAAAATACTTATCTACCACATCCCAGTTATTGTCTTTAATTACATGGTGGTTGTACCACTTTTGCACCAAATGTTATCATTGCATGCTTTATTGTCTTGATGTATATTTATTTACCTCATGCATATGTGCAGTAGTACACAAGATGTTCTGTCATCTGCATCTCTCAGCTTGAATAATCATTATAAATTATTTTGAACCACCACCCATAACAAGAGACCACATAATAAATGGGACTGAGTTAGAGCTAGGTGCATCTATTGATTCAATGTCATCAGAAGTCTGCAGCAAAATTTAACTTTTCCATTGTTGTATGGGAAATGGTAAATTCTCTCAGTTTGTAGGATTTGTATTTCATCTGGGTTATGGGAGGGCTGTTCAAGATGGATTGTGAGCCAAAAAAACTATGAGTACAATATTACTTTTCATTTTGCAATCTTGCAGGACAATACACTGCACATTACATTGTGTAACACATTTGTAATGAACTTTGTACCACCATGTAATCTGTGAGATTTGTACTGCAAAAGAAAAAGTACTGCAGCACCAAACCTTTGGTCCTAATTATAGTCAAGGAGAAAATACTTATTTACTTGCAATAATAATTCATTACATACATAAGTGTTGATCTGTTTGTCCTCCTTTTAGTGCCAACATGCATTGTTGGATGAGGCAAGGGTACTCTTCACCACGGGATTCAATGACTGATTGAAAAACTGGTGTAGAGCTCAGGGATTTGGCTTCATTGGGGACTGCGGCTCCACCTGGAGGGATGCAGGTCTATACAGGTGTGATGGTCTGCATCTATCCAAGAGGGGACCCAGGATCCTAGGTGATAGGTTTAAATGCTTCATTGGCAAACATTTAAACTAGCTGGGGGGGCACAGAAAAGGAGAAGGGAAATCCTAGCCCCCCCAACAAAACAGGGTAATTAGTGAGGTAAACACCAAGATAGAGCACTCTATAGGGAGAAGGGAAGGGGTAAATGGAGAAAAAGACAACGGCATTAAGGATAGGGATGGGGCAAAAAGAAATAAAGCCATAAAAAATGGAGGGTAATGAGTACCAATGCCCGTAGTCTTGGTAAAAAGCTCCCCGAAATGGTGGCCTTGATGGAAGATGGATGCCTGGATATTGTGGCAGTCACAGTAACATGGTACACAGTGAACCATGACTGGGATGTCAACATCCCAGGGTACACAACCTACAGGAGGGACAGGGAGGGAAGAAGAGGAGGAGGAGGAGTTGCTCTCTATGTAAGGGAAGGGATCAAAGCAACAGAACTAAAGGGTAAACAGGGAGGGAAGGAGGCACTGTGGGTCACTCTGGAGACTGGAAATGGCTCCACAATCTGCACAGGGTCTGTATACAAGACCCCCATCTCAGGGAGGAAATGGACAAGGAAATGATAGAAGGCATCCTTGGGGTGGCAGAGAAAGGGGGAGATATTGCTGATGGGGACCTGCATATGCCAGACAGAAACAAAGAAACATAGAATTTGATGGCAGATAAGGACTACTTGGTCCACCTATTCTGCCCATTTTCCTACCTAACAGTTAAGCTGCAGATCCTAGTTAACCAACAGCTTACTTCCTCCTACTCCCCCCCCACTAGGACTGCGTTATGTCTGACCCATGCATTCTTGAATTCCTGCACTGTACTTGACTCCACAACCTCTTTAGGGAGGCTGTTCCATGCATCCACAACCCTCTCCATGAAAAAATATTTCCTCACATTACCTCTGCGCCATCCCCCCTCTATCTTCAGATTGTGCCCCCTTGTTCTTGCACATCTCTTTTTCTGAAATATTCTACCCTTTTGGACTTTGTTGATTCCCTTGAGGTACTTGAACATTTCTATCATGTCCCCTCTCTCCCTTATTTCCTCAAGGGTATATATATTAAGCTCCTTTAGTCTTTCTTTGTATGTCTTCTGGTGCAGACCCTGAACCATTTTGGTTGCCCTCATCAGGACAGCCTCCACTCTGTCTATGTCTTTGCAGAGATGGGGTCTCCAGAACTGCACACAGTACTCCAGATGGGGTCTCACCAACTGTCTGTACAGAGGGATAACAACTTCCTGTTTTCTACTATTGTTGCCTCTCCCTATGCATCCCAGGATCCCCCCAGCCTTCCTTACTGCCTTCTCACATTGCTTGCCCACCTTTAGGTCATCTGATATAATTACCCCCAGGTCCCTTTCCAATTTTACTGTTGTCAGTATCTCACCCACCATTGTGTACTCTTCCCCTGAGTTTTTGTTTCCCAGGTACATTACCTTGCACTTCTTTGCATTGAATCTGAGCTGCCATACATTTGGCCATTCCTCCAACCTTGCCAACTCTCTTCTCATCCTTTCCACTCCATCTTGTGTATCAACCGTGTTGCAGATCTTTGTGTCATCTGCAAAGAGACATACGTTTCCTTCCAGTTCCTCTGCAATGTCACTTATAACGACATTAAAAAGGACTGGCCCCAGTTCTGAACCCTGTGGTACCCCACTAGTAACCCTCCTTTCTTCACTGTGGACTCCGTTTACTACTACCTTTTGTGTCCTGTTGTCTTGCCAATTTTTTATCCAGGCTACCACCTTGGGACCCACTCCAAGGCTGGCTAACCTGTGTATTATCTTTTGTGTGGAACTATATAAAATGCCTTGCTAAAATCTAGGTAGGCCATGTCCACAGCCCCTCCCTGGTCTACTACTTTGGTCACCCAGTAAAAGAAATCTATTAGATTCATCTGACATGACCTTCCCATTGTGACTCCATGCTGCCTTGGGTCCTGTGCCCCACTGGCCTCTAGGTACTCAACAATTCTTTCCTTCAGAGGTGATTCCATCATTTTCCCTACCACTGAGGTCAAACTAACTGGTCTGTACTTTCCGGCCTCTGTCCTGCTCCAACTTTTGTGAAGAGGACTCACATCCACCCTCCTCCAGTCCTCAGGTACCACCCCATCCTCCCATAATTTTAACTGTTAACTGGAGCACCTTTGCTGCAGACACATCCAAGAGCAGGGCCATTCTCAATCAGATCTGGAATGTGTAGTAAGGTAGGGGCTGCATGCCCATTGGCTTATGCTGTGAACCAATGGGCGTGCAGCCCTACCGAGGTGTCAGTCAGCGGGCGGTGGGGTGGCAGGTGGGTGGGGTGCTGCCACCCGCTGGCTGACCGGGGGGGAGCAGGGTGGTGGGACTCTGTGGGCAAGTGGGGAGGGGGGTACCCTAGACCACCAGGGTAATAGGACATTTTCTGTGAAACAGATGCCCGCGAACGGGCAGCATTTGGTCCACTGGACCACCAGGGATATTGGACGGGGGGGTGTTTATTATAACAGATGCCCACGATCGGGCACATAGCGGTCCACTGGATGAACAGCGATATTGGACGGGGACTTTATTTTTTAACAAATGCCCATGATCGAGTTGCAGGGGGTGTCGGTCCCCGATGGCTGCTGCCTGACAGGGCACCAGGCACAAGTCGTCGGGGATCAGTGCACCTGCATGCTAATGGGATACAAATGGGGCCATAATGACATGCAAATGGCCCCATGTGCGCCTTGCATAAATTATGGCCCCATTTGCATGTCCCCTTTTGAATATCGCAGGTGCTGTGACTGGCACAATGGCACTTGTGCTAGCATATCTCCATGCTCCACTCTGGCCACTTTCACTGATGCAGTGCCACTGCACCATGCACAGTGGGGGTGGCCAGGTTGCAATATTCAAAGCAGCTGGGCAATGGCACAGCTCCTTTGAATATCGCCCAGGCCACCCCCCTGCATAGCCAAGTTGAGCTGCACCCAAGCTTGCGCCTCAGCCTGGCGCAGGTTGAATATCTGGGCCTATGTCTTCAGTTTTATAATCACTATGCTGTTAACATGTCTTATTTTTCTCATTCCTAAGCTGCCTTCCTTCTTCTTTCCACAGTCTGCTGTAATTTCCTCCTTCTCCTTTCTCACTGTATCCTTCTCCTCTTCTCCTCTTCTCCTAGTCTCCCCTCCTCCTCAACTCCATCTCTCATTCACTTCCCCTGGTTTCCCATGTGTCAGTTTCTTCCTGCTCCTTGCCTTCATCTAGAATCTCTTTGGTGTCTTGTATCCCATCTACCTTCCTATTCTTCTTCTTTTTCTTCATCCCTTCCTCCTTCCAAGTAGCATAATTGTGTGCTAAAGCTCTTTGTCAGCTTACTACTTTTGTTAGCAAGTGATATTGAAATGAGTCCTGGTCCTAGTACACCTTCACCTTTGCAACTTCCAAAAGGGTCTAGGGAGGATCATCTAAACATCTGCAGGCTTCGCCCAATAATTGACCAGTTATCGCCTATCATGCTTAACCTTCAGCTGGATGTTTTAGTTATATCTGAAACCTGACTCTCCTCTAAGGTCCTGAATTCAGCTTTAACTATACCTGGCTATATCTTTGACAGACAAACTTGCTCTAAAAGGGACGGTGGTGTTGCAGATTACATATCAACTAGGATCCACTGTACAACTGTTCTCACTGTCTCCTCCCCTTCTTTCCATGAGTTGATCCTCCTTAATGGAGTAGTACATACAGAATTTGTAAACACATATGTTGTGCAGAGTGTTTTGATTTGTGTGTGAAATCCTAGTGTGTCCTTCCCTCTGTCTGCTATTAGGGTTTTTTTCCAAAATTAACCTGCTAGCTTTATGTTAGTTTTATGACCCCTAGGGATCTCCATCTCAGCAAAGTCTATTGCTTTTCTTGTACCTACAATGCATGCTGTCTCATGTGACAGTGGTGTAGCCGGGATCATAGATTCAGTAGCAAACATTGCTTTAGAATCAGTTCACAACATCAGATATGGCTACTGCATATTTTAAAAACTATGTAGTGTTCAGCTTGGTGACTATCTCATTGGAAAGATATTTTTGTTGTAAACAATTGTGACACTGATTGTGTATGTGCAGCTTATATGGTTTTCAAGATATTTACATTTGTTTGGCATGTCTACTAGAGTGTTCACTCAGAAAAAAAAGCTTCTGCTGTTTACAAGGGCATCTTCACAAATGCCAAACATATCTAAATATTTTGAAAAATATACAAGCTACACAAAAACAACAAGCAGCAAAGTTGTTCAGGACAAAAAGATTTTTACAATGAGGGTAGTCACTCAGCTGAACTCCTTACAGTTTTTAAAATATTTGCCGTCCGAAGTAAGATATTTGGTAAAAAAAAAACATAGACATGTGGTTAATTAGATTTCTATATTTTAAAAAATATACTGAGTTCAGCTTAGTGACTACCCTTATTGTAAAGTCTTTTTGTTTTGAACAACTTTGTTGCTGGTTGTTTTTGTTCAGATTGTAAAGCTTTCAAGATATTTAGATTTGTTTGGAATGTGTCTAAATGTGCATAGAAGCCTACACAGTATCATAGAAATGTCATAGCAAAGCTGCCAGGAGTTCCATCACCAACATTCTGAAAGCTGAATAGAGTAGAATTAAGCAGTAAGGCATGGCAGGGTGTGTGTTATTGTGTATTACAAAATGGGGTGAGAGAATCCTACCTTTTGATTGGTTCTTACCCGTGCATCAAATCTATTCAATGCACAAGTAAAAACTAGTGCTCAAAATCAGGACTGCATTGAAAAAAAATATTAAAGTGCTAGTAGAACACTCAGTTTTTGAAATGCTGCCATTTTATTCCCATTGGTAATGCAGCTTATACTGGATTTGCAGACTGATCAGGGAAACCGTGATGCTGCCAGTTCTTAATTTCTTATCCCTTTTCAGCAGAAAATAAATGTGTTAGAAAAAAAGTTCTGCTTCTCACTTTTTTTTGGAATGCCATGACTTTACCGGACCCATCTAGATGCATCCTTTGTGCTCTGTCAGCCAGTCATTATTTCTAGCCTAGATATCGGATCTCACCTGCTGAAAGACTAGCTCCTCCACTCTCTCCTCAATACATACATGATCATTTTCAAACAAAAAAGCTTCTGTCTCACAATGAGGTGCCATGAGTTTCCTAGCTGTGTTGATCTTGCCTTGTTCTGTGAGCTGACAGTTTTTCTCGGTCTCCCCACCCTGCTGGCCATCACTCACCCGATCACTTATGATAATTTACTGCCACTCTATGTAGGTAAAAACAAAAAGAAAACTCAATTCATAGTTGTTTAGAAAGTGTAAATATTTTACTCAGTAATTATGTTGTCCCACTCATTCTGCGAGCTGTCATTTTCTATCTCCTGCCCCCACCCCAACTTAATCATTCACTCAGGGCATTGGAATTAAACCCAATATTAAGCATTCCCTGTGAGTAGCACAGCATGTAACGAATTCACTTGGTGAAGAGGAGCAGTAGACCTGACAATTGGGTAGGTGGGAGGAGAACATTTGTGATATAAACAATTATAACTTAAGGTAGTCTTTTCCCCAGACTTGCATCTAATTTTACAATAGTCTGTTGGGTGGCAGAGGGGAATATACAGACCTCTGCTACAGCACATGGCTTGTTGATGTGGTCACGATGTAAAAAATTTAAGGTGGTCTTTTTCCCCTTTCACAGCAGCCTGTTGGGGTGGGGGAGTATGTGGACTTCTGCTATGGCTGACAGCAGGGGTGTGTGTGTGTGTGTGTATGTATGTGTGTTTGTGTGTGTGTGTGTGTGTACCTGCGTGCAAGTGTGTGTGTGTGTAAACTCCGATACTGCAGGTCACAACTGCTCCTTGATCACGGACTTGAAAAAGGAAAAAACAGTCTCTCTCTCTCTCTCTCTCTCTATTTCAGTCAGACATCCATCCTATTTGAAACAAAAAAATGCACACACCACTATGGCGGGGCCGGGGGCATGTGGATACTGCTGCTGGATCATGCTGGCAACAAAATTAAATCAGTTCAACTGATTCCAGCAAAGGACAAACTTTCTTTTGCACATGCAGCACTCAATGACATCATTTTACAGTTGGCGCAAAGACTATTTTATTATAAATTCACTTAAGCAAATCTTTTTTCTGTATATAAACCATGATTTTTCTAATGGTAAAAAGCTGATAAAAAATGGAATCCATTTTATAGTGCAATAAGACACTCTGGGTTGTGCGTTAAACAGATATTACCACATTTCCAGGGGCTGAAGTCACTCAACCTGCAGCCTCATGCCTTACTACACCCCTGGGTGTGTGGTAATATTTGTTCAATGCACACTCCATCGTGTCTTACTGCTTACATAATGCCAGTTCTGGGGGGAATTGAAGCACCAGGCAAAGCCAAGTGCTTCTACTACCCAAGGAATGATGTTATTACACAACTACACACACTCTGATGTGTCTTATTGCTATTATTTATTTTATTGATTTAAAATTTGGTAACCAGGAAAGGCACATTGAGTGAAGACTTATTTCCAAATGTGATGCTATGATACAACTGTTTTTATAGGAACATGGTAAAAACGTTTACAACACTTTTTTTTAATTTTTTTGTTAGGGCAGGTATACAGTACATATTTGAAAAAGAGTACATAGTTTCTATTTTATCTAGCAGGTGGTGATGCCACTGCATGGCTGACATGTAACCCACTTTAGTTGTATCTTTGCCTGTCGCTTTGTGTGTCTGTCACCTGCCCTGTGTTATTTTCTTGCTGCTGTGTGCCTGCCCTGAGACTGGGAGATGTTTACATACTGTGCCACTGTTTTTGTTTTCTTTCTTATTTAACCTGGTCATAAGCAGCCCACTCTTTCTGTTAGAATGGAGCTGAGGAGTGGTGTGTGCAGTGAGTTTTGGAACTGGTGGTGCTACAGCTGAGGCAAAGGTAACAAGATGCCATTTTAAGTTATGACTTTATTTTACTGAACCATTTTTGTGTTTAGGGACTCCAGTAGAGTAGGAAATTATTGACAGAGTTTTGTTCCTGTTTAAGACAGGGATGTGCATCCACTGAGTCCTGCACAGCTACAACCGCCAAAACTGAAGCTAGAATTCAGGAACATCGGGGGACAGTCACAACAAAGGCGCCATTACGGCTTTCTCTAACTTTTGTTTTAGAAGGAAGAAGATAATGTTATGTAGTGCTTTGCTTTTTTCCACCAAATTGACTGCTGGCAATGAAACACATGACTGGCAGTTAATCTGCAATATCCAGTGAAGCTGCTTGTTTGAGGGGAAAACACTGGGGAAGAAATGGGTGTGCCATGATTTCTGCCTCTGTTATGTGGTCACCTGTGTATCTGGACTTCATACAGTGATGTTATTGTGTAATAACATCACTGTTCCTGGCACCCACTGACCAATCAAAGTGGAGGAAATTTCTTTGCCAATGTATAATATAGTGTAGCACATGAGTCTCAAAAACATAGAAAGTTTACAAAAATTATGTAGCATACAGAATATTGGATGGACAACTATGCTGAACCAGTGTGTTCTACCACAGAGGGGTTCTGACTCCCTGTGACCTCGAGAGCGATGCTTCAGACATCTTTGTGAATCAGATCCTTGAGGTGTCAAACACACTGGTTGGGCATAAGGTTGCTCATCCAGTATTTTTTATAGTGTATGGTGTCCCTTTGAATAATTTGATTTGCTTTTAGCCATTTTTATGTTTGCTTGCACGCATGTGCAAGAAACATAGTGCCATCATCCGAGTTTTCAGAGGTGTGGCAGCCCTCTTCCAATTCAGTCACTGTGTTTGCAGGTGCGGCCGCAGTTCTCCAATGCCTGCTCGAGCTGTCCATGACCAGTCCAAAATGCAGTGGCGTACAGTTGAAAGGGGGAGCTACGCTTCAGCAAGCAGCGATAAGATATCGCCTGCTCATGCGTGCTCCCCCTACACACACATACACACACACACACACGCACTCACGCATACCGCATGCTCACTCCCCCACACACACACTGTGTAGCTGACGGGGGTGCCCAATCCCCCGTCGGCTGTGCTGTACCCCCCTAAAAACAGAGTTCTATATACCACGCTGGGTGCCCACCCCAGCATGGCTACACATCAGAATACTGGTTCCCACCCACCCCCAGTGTACAAGGTGCCACGCTGGGGCCCACCCCAGCATGGCAACACGTACACTATCACCAATGGGGTGCCCAATCCCCCATCGCTTCACAATCCCCCACCAGCCGTCCTTGTGCCACACTGGGAGCCCACCCCAGTGTGGCAAACATCCCGCTGGCCATCGCCATTTAAAAACACCTGAAACTCAAAACGGTCCTCAGTGTCTCTGTCCCCACCCGCGCCCACCCACCGCGCACCCTGCCTCCCCACACCCCTCACTCCATACTTACCTCCGACTCCAGCACGATGATCTTCGTGACCAGGAACACGCCTGCACTCTTCAAAGACGACCATGAACTGAGGAAATGCTGGTAAGCTGTATAATGGGATAGATAGGGTTTTCAACTTTGCTGCATGTCTCAAGCATTTTTTGAATTTTGCACCAAATTTTTCAACATGGGTTTTGGAACCCCTTCTCGCGAAAGATCTCACTGTCATGGCGTGCATCGGGTCTCGGAAGGGTGATTTCTACAGTCACCGCGTGAAATCACCTTTCAGATCTGAGTAATGAAATGACACTGCCACTGTTCATAAGGTGGGCTCTCAAAAAGCCTATGTTGAAAATTTGGTGGAAAAATTCCCAAAAATGACTGTTTTATGAGTGTGCATTGCGCAGTTCCTACGCACGCTCGTAAGTTTGTGAATTTTCAATATTTTCACTCCAGATTTTCAGCATTGTCATTTTATTACACTTTCTTATGAGCAGTACAGCTGTCATTTTTCACATCTTGCCCAAAACATGTTTCCACCCATGTAGCGCACAATGGCGCAGTTGGTTTGTGAAATCAATGTATGGGACACATTAAGAAAATCACAGTGACACCGTTTATGAGCAGAGGTCTTAAAATGGTAATGTTGAAAATTTGGTGAAAAAATTCCTAAAAATGACTGTTTTATGAGAGCGCGTTGCTCAGTTCCTATGCACACTTCTAAGTTTGCGAATTTTCTATATTTTCACTCCAGATTTTCCACATTGTCATTTTATTACACTTCCTTATGAACAGTACAGCTGCCATTTTTCACATGTTGCCCAAAATGTGTTTCTGCACATGTAGCGCACAATAGTGCAGAAGGTGTGCAAAAGCAATGTTTGGGACAGATTAAGAAAATCACAGTTACACTGTTCATGAGCAGAGGTCTTAAAATGGCTATGTTGAAAATTTGGTGACAAAAGTCCATAAAATGACTGTATTACGAGTGAGCATTGCACAGTTTCCACTCACCATCGTAAGTTCATGACTTTGTAATATTTTCAGTCCAGATTTTCACCAGTGGCATTTTTCCACACTTCCTTATGAACAGTACAGCTGTCATTTTTCACAACATGAGCGAAATGTGTTTTCACACTTTCAGTGCAGAGGTGCGTGTTCGCTGTGGGAAATCATTGTTCGGGACAGATAAAGAAAATCACAGTGACACTGTTCATGATCGGAGGTCCCAAAATGCCTGTGTTGACAATCTGCTGTAAAAAATCCCCAAACTAATTACATTACAGGTGTACTTTGCACAGTTTCTATGCACGCTCATGACTTCACCACTTTTTTTAATATTTTTACTGCAGATTTGCAACATTGCCATTTTTTACACCTCCCCATGAACAGTATAGCTGTCATTTTTCACATCCTGTTCAGAATGTGTTTTTGCACCTGTGGTGCTAAATGCCGTAGTCGCTGTGCATAAGCAGCTTTCAGCTAACAAACTGATATTGCCACTGTTCATGAAGTGGGGGTCACAAAAAAAACATGTTCAAAATTTGGAGTGAAAATACCAACAAATGCCTGAGGTGTTAGGGTTTCCAACCATAACACCCCACTCTGTAGAGAATGACAGGCATCAGGGGTGTGACTTTGGATTCTTGCCTGTAATGCTCATACCATTCCACACCCTGCAGCCAGTGAGAGACATTAAGGTATGCCTTGGACTCTTTGGACCCAGAGTTCACCCCATTCTCCTATACCACACCCATTTCACTGTATTTCCTGATGGAATGGGGTGTGCATAAGGGCCTAAGACCCTAAGGCATACCATGACACTTGTCAGTGTCTGCAGGGTAGGGTGTGGTGAAATGGCATGACCATTATGCCTGCCAACCCAAAGGCACACCCCAATGCCTATCACTCTCTGCAGAGTGGTGGTGGGGTTGGCTTCAGTTCAATACTTCACTGCCATTTCTGTTATGCAGTTCTGTAACTTCTATACTACCAATGCCAATGCCAGCAAGCAAACATTCGGCATAGACAAATGCTTGTTTTAACTTGTTATATATAGAAAATAAATTGTTTATTCCCCCATCTTATTTTGGGACTTAGGCCTAGTTACTATGGTGAGTTGTGTGATTGCTAGGGATTAGATGTCCCTACGTTAGTACAGTGAACTCATACTGATTATCTATTGGGTTTGGGTGGGGTCTTCACAAAAAAAAAACATGGCAGCTGTAAATCTTCATTAGTGAGCAGAGGATCTGCATCTATTTTCATAAGTTTTTATAAATACCTGGCTGATTCTGCATTTAGTTTTTACATTGGAGGATTATATCTTGTTGATCCAACATATTTGTTAAGGTATCTGGTTGATCTTGCATTTGTGGTTTGGTCAAGCTGCTATCATAGGGTTGGGTCATTTAATTGGTTAGATCCTGCAGTTTGTAAGTGTGGCTTGCACGATTTTCAGCTGAGCTGGAATGCAGCATTCCATCACCTGTGGTTGAACAGCATTTCAGCTCAGCTGAAAATCAGGTGCACTCTGATTGGCCAGTGGGTGCTTGGAACAGTGATGTAATTATTTATTTATTTATTTGTTTTTTGTTTACCAGGTAAGGTGCACTAGCCATAGTAATGACTATTTTCAGGCATGACCTGGGAGGTTACAGAAACAAAACACTGGAGGCAGTGACAGTACAATGAATAAGGTACAAAAATTTTACAATTTTTGAGGAGCAAAGACACAGTACAGGCATGAGAATACACTAAATATAATACAGTTACAGAGTAAGTATTATAGGAAGGTAAGATAAAAGGTTAAGTTCAAAACAACAACAGTCCAGTACTAATTGGAGTAGGTATAATCCTGAGGTGATTGTACACATTCTAATAGTCTATACCGGGTAGATATGGAAGTGCTGGGAGTAGAATAGGAGTAGGGGTACCTGATTAAGGAGGATAGTATGGAGTAGGGAGATAAAGGAAGAAATTAGGAGGAGTGAGCCAAGATGAAATAGAAGGCAGGACAATCTCGGAAAAAAGTGCACAGCATATTTATTGGAGCTAGTTTTTGGAGCTAGGTAATAGAAGGGAGAGTCATGAAAGTGGTATGAACTAGGGAGGTTCAAAACAGGAGCATGTACAGGAATCAGCGAGATGGTCAAGTAGCAATTTTTTGAAGGAGACATGGGATGAGGCTAAGCATATGGCTAGTGGGAGGGAGTTCCAGTATTGAGGGGCAAGGCAGGAAAAAGCACTATCACATTTAGAGAAGTTATGTCTCGGAATGTGGACAGGGGCATTTTCTGCCAAGCGTAGACCATAGTTGGATGTCTGGTTTCGAAACAGACCTACAAGGGGCCTTGGTATTTGTGTTCTGATGATATTATCAATGACAGAGCCATATGCATATGATCTGGATGCAGGAGGAGAGAGCCAGCCCAGTTCAGAGTAAAGAAGGCAGTGGCATTTCATCCGATGAGAGAAAAATGCATAGCAACAGATATTGTTGTAGGTAACATCCCACTTCCAAAAAGACATTTTACCTGCTGAGGTATAAGTTGCGACCCTGTAAGTTAGCGACAGCGGGAGTATGCCACGCGCTATGGAAAGCTTGGCAGAGGGGATGAGCACATAGCTCGTATGATAGGCAATACCAAGTTTTCTATTTACCAATTTGCAGGTCTGTTGAATATGAAGATCGAAATTGAGAGACGGATCAAGGGTAATACCTAGATATTTGAAAGAGTGAACCACCACCAACAGATGAGCCATCAGCAGTAGCGACATTAAAGTAGGGCTGAGCATGCTTAAGTTTATTACTGGAGCCAAATAGCATGGCTTTGGTTTTAGTGACATTTAAGACATGTTTATTGCTAAATAGCCACTGCTGAATTTTTTGAAAGTCCTGGGAGAGTCACTGGTTGATATCAACAATGTTTTTTGCACTGGCATACAGAACAATATCATCAGCATATAGCAAGGAGTCAGTCTGATGGAGGTTTGAGGTGATATTGTTGATAAATATAGAGAAAAGCAAGGGGCCAAGGATAGATTCTTGTGGAATGCCAATGTTTACAGTTGCTAAGTCTGATAGAGTGGAGTTGTATTTAACTAATTGAGACCTATCCGATAGGTAGCTATCAAACCATGTAACTGCATTCAATGAGAAACCAAGAGATCTTTGAGTCGCAAGGAGGATGGGGTGGTTGATGAGATCAAATGCTTTGGTCATGTCAATAAAAATTGCCCCTGTAAGAAAACCTACATCCATGGCCTCAGACATGAAATTGAGCAAAGCAGTGGTGGTACTATCACCTTTCTGAAAGTCATACTGTGCAGTGATAAGATCATTTTTCTGTAGAAAGTCAATGGCTTGAGTGGCTATGAGTTTCTCAAGAATTTTGCTGAGTACGAGCAGGATAGCTTTGGGCCTATAATTAGATGGATTTTTATGATCACCATTTTGGAAAACCAGGGTGATCCTAGCTATCTTCCAGATGTCCAGAACATGGCTATGGCATAGAGAGAGGGCAAAAATCTTGGCTAGAGGTACAGCTATTTAAGGGGCAGCAAGTTTTAGGAGCTTAGGTTCTAGATTGTCTGACCCAGCTGCAGCAAACTCTGAGATGTTGTTTAGCAGTCTTAGTACTGCATGGTTAGACACCGACTTGAAGTGGAAATTTGGCCCAGGAATATCAGGTAGAATGGTTGGGTTTGGTTGGGCAGAGAAGGAAGAGGTAGAGTTGGTGAGGTCAGAAAAGTGAGTGTTAAAAAAGTTTGTAATGGTTCTGGGATTATTACAGTGGATGCCATTTAAATACATGTCATTAGGGGTGGCAGCTTGATTTGAGCCAAGGAAGCATTTTATATGAGACCAAAATTTTTTGGAATCCCCATAGGATTCATTTAACAGATCCTTGCAGTAGGCACTTTTGGCCTTTCTAATTTCCCTCTTACAGGAATTTTGTAAGGCTCTATAGGAATGAAAGTCAACATTTTGTCCTGAGCTTTTGTAATGGAGCCAGATTTTGTCTCTCTGGCATAGTTTGTGGAGAAGGTCTGATTTTAGCCACTGGGTAGGTTTGTTTTTTACCCACCGGATTATGAGAGGACAGTGTTTTTCCAGAAGCTCAAGGAAGTGAGTCAGGAAGAGGTTCAGAGCAGATTTTGCTTCACTGGATATAAAAAGTGGGGCCCAATTAATAGTAACAATATCCAGTAGGAAAGACTGTGGGTCAAAGTGTACATAGTTTGGGAATTTAATGAAGTGAAGCTTCGATGGGGGAGGTCTAACCTTACCCCATACACAAAAGGTGGGGGAATGATCAGTGATAGTGTCAGCTAAGATGCCAGAGGCGATAATGTTTTCTTGGTGGTTGGTCACAACCCAGCCCAATAGAGTGCTAGATTTGGATAGTTGGGCAGCTCTAGTGGGGTCACTGATCAACTGGTGCAAGTTGAGACTTTGAAGCCTAGTCAGAAATGAGGTTTGGGAGTTACCTAACCAATTTATGTTGAGGTCACTAGGATAAGGACCTCATTTCTTCCTGAGAGAAGAGAGGTCTGATTAATCAGCTCATCGAGTCCATTTAGACCACTGGAAGGGGTTTGTAGACCCACACTATATGAAGTTTTTTGGAGCCAAGAGTGAGAAGAACATGTAGCGTTTCACAGTGGGTGAGGGGAGACGAGCGGATAGCAGAGAGATGGAGGTGGTATTTAAAATAGATTATAGTGCCACCCTCCTTTTTGGACCCAGGCCAATCAAGTCTCAACAGACTGTATGATGGAAGGGAATAAAGAGAGTCCAGGGTGGATGGTATGAGCCAGGTTTCAGTCAGGCAGATGATATCAGGTTTGTGGAAAGCATTCCAGGATTCCAGCTCAGAAAAGTTGTGTACAAGGCTCCTGATATTATGGTGCACCACAATAAGACCTCTGGCACAGGCAAGGGGATTAGGTAATTTATTAACCAGTCCAGGGTTGGAATGAACATCTCCTGACAGCAATAGGGCCAGTAGTAGGAGATACCAGAGTATGTGGCATAGGAAGAGACAAAAGGCACCAGAGTACAAGGGGCTGTTTTGCAGGGCATAGGCAACCATATTGATCCAGGACCTACATAATAGTAGTGGGGTAGTCTCACAAGGGATAGTAGTCAGCCAAAGAAGGCTTGAGTATAGGTGTTTATGGAGCTGATAGTTGGGGAAGACTGGGGGAGTACAGGGAGCAATGGGAAGGGACAGTTGGAACAAGGCCAAGGAAGGCACAAGAAAAAGCAGTAACATGTAAGGTTTCATATTCTGCAGATCTGGGTGCAGTATCGCTGTAAACGATAATGTTGTAGATTCTCCCATGGTTCCCTTTTATGTCTTAATTGAAAAATGATGATGGGGAGAGTTTGCCAATTGGAGAATGCAGATAATCAAATAAAGAAATGCAGACTCTCTACCCTTGAAATTCAAAATTGTTTTACTTAATTAATAATATCACACAGTTCCAAATGGATTGAAGGCAATTATGCTTATTCCACTTTTTTAAAAGATTTGGTACACAGTTCCAAATGAATTAAAGGCACTTTTACTTATTTCACTTGTTTTTTCATGAAATTAGGTGAACATTTTCGGAACCCACGTGTTCCTTCCTCAGACCAAAATATATTCAAAGTGCTACAATCAAATAAACAAATTGTTAATAAATGAAAACTTTATAAGGTGACAAATATCAAAAAATACGTATATTATGATGTATATAGTCAGGGGGAACACACCTGAACGTAACTTTACATCAAAGACACAGCCGTCTGAAAGACATATTTGTTTTAATGAATACCTCAAATTCAAACCATGTTTGTAATATTTTTATATATCAACAATCTTGAAAACTTCAAAAAAATGGACTTTTAAGCTTACCAATATAAGTTTTCATCTAGAACGCTGTTGCCAACTGCAAAGTTGAGATGCTAACCATAATAAACGTATTTGCCTCATTGCAACTAAAGCTTAACCAACTTTATTTTTAAAAGTGCCGTCATGAGCTGGAACGCTATAACTACCTCTCTTCAGAGGATCAAATGAAGAAGGGTCTGGGCTGCTTTATCAAGTTACCTAGAAGGTACGTGATGTTGTCACAAAAGTGACTAACTTAGCAGCCCAGTCTTTAATAGAAATTTCTATTAAAGACTGGGCTTCTAGTCTTTCAGATGGCTGCGGTTTATAACCTGGACTTTGAACAGTAAAAATATTTAAGCAATCCAGGTATTTCACTTCCGAATTTTGATGTTAGAAGTCTGGAATTTGAAGCACGTTGATAAAAATTCTGAAAACTTTCAACCTTTTTAATTTCATTCTAGTGTAGTGCCAGCTTGGAACAGCATGTTATTATTGATGTAATGTTACGTTCAGGTGTTTTCCCCCTGACTATATACATCATAATATATATATTTTTTGATATTTGTCACCTTATAAAGTTTTCATTTATTAACAATTTGTTTATTCGATTGTAACACTTGGAATATATTTTGGTCTGAGGAAGGAACACGTGGGTTCCGAAAACGTTCACCTAATTTCTATAAAAAACAAGTGAAATAACTACAAGTGCCTTTAATCCATTTGGAACTGTGTACCAAATCTTTTAAAAAAGTGGAATAAGCATAATTGCCTTCAATCCATTTGGAACTGTGTGATATTATTAATTAAGTAAAACAATTTTGAATTTCAAGGACAGAGAGTCTGCATTTCTTTATTTGATTATTTGCAGTATCGCTGTACCAGACAGACAGGAGACACTAGAAATTAAAGGAAATTAAGAGCAAACATTGAGGTAGGGGCAGACCTTTAAAGCAAAGATGATAGGGATAGTCAGTTTTATTCAAGCTTATATAGTTGGATGTGTGACAGAGCTATAACCTTTGCTGGGGATTGTGAAGTGGGACCAATGAGAAAGGAGGGAAGATGGGGAGTATGGAGTAGGAAAAACAGAGGACAGCCCTATAGGGCAGACAGAGGGATGCAGTATTGCACTAGTCAGCTGATGCACAGAGAAGTACCACGAGGAGACAGTAGACCTTATTCAGGGAAAGGCAGGCCCAGACTGGGTTAGTTTTAAGGGAGGCCAGGAGGGGTGGGGGCAGGAGAAAAGTACAAGGGCTTAGCAAGGCAGAGTAGGTTTAAAATCTAATGGAAAGTCAATGAGGAAAAGTGCTCCAAACGGCAGCAGCTGTGCGAGCAGGTAGACCAATCAGAGTCAGCCTGCAGAATCACTGCACCAATCGGAGGAGAGTTCAATCAGAGGCAGTAGCAGGGGCAGGAGTCCGACTCAAAGGACCAGAAGGGCAGCTGTATCTTGATGAGTGGGTTGAGCGGCAGCCATAGAAGCAGCCATGCGATCCGCTGTTCCGGTAATCGTGAGCTTCACTTAGGCATGAGCCCGTGGGGCAGGAGTCTGACTCAGAAGACCAGGAAGGTGGCTGTAGCTTGATGGGTGGGTCGGGCAGCGTCCGTAGAAGCGGCCAAGCGATCTGCTGTTCCAGTAATAGTGAGCATCACTCAGGCACACAATTACACAATAACATCACTGTATGAAGACCAGGCACACAGGTGACCACATAACAGAGGCAGAAATCATGACACAGCTATTTCATCCCCACTGTTTTCCCCTGAGATGAGCAGCTTTGTTGGACCCTGTAGCTGCCGGCCGTGTGCTTCATTGACACAAGTTGATTTGGTGGAAAAAGTAAAGCAATACATTACTTTATCTTCTTCTTCCTAAAACAAAGTTAGAGAAAGTGGTAACAGTGCCATTTCTGTGACAGTTCCCCAATGTTTCTGAATTCTAGTTACAATTTTTGCAGTTGTAACGCATGCACAGTACAGCACCCTGCTCACTGCAAGACTTGATGATGCATATCCCTGTCTTACACAGAAACAAAACTCTTTGAAAAATCTACTCTACTGGATTCTCTAAACACAAAAATGGTTCAGTAAAACAAAATTGGTAACTTCAAACAGCATCTTGTTACCACTGCCTCAGCCGTAGCACCCCCAGTTCCAAAACTCACTTCACACACCACTCCTTGGCTCTATCCTGACAGAAACAGCAGGGATGCTTATGACCAGGTTAAACAAGAAAGAAAACAAAAATAGTGGCACTGTATGTAAGGGTCTTCCAGTCCCAGGGTAGGCACACAGCAACGAAAAAATAGTGCAGGATGGGTGACAGACACACAAAGGGACAGGTAAAGATATGCCTAAAGTGGGTTACATGGCAGCCATGCAGTGGCAGCACTACCTTCTGGACAAAACCAAAACTATGGACTCTTTTTCAAATAAGTATGCCTACCCTAACAAAAAATTAAAGAAGAAAGTATTGTAAACTTATTTCTCATGTGTTTTTTTTTAAAGAGTCACTGTGTTATATCAATAATGAATGGCATGGTGTGTGTTATTGTGTAATAACGTCACTCCTGGGGTGGTGGATGCACTTAGTTTCACCTCGTACTACATCCCATCCCAAGATTTATGTTATTGGACATTAGAAAATGGCAAAGCAAATCCTGGCACTCTGGCTAGGAGTCTAACATTAGCAAGTGCCTATTTCTCAATAGAGCCCTCTCAATAACAAGTGCCAACAGTGTGCCCCAAAAGCAAACTGGCATCCATGTGTCACTTTAATCTAGCTGCCATTTTTTCAGCTCACTAAATGGACAACTGATGAAGGCAGCCCCTCCCCCGACTAAGAGATGTCATCTCCCACACACCCAGTCTAGCCAAACCATAAGAATTAAAAAAAAATCCTTAAAATGAAATTAGAAGTTTCTCACCCACGGCACACTTTAGTAAGGGGAAACCAGTATGTGCAGCTCCCTTTCCCTCAAAAGCTGGTGCATATAGCAGTTGTAGCAAGTCAGGAACCAGACTGTATGTCTGGGGAGTTGAAGTTACAAAGTGTTGCCACCACTCCTGACTCTGATTCTCCCACTCAGCATCTATGAAAATAACTGCCCTTGTAAGTAAGGTACCTCACTTCATTACAGTAAAACAGAAATGGCTGCCAACATCAAACGACCTCTGTTTTCTTCATTACCACAATAATTCTCACCTGCACCTCTAGTAAAGAAATGCCTCCCTGACCATTGTCATTCTGACAACAACATACATCTTCACAGACTGGGATGTCTTCTCCCAGTACAACAGCTCCCAGCCCCACAGTTAAAACAAACAGCTGGAAAAAAAAGTGTACTCTCACTAAGCTCTGCTGCAGACCTCAGTTGTGGTCTCTCTTTTTGCCTATCCCAATGCAAATGCAATGGAAACATATGCACACGCTCTTTCTCTTTTTTCCTTTCCTGATCACCATGAAAACATGCCACTAAACCAAATAAATAAATAAATAAAAACAAAACAAAAAAGACAAGCTGGCAAACAAAGGTGCTACATGAGGATGGGAGGGGGATTTCAAATCAACAAACTAATAAGACTAATAGAGGGGCACTAACTGCATTGAACCACACTCTCTCCTCAGGATAAAAGTTCATAGCTCTTTCCAGGCAGAGGAACAATTTTAGTACAACATTTACAATAAACTAATTCTTTATTATTAATTTCTAATTGATATATTATTTTGTTTACAGGGCCATTTTCTAAGCACAATAATACCCTCCAGCGTGGCTGATAATATGGAATACCAGACCATTCAGGGGCTATAAGGCCCTCTGCCTGTGGTGTCAGGCTTCATTACACCCCTGGGTGGTCCAGTATTCCCTAATACTGCCCACCCTGTTGAGTATTATTGCTTACATAACATACACTCTGATGCATCTTACTGCTTAATTCTACTCTATTCTGCATTCAGAATATCGGTGATGGAACTCCTGCCAGCTTTGTTAAGACATTCCTAAGACACTGCAGAATTCTATGCACATTTGTACACATTCCAAACAAATCTAAATATCTTGAAAACTTTCCAAGCTACAGAAAAACGACCAGCAGCAAAGTTGTTCACAACAAAAAGATCTTTACAATGAGGGTAGTCACTAAGCTGAACTCTGTATAGTTTTGTTTTTAAATATAGTCATTTAATAATCAAATTTCCATGTTTTACCAAATTTCCCACTTCGGATTGGAAAATATTTTAAAAACTACAAGGAATTCAGCTTAGTGATTATCCTCATTGTAACAATCTTTTTGTCCTGAACAACTTTGTAGCTTGTTTTTATGTAGCTTGTATAGTTTTCAAAATATTTAGATTTGTTTATCATGTGTGCAGATGCACTTACAAAAAGCAGATGCATTTTTTCTCTCTCTGAGTGAACTCTCTAGTAGACATGCCAAACAAATGTAAATATCTTGAAAACCATACAAGTTATACAGACACAACCATTTCAAAATTATTCACAACAAAAATACTTTTTCAATGAGGGTAGTCACCAAGCTGGACTCTGTATGGTTTTTAAAATATAGCCATCTTAACTGCTGCAAACTGATTCTAAAGCAGTGCTTGTTACTGAATCTATGGTCCCAGCTACATCACTGTCACATGAGACAGGATGCATTGTAAGTACAAGAAAAGCAATAAACCTTGCTGAGATGGATATACCCATGGGTCATAAAACTATCATAAAACTAGCAGGATAATTTTGGAAAAACTCCTAATAGCAGACAGAGGGAAGGACACACTAGGACTTCACACACAAATCAGAACACTCTGCACAACATATGTTTTTACAAATTTTGTGTGTACTACTCCTTTAAACTCTCCGTTTCCTTCTCTAATATCATCTTTATTACTGGTGTTTACTGATGCCATGGTATAACATAGTAACATAGTAGTTGATGGCAGATAAAGACCACTAGGACCATCCAGTCTGCCCATTTTACCTGACTATATCCTCTGCTTCAGTTACTGAACTTCTTTCCTCTATCTGTTCAAACTCCTCAAGTGGTGAGTTACTTATACTTTGTGACTTTAACACAAATTGGATCACCACTAATGACAAAAAATTTTCTCAACATGTAAAGTCACTGCAGCTGAGCCAGATCATTTCTGAATCCATGTGTTTAAATTTCATATCCTTAAAACACTCTCTGATTGACTGAGTCATCGTTTCTCATCCCCGCCATATAATAGATACAGGTATCCTTCCTGATGCACTCAGCGATCATCATATGGCTTACTGTGTGCGTAAGTTACACCGTCCTAAATTTATATACCTCAGGTCTTTTAAGTCACTTGGCTTGACCTCTCTCCTTGATGATCTTTGGTCAATGATTGGTCTCCCATCTCTACAGCACAAAATATATATTCTGCCCTACATTATTTTCAGTCTAAATTCTTGACTGTATGGGATAGTCATGCACCTCTGCATTGAACCAGAGTGTGGGTTTCACATCTTCCCTGGTTATCATCTGAGGTACTTACTTGTTTCTGCTCCTGAGACCTTGCCTGGCATATTTTTAAAGTTACTGGTTCTCTCTCCTCATTGGCCCACTACAGAAGCCATCATAATGCCTGTACCAAGGTCCTCTGACTAGCGAAGTCTGAGTAATTTGGTTCCACGCTCCAAAACAACATTAATAACCCCTCCAATTTTTGGAAGGTTATCCATTCACTTTTTGCCCCCCAGACCCAGTCTTCATCTCCCACTCTAAAGACTGATGATGCCACAATATCTGACCCTTCTGCTGTTGTCAAGTCATGTAATTACAACTTTATTACCTGTGCCCTTACTCTCATCCCTACCTTTACCACTCCCCCTCCTTACCTCTCATTGCTTTCTTCTCCTCCTCCTTTGTTTTCTTTCTCTCCCATCACTCCTACTGTTACCCTAAAGGCCCTGCTTTCCCTAATCCACTAAAGGGAAATAGTCCTGATGTTCTCAACCCTAAATGTCTGCTTTACTCAGCACCTACCACTGCTCTTCCCATTACCTTACTTCTGCATATATCCTTTTCCTCTGCTGCTGTTCTTGATGTCTGGAAACAGGCTATTGTCATCCCTATTCACAAAGATGGTGATTCCACTTCTCCTGGTAACTTCCATCTAATTCCACTCCTTCCTACCTTGGCTAAGTTACAGGAATGCATTGATCTATCTCAGCTTACTTTCTTTCTTGACAACTTCTCCTTTTTCACTCCATTTCAGTTTAGTTTTAGGAAATTCCACTCCACTTCTACCTTCCTCCTTTGGCTCACTGATTCCCTGCTTTACAGGTAAGGATATAGGATTGATGTCTTCTGCCATTTTTTTTGATTTTGTTAAAGCATTTGACACTGTGGTGCACCCACACACACACTGGACAAACGTAAAGCTGTGGGCCTTTCTGACTCTTCGGTCAGTTGGTTTTGTGCCTACCTTAAAGGCAGGTCTCAGGCTATCTGGATAGGAAAATCCATTTCACCTTCACTTCCCATTACCTCAGGTGTCCCTCAAGGGTTTCTCCTGGGTCTTATTCCCTTTTCAGTGTTCCAAAATGACCAACTGTCTGTCTTTTCATCTGTGCCTATTCATATATATGCTGATGACACAGTTCTTTTTGCATCTGGCTCCTCTCCCCGTGACCTTACCTGTCAACTTCAGTTGTATTTTAACAACATTCAACACTGGTTCAAGGATAAGCAATTATCTCTTAATGCCAAAGAAACAGTCTCAGTGACTTTCGGTACCCATCAGAGGCTTGCCAAACTGCTCCTTCCCTACTATTTAATACCCTTGATGGTGCTAATATTGAAGATGTCTCCTCCTCCTTTAAGCACCTCAGGGTCTGCCTTGACCAGCATCTTGATTTCTCTGTGTACATTGATGCAATTCACCAAAAGCTTCACCCTAAGCTTGGTGCTTTGTATAGGAATAAAGCTAGTATACCACTCCCTACCCACCGAGAAATTGTCCTAAAAATGATCCTTCCTATTTTTGACTACTGTGATTTAATCTACAGTAGTGCCCCTAAATCCTCCCTTCCCAGACTGGACTCCCTTTTTCAATCTTTCTGCCACTTTGCTTTAGATTGCCCCTTTCATACTCACCTCTGCTCTCATTACTCAACTCTTTCCTCCCCCTCTCTTGATGCTAGGCCCCTTTCCCCATTGTGTCTCTTTTTTATCCAAATTGTGGTTCAGCACTTTTCCCTCTTATCTCAAATCCCTTTTTTCTCTCCTCCTTCTTCCTCCTACCCTCTCTGCATCAATACTTTCAATTATCTCTCTTTTTTTCTAGAAAATATATTGTCTGCCAATGTGCTTTTTCTTACTGCTTTCCAAAACTATGTCCCTCCTTCCTCTTCCTATTCATTCTGCCTCTTCTTCTTCCTCCCTAAAGTCTCTTCTTTCTGACATTTGTCATCCTAACTGGAATTGCTTGTGACCCCTCTAAATCATTTACTCCAAATCACTGCAAGTGAGGAACAAACACTGCCCTCTAAAAACATCATGTGTGAAGTAGGGATGCTCAGAGTTGGAAAACTTCACTCCACTTATTAATTCATGAATTTACCTCATTTTGTGAAGTTAATCTGCCATGCAAAGTCCAAATTAATGCAAAACTGATAACTCTGTGAAATGCTAAGCTGGCAACTCAGCTGGTGGAGTTTGGCACAGAGCAGAAATTTGCAATGTGCAAAGTTGGTAAATTCACCAGCAACGTTTGGTACAGAGATGCAGTCTGCAATATACTATGGGATTGGAGGTCACATGTTGCTGAAACAAGCAGTATGCCATGAGAAGGCTGTCTTCAGTGCAGTGTTCTGCAGACAGAGTAGAAAAGAAGTCTGTGTGTACTTTTCTGAGGAAAAAAAACTTGTAAAATACATCTCAAAACCGAGCTGTTTGAATCTAAATTGCCTACAAATTGTTCTAGAGGGAGTTTTGCTACTAGTTTGGAGTTACTTTGTTTATTATTTCAGTGATAATTTACTTTATAGTAGTGGTTTCTGTTTTTTTAGTCTGTGAAGCAGTGGGTGGGGAGAACAGGTCTACTGTATGGAAGATCTGGAGCCTTTTTGTCTAAGCAGGAGATTTGTGTTATATTTTGGTTTTCTCAATCTTTCTATTTAATAATTTTTGAACTGTAGTGAGTAATTTCTCATTTTTAGGGCTGCAGTGGGTGGAGTTCTATAGCCCTTTTGCTTTCAGGATAAGGACTCCACAGTCTTTGCATTGTTTCCTATTGAAAAAACCTGTTGAACATGCAACACAGTCACCTCTGCATCTGTGGATCAGTCTGCTGGCAAAATACTGTTTTTTTCTTGGAAAAAAAGGCAGTTCTGATCATGAAACTGGAGGATTGGGCACCCTCAGTGTCACTATTATGCTTCTGGGGTGTGTGTGGGGTAATGGGGGCTGACAGGGAGGGTCTGATGGGGGAGACATCTGTAATAAAAAAAACAACAACTAAATGCTGGTCACAACCTCTAAACCACATTGTGTATTCATGACTACTAGCACATGTGCAATAGCATTCAGTGGCCATCTTGGTCATGGTGGATTGTGGTGTATTCCCCTGTGACTGCCAAAAAATGACTAATAAATTATTGATATCCCCCAACTGATCCTCCCTCTCAGCAGCCCACTCCCCCCCAAGGGACTAATGCTCAATCCCCCAGTGCATGAAACTGCTCATTGACACTGAAGGGGCCAAATTGTCCAGTGGCAGGATCATTTTCTTTTTAAATAGTTGCAATGGGGGGGTGCCCAGTCCCCCAGTGCAAGAATCTGCTTGGTTTTGTTTTTTTGAAATAGTTGCACTGGGTGGTGCCCAGTTCCCTAGTGCAGAAATCCACTTTTTTATAGCAAAAAAAATGCACAGCACCAGAACTGCAGTGAAAAAATATATTTATTTACAGAGTACAATAAATACCTGGCTGAGCTGTGCAATGCTAATGTGAAACACAAAATCCCGGCTGGTGAGTGCGACCAACAGAGGTGCGTTTCCTGGACCTAGTAATAACAAAGCAGGATGATGGCATCATCAAAACCAACCTTTTTTGCAAGGAAAATGACAGAGACACAATACTCCATGCCAATAGTTGCCTCCCTTCACACCTGATTAAAAATATCCGTAAATCCCAATATATGCACCTGAAAAGAAACTGTAGTCTGGAAGAGAACTACCAAAACAGAAAAAGTTAAATGTGTGCAAAGTTCTGACTTGGGGCTATAGTCTGGGGATCCTAGATCAGACAGAGGGTATTGTCCAGATCATGGCTTGGAGTGACCTCCTGACACAGAAGGATATTGCTGAAGAAACAGAGCCTATATGTGATTTTCTTTCAACATGCAAGACATGCTCCAACAGTGTGAGACAGACCATAACAAAAAATTGGAGTATCATCAACTCAGACCCAGTATTTCAAAACTACTATCCATGCCCACCTAGATTAAGCTATAGGAGAACCCAAACATTGGGGGATCTACTTACACATAGTTACCAAACCAATATAGAATTGAAATCCAGAACATTGCTGTCAGCCTTGCCCACAGGTATGTTCGAATGTGGATGATATAAACATTGTGAGGTTATTGAGAAAACTACACACTTTAATACTGTTCACATTAAGAAGGATTTTGCCATTCACAGTTTTGTTAATTGTGATACTAACAATGTGATCTATCTGGCAAAATGCAGCTGTTCCATATTTTACATTGGTAAGACAACCAGAGCCTTCAAAATTAGGGTAGGTGAGCCACATGCGTGTGATTGAGAGTGGGGATACCAGAAATGCTTTGGCCACACATATCATGCTGCACCATCAGAACATATTTTTAAATTCTGTGGGGTGGAAAAGGTAACTGTGCAAAAGAGGTGGAGAGCTGAAAAATTCATTTTAGAGTGAGAGGCACTATGGACATTTCAGTTGGGGGGGGACACTTGGCCCCAGGTCTCAATGACAGACTGGAAGTCATGCCACTTTTTAATAGAAGAAAGAGGAATAAACCCAGATAAGATTGAATGTCCCACTTTTCTTTAACAACTGCTTAAATGCTGTATGTATTTATAAAAAGTATGTACAAATCTGTAAATATTGTGTTGACAATTTCTAGAAAGATGTGTTTATTATCCATAGCTTAAGATACTAACGGGGTTTCCCTTGTGTTGTTTTTTTCAGGTCAGAGTTGTAAAATAACATTTATTGGATTCAAGATCCATGGAGTGGAAGAGAGTGGCTTGCCAGAAAGGGGTGGCAACTTCTTTACCCTTTAGTATATCCTGCCTTATAAATGTTTAAATTAAAAATTTATGGTGCACTGTAATCTGTTATTTACCTTTGCCTCATGTATATTGTAAGATGTTTTAATTACAGTACCTACTGTTTGTGTCTTAGTTCTTGCTGGATTGTATTGGGTAATATAAAAATGCTTATATATAAATGGCTGTAGGACTGTGTATTTTTAGTCCTCAGTTTCTAATTTATTGCCCTTTCAAATATTTATAAACATATAATTTTTTGAGACTCCCTTTCTAGATAGTGCTACGACCACAGAGAGCTTTGTTTGTGTACAGCATGTTGTTCTATATTTATAGTTGTGATTTGCACTGGCAGCACTTTACATATTGCTGTATTGCACCTTTAAGATTTTAGTCATGTGACCCAGTTGTAAACACTATTTAAACATGCCCATATGCAAAATACCCATGTTCCCTGAGAAAGCCACGTTTTGGTGAAACCAGGTCAGGTTATAAACCAGCTGGGCTTTTATGTTTCACATTAGCACTGCACAGCTCAGCCAGGTATTTATTGTACTCTGTAAATAAATACATTTTTTTCACTGCAATTCTGGTGTTGTGTGTGTTTGTTGCTATTGTTGATTTATTGAATGGCACAGAACCTGGTAGCTGAGCAGTTCTCCTTTTTACTTGTTTGTGTCATTTTGTTTTTAACCTATAAACAGAAAACCATCCATTGATGTCTTCTGCAGCTGGTAGAGTCCCACACCCAACTCTCCCACTCAGCACCCACCCCTCTCGCCCTTACTTACCCACTGAGGGTCCAACATATTAAATTTATGGGCACTGACTGGCAGACCCCAATGCACTATGGTGGTGATAGAGTGAATGATCTGTTGAAGAGAGAAAGTTATTTGGATTTTTAGATTGAATAGTGTGAAAATAGGATGGTCTAAATGACCAATGGGACCTCAAACCATTTCTGAGAAAATAAGGCCCTTATTAGGCTATTTTTTTAAGTTATATACTTGAATGTAAAAACTCCCTAGGACTTTAACCTGAGACAAAAAGAGAAAAAAAGTGACTTTAATGGAACTTAAAAAGGGTAAAAATCAATTTTTGCCTTCTCTCTCTCATAGGTTTGTTTGTGATTTTTTTTGTACCTCTGTAGATTCTCATTAAAAGAAAGGATGTTGAGTGATCACATATGAGCAACCTCACTACACTTTACAGTGACCTATGTATGGATTCAGTCTTTGTGAAGGTTTTAATTCAGCACTTTATCTAAGTCTTATACTTTTTCCTATTATGTGGTATGTGGTTTTGTCCTTTGGCTTCCTGGTTTCGACCTTTTTCTTTCTTTCTCTTTTTTGCCCTTCTTTTCTTTCCCCCTCTTCCTTCACCTCTGACCTTCCCCATCTCCCTTCCCCCTTTCCCTTCTGCCCCCCCGTCCACCCCTTTAGCTCTAGGTCTCCTTCCTATCTCCATTGAGCTATATGAGACCTTTCTTCTCATTTTGGTCTTAAATTAGTTTAAACTGTACTTATTGATAGCTATGTCTTGAATTTATAGCAACAAATGAGTAGATGATTTTGAAATTATGGAATGTTGGAATTTATTAGAATATATCTAAAAATCTATGAATTCATGACACCCTGTGTAACTTTTTTATACATTTAACATATTTTTATGTTTTGATATTGTGGTTATATACTGGGCACTGTTTGATGATGTCACTATGTTTTGTGTATATAATGGTATCAGGATGTTCCCTTGACACCCCCCATATGAAGGCCTAACCCCCATAGCTCAGGGTTCTTCTGTTTGGCTTTATCTGCTTAAAATACATTTTGCATTTGCTGTGACTTTATCTTGTCAACAGATTATTTATTTGGAGTACTGGCTTTCTGGATTTGCTGCAATGCCGTAATCCTTCTGGACTGCAGACAAATCTTCGTTCATCAAAGCTGGGCTGTGAACTGAAGAAACTGGTATGCGATTCAATGTATTCCAATGGTGTTTTGACCTTAGTGTCATAACTTGGCCATTTTTGCATATTTTTGGCCCACATTTTCAACATGCCTTTTCTGGGATGCCACCTCATGAAAAATTGAACCAACATTCATCAAATCTATCCCAAAAGGTGATTTCACAGTCCCTGTGCAAAATCACCTTTCAGGCAGGAGCTGAAAATGTTCTCTACCTTGTTCATGAGGTGGGGTCGTAAGAAGACTATATTGAAAATCTGGAGTAAAAAATATTTAAAAACAACAAAGTTATGCACCTACATTAAATTGTGTGAAGGCAGGCTATTTAACTTTTGTAATTTTCAATATTTTTCCACCAAATTCACAACACAGCCATATCTTTACAGCACCTCATCAATGTGACAGCTGTCATTTTTCAACTCCTGCCAAAAATGTGTTTCTGCATCCTGAAAGTTGATTTTGCAGTCCCTGGCCCAAATCACCTTTATGCCATGAGTTGAACATTATGGGACCTCTGAGGCCGGGAGATAAGAGGGTTGTGGGTTCCGTTCCCACATTTGGCACATGGGTTAATATCTCAGTACTGACACTGTAGTGCAGCATGAGAGGGGTGCTGCACTTCTGAGGTGTCGTCTTTCAGCTAAGACGTTAAACCGAGGTCCCATCTGCCTGGATTGATGGTAGTTCAGGTGGATGTTAAAGATCCCATGGCACTTATCGAAAAGAGTAAGGGAGTTTTTATTGAAATAATGACCATCAAAATCAACACAACAGCAAACATTACAACTCATATCACATTAATAAATCCACAATCCAGTGAAGAAAAACAAAATGGAGAAAATATATTTAGAATGTGCTATAAACAGATTTAATCTTATAGTAATCAATTAACCCTGACACTCATTTATACTTAATAAAACTAGAAAAACCTTTCCACCATCTTTTAACTTTTTCTGAGCTAAATAGCTGTACTTCCTTCAAATAGATTTTCACCAGTTCTTGAGATACTAGTTGGCTATAACACTCAAATGTCATTTTCTTTTGGTAAAGCACCCATTGACATCTCACCTGCCAAATATAGAACCTTATACAACTGAAAAATAAAGCTAATGTACTTTCATGATATAAAGCCAAACGGGGGGGGGGGGTAAATACCTAGAATGAAGATGTTATAGGTTAAAGAAGAAAACCATTTCAAATTCCATTTCCCTGCTAAATAAATCCATAAATTTCTAGCACATGAGCAATGTAGAAAAAAATGTTCCATAGTTTCCTCTATGTTGATACAGTCTGGGTAAGGACAGGTCCTTTCTTCCTTAGCCTTATAATTTGCATTTCCCCTAACATTTAGACACCCATACATAATCAACCATTGAGTTTCCCACATATAAGGAGGCAGTCTAGAATTATTAAGTTGTGCTAAAATAAAAGCATTCTGTGCGCTAAGGCAATTGTTGAAACAAGGGTCCTTTGGATGTATAGTTTCCAGTATAATTCTATATAAAGCATGTGCATTATTTTTAACTATCATAACCTTGGTTATTTGCCACAGGTATAGCTTCTGCACAGCTGGACAAAAATATATGGAGATGTGTATATGAGGGTTCAGTTTAGGGGCCATGCTATGCTATGCTGTAAAATACTTTCCCAAAATCATCCTTACCCAATTCTCTCCTCCACTTACTGAATGCAGTAAACCTCATTTAACTGTCTGAGAGAAAAATAAGGTATAAAGGAATATTATAGGGTCTATCATTCCTAGACCCCAATTTTTTCTTTCCAGATAGGTATAACACCTCTTGACCAGATTCAACCGATTACCCCAAAGCATTTGGAAAAAATTACTATAAATCTTGGTCTCCAAGTTAGGTGGAAGTGGAAAAATCATGGCTACGTATAGCAAACAAGGTCAAATAAATTGTTTGATAATGTGAATACGTTTTTGTTTTGAAAATTTCCACTGCGTCCATCTATTTACCTAATTTTCTACTTTCAAAATTGCTGCCTCCCAATTCTCTATGGGAAGGTTCTGTGAACCAAAAAGAGGTCCTAAAATTTTAAGGGGTTCTCTTGTAATAAGAATCTTGTTCTGAGTAGTTGCTGCAGTAACCCATACCCCTATGAATAGGCCTCTAGTCCCTTGAATGTTTAATTTAGCATTTGAAACTGCCGAAAAATTTTGGAATTCAGCAAGGAACTCATGTAATTGTGCATAATCTCAAAAAAAAAAACAGACATACACCATCTGCATAGGCTTGTAAATGTAACTGCTGTTGGGGATCCTCACCCTTGATACCAATCCACTTGGGGGATGAAGAAAGGGAGAGTAAAAGGGGATCCAAAGAAAAAATATATACAAGGGGACATCCTTGTCGAACTCCTGTGTGTAGCTGAAAGCTCCTTGTTGTTTCACCTTTTAAAAAGGGGTAAACCAAATTAGAACTATATAGAAGTTTTATTACCTGAAGTATTTGTGGGGGGATACCAAAATTGTCCAAAACTGTGAAGAGATAAAAAAGATGCACCCTGTCAAAAGCCTTTTCGAAATCCACTGCTTCGAGACACCCTTCCTTGCCTATCAAAGATAAGTGTTCTATAATGTCTCTTATAGTCATAATAGCTGATTGTATTCTTCTATCAGGAAGACCACAAAATTGAAAGGGTGAGATCACATTTTTAGCATATGTTTTTAAATGATTGTTTAACAGTATGGAAACTATTTTATAATCAGAGTTTAATAGAGCAAAGGACCTCCAATTTTTTATAATATGCCGATCACCAGGTTTAAATAAATGAATAAGAAGACCATCCATAAAAGCATTCATCATCAAGTTTGTGTCCAAGAAGAATTGAAAAAACAGCTGAAGACAGACTGCCAATTGTTTTTTTTAAACTTTTATAGAACTGATTCAGAAGTCCGTCTAAACTTGGTGATACATCATTTTTTAGGTTTTGAATGACCCATTCTATTTCTGAGACTAACAATGGGGTTTGTAGGTGCAGAGCCTCCTGTGGAAAAGAGGGCAAATTTAATACCATTAAATAATTGGCAATTTCCATTTGCAAAATAGGGTCACTAGGCTCTAGATTCTGGTAATGATTGACAATTATACTTCTGATACGTTCAACTGAGTCTGCTTTATTCCCATCTGAATCCCACAAAAAATCAATGATCATTGAGTCTTTTATTTCTTTGCATGCAGCAAATGGATCATCTATAGGAGATTTTTTTGGTGTTATTAGAGAGCATAGCATGGATAGTCTGTGCTCTATTGTATTGAAATGTTCTCATCTCTAATTTAATACAACTAATCTGATGAGTATAATCCCTTTTTCAAGTATAAGATAGAGTGATTAAATGTTGTAACTGATGCAGTAGTGATAAGTATTTGAAAAATTTAGAATTCCTTAAGGATCTTCCATATTTTTTAAACCAAGTACATAAATCAGATCTCGTATCCATCCACCATTCACCTAAATATGTGTACAAAAAAGCCGCTGAAAGTCTGGCCTGCAGGATATTCAAAACTCTCAAACTAACTTGAGGATTCGTAAGAACCAAGGAATTCAGTTTACATCTTTTTTGTTTGAAAGCCCTTGCCCCTGCTGCTTTTAGTGTGCACAACAAAAGGTGATCAGAAAATTCCACAAGTTTTATCTGTAAAAAAGCAACTGGTACTGCAGGAGAAACCAACATATAATCGATTGTGGTTTGAATTTTACCTCTCATGTAAGTAAATTCAGGCTTCTGCTTAAGATATGTGATACAATTATTCAATCCGGCTGTCTTAATAATGGACTCTAGTGTATTTGAGTAACAATATTTTTTTTATTATATTGTGATTTATTAAATAAACTACAATTAAAATCACCCCCCACAAAACCATAGCTGAGGTAACCAAGTATGGCTGTACTGCTCTCAGACAAGCAACCCTATCAGCCTTAGTTTGCGGATTATATATATTAATAAATCTGCAATGCATGTCATTCCATTTCCCACCTAATATCAAAAGCCGACCTGGTATAAGATCTATTAATTTATAAAGGAAAACATCAAAGGAATTAAATAAAATGCCAACCCCATCTGCACTATCAGTTCCAAACGACCAGTATGAAGGACCCCAGGGCCAGTCCCTTTTAAATGTTGAAATCTGTTCTACAGAGAACATCCATGTTTCTTGTAAGAAATTCACAGAAATCTTGTTCTCGTGCAGGTACTGGAACAATGTTTGTCTCTTAAGTGTATTTAATAAACTATGTGTGTTAAGTGAACCACATTTCCTATCTGTCATCAGCTCTACTTCATTCTAACCCCATTTAACTATTTTTTCCATATTTTCTTCTTTTTATCTTTGTAATCCTCTGTGGGCAGCATGGCAGAGATCTGCATGGAGTTTTGAGAGTCAGAGTCCCCAAACTCCATTTCTGATTCCCCCCATGTAGTGAATAAAGCAGCATAGGAATTATTAGATTCGAATGAAACAGAGGATGGAGGAGATTTTGGTTGTAAGTTTCTTGAAAATCTTCTATGGGGCAAAGGAGAGGAGGGTGCCAGAACTACCAACTCCTTATCTGAAATCGCTGAGTCCATATAACAAACTGGAGGTAATGCCAGAGGATCAGAGGAAACCCTCTAAGGCAGGTCCTCCTCTATAATTTCAGATGCATGGTTCATGACTTCAGCTTTCAAAGGTCTAGAGGGTGGTGGTTTGGAAAAGACAGGCTGTGGGGGAATCTCCACTGACTCAGGAAGAGGGGATGGGGGGGTTGAGCTGCTTCTTGAGCCTACTGTATCAATAGGTCTGGACTTACACAAGTGGCCTTATTTTTTGCAGCCCAAGGGCACTCACTAAACACGTGACCATATTCTTCACACAGATCACATTTTGTGTGGTTCGCATATTGCATTGTGACATGCCCTATTTCCCCACAGTTGTCACACCGGGGCTGATCACAAACACTTGAAAGGTGAGTCCTAGACCCACACTTATAACAGACTCTCGGCTGACCCCCATAGAAACAAACCCCTCGATCCCTACCCAACAAAAAATAGTTTGTAACATGTTCTATTCCTGAATCAGTTTGCCTTAATTTTATGTTGTACTTCCACCCCCCTGTCCAGAACTGTTCAGAATCTAAAATTGGTTAGGGGCACTCAAAACATCACATTTCTGTGACAGCCAGTAGGTGATATCTTCTACATGGACTCCCTCATTCCTAAACATGATAGTCACATATTTAATCAGAGATTTAGTGAGAGGAATAACAAGAAAGGGAGTCCATATAGGAGAGAACTTCACCTGACCATACCGTTCCCAAACAAGGTCTAAAGCATGAGCTGATCTAAAGCTTACATCAAAATTATCTTCTCCTGATATGTTTATGAAAGCAAACACATCCTTAGGAGAAAAATGCAGTGAATCGTTCAATAAGCATTTACCAATATAGTATCTATCTGGCCTATTTTCTAGGCCTCCTTTATAACTAATGCACACTGCCTGGGGGCTGCTTCCCTTTTGGCCTTCGAAAATAGGTCAGACATAAGAGGTCTTTGCTTTATAGGAGATGTATTGTCTAAGTCCAAGGGCACCTCCTGGTTTCTTAAAAGAGTTTTAGTTTTGGGATAATCTTCAATCAAGAGTTTCTCTTCCGAGGGTATTGTGGAGGGTTTTAGAGTAGGCCCCAATTCTCCAGCCCTGCTATCAATCTTATTTCCCTCTCCTTCATTGCAATGAGTTGGCCCGGGTTTCCAACCAGGAGTGGCTTGCAGAAAATCCAAGCTGGATCAGGAACCCAGATACCTGTTGGACCCTGCTTCCATCCTGATCCTGCAAGTGCTTGCTGTGGAAACCATGGCCCTAAAGGTAGAGCAGGGGCAGGAGATTGAATCTGTTTAGTTCCTAAAGATGCTATTCCAGTCCCTGTGTTAGTGACCTGCTGATTTAAAATGTTTGTTGCTAATCTTGGAGCTTGCATAGGGTGTTCTGATTTTGTGAACAAAAATTCTGTAACACCTTTTTGTGAAACCGCATTGGTCTGAAAGGTAATTAAAGAAGGCTTTTCATGCAACACACTCACTGGAGTCTTAAAAATAAATCCAGCCGTTTTTGTCAGCAGTGTACCAGAGCCAGCAGAGAAGCCCAGTTTATCAGCTGATTGAGTTACTACACACTTCTCTTGTTGAAACATAGCGTGAGAAATTTCAGCAGAAGTCTTTACCCCTTCCTGGATAATACAGGCTTTAGGCATTCATTTACTTCCACGATGTTACTGCCAGCCCTGCATAGTACCTCATCCTTACTTAAAGGGTTATTCAAATTGATAGAAACTGAAGCTGACTCACCACAGCTCGTCGTGGCCTTTGATGAAACTACATCATCATGGACACTGACAGGCCGGGTTTGTCCTTTGACAGTTGGCTCTACAGCAAACTGCGGCTTTTGCAAATTCCTTTTGGTTTACAACTCAGACTGTTATAAGATTGCATCAGGTGCCTTCGTTAATGTTCTATCATCGCTTTTGGTAGAAACCTTGTCTGTCTCTTGGCCTTCATTTAAATTACTTAAATCTTCTGTGGACAGATAAACTTCTTGTAGATCCTAATCTGCATCATGCTTAGAACTCATCTTGCGATCAGCCTCTGTCCGGTAGGTGGCGGGAGAGGAGGCTGCCTCCCCCACCAAACAAGCATCTGATTGCTTCAGTGTCCCACTCCGAGTGGCCATCATACCGACAGACAGCCTGTCCCCCCTAATTATGAGTAGGGGAATTTCCCTGGCATCCTGGCCAAATTTTCCTCATTCACTAAAAAAAAATACCACCAACAGCTTAATCTGGTTCAAGGTCAGTTGTCATTCATCTGTATGCCCCTCCCCTGGGTCTTGCCTGAAAATAGGCAGGATTTGTCTAGTGCACTTATCCGGTCAACAAAAACTAAATAAATAAATAAAATAAATTATCTCTGCCCTTGTTCATGAGTTAGCATTATAACAAGACTGTGTAGAAAATGTGGTGTAAAAATATTACTTAGCAAACTTTCAGTATTTTTACATAAAATTCCTTACCTGCTGAGTTTGTTATTTCTGTGCTTTACTTTGGTGTGTTTAAATAAAGCATTTTGTTAATGACTTTCTGTATCATTTTTGGTAATCTTTTAGTTATATTTTTATTAACGTGATGGTGTTCTGTCAGCTTTTTTTATACTTAATATAAACTTACCCATTACCCTTGTCATTTTAACCCCTGTTCTGTTTTTAACAACAACAAAAAATAACGTTTTAGGTTTTTGGTAGTAGTAGTAGTAGTTTTTCAGATCACACTGCTGATTCTGGATTCTCTAGTGGTTTCTGCTGCTGGTAGTTAATAACTTGCTTAACCCTTTTACCTCTGTTGAGTGTGTTGTGTAAATTTTTTTTTTACAATTTGTAATTTTTCATCCCAAATCAAGTTACAATTAGCATAAAAGAATGATCAGGAAGAGATGCTGCACTAATGGGAGAAGTGCTGGGGAGGCAGAAAAGAAGTGTTCAAAATGTGTGGGGCAAAACAGTACTGCAGTTAAAAAACTATGCCTGAGGCAGCATGTTCTGTGTGCTCCAAGGCTGGTAGTAGAGAAGGAGTAGTTGATGGTGGTGACATTAGTGTAGCCAAATTTTTTCTGCCACATCTGTGGCAGCCATGGTCGTGGAGAATGTGAGAGGTGACAAGAGAAGCAGCAGTAAACAAACAAGGGGACATGTTGATTGCATAGGTTGCAAGTAACTACACTAACAGTAACCCTAACCCTAATGTCCCACAGGAAAACACTGCAACTTTAATGAGCCATAATGCCACCAGTCTTTGAAGTTAAGGGACACTCTATACATTGAACTGAGGGTCTCAATGTGTACTACAATAGAAATTTATAATACCTCCTGAAAAAGTCATGGGGTGTATGTACAACACCTCCAAATCACCTCAAACTTGATTATGGTGTCATATTTACAATTTAAATCTGAGAATCACCAAAAACACACATAATATGCACCTCCATTTGGATGACAAATGTACCAAGTTTCAGACAAATTGGACACAGTTTGACCGAGTTATGCCTAATGAATCCAAAAGGAGTAGTCGGTGGAAGTCATTTTGATCCAACTTCACCTTTGTGTACCCCAAGGAGAAGTTACAGGCAAAGCTGCAAGGTGACATTACCAGTGACAAATTTCCCATTAAATAGAAATATTTCACAAAATGATCTGTGAAGGTGAATTTAATGACTTCACTGGAACTACGCTGGCAAATTAAAACTTTGCAACACCTGTAGTGTAAAGGGCTCCAACCACCCATGGATCACAGTGGACCTCATTGATATTTGCAAACACTCCGACAATGCCTGGGATTGTTTTAAATTGTACCATTCCCCTTCTGACCTCCTCACCTACTGATGTCTTAGAAATACCTGCACAAAGACCATAACGGCAGCCAAATCAAACTGCTTTGACTCCGATCTTTAGAATAACTTTACATCCCCTGCTAAATTCTGGAAGGTCATTCACTCCCTCCTCAACCTCCTTCCTCAGTCCTCCTCCTCTCCTGTCCTACATGACAATGTTTTTTCTATCTCTACTCCCTCTTTGGTTGCCTAGCTAATCATTTCTTCTCCACCTGTGCTTCCCTCCTCACTTACAATTGCTAGCTTCTCCCACTCCATCCCAATCCCCCCCCATAAATCCTCTTCAAACTACTTTCATTTTTCTCCTCTTACACAGCTGAATATTCTAATGCTCATTCCTCCCTCAATTTCTCTAAAGGGTCTAGTCCTTGTGGGATTGACCAAAAGCTACTCCACCTCCCTACCCCTGTTCTTGCTATACCGCTTACCCACCTACTTAATCTCTCTTTCTCCCTCTGCAGTGTCCTTCAGTCCTGGAAGTCTGCCAGGATTCCTCCACTACACAAGGGTGGTAACCCCACCTCCCCTGGCAATTATCTTAATATCAATCACTGCCCTACTCTTACTAAACTACAAGAAAAACTAGTGCTTTTCTAGTCTTCTGACTTCCTGTATTCTACCAATTTCCACTCTCCTTTCCAGTCTGGCTTCCATACAAACCATTCCACTGAATTCTCTTTTCTGAGTGTTCCTGACTCCATCCTTCCTGGGATGGACAAGGGTCATGTTTTTGCCACTATCTTCATTGACCTTACCAAGGCCTTTCATTGAGGAGCCCCCACCCCCCACTTCTGGAGACACTGAGATCTGCTGGTCTTTCTGTTCCTGCAGTTGATTCTTAAGATCCTGTCTCTTTCTAGAGTCCCTCAAGGCTCCATCATGGCCTGATTTCATTCTCCATTTTCCTAAATTACCACCCATATGTGTGTGTTGACTTGCATATTCATATGTATGTGGATGCCACAGTATTGTTTGCCTCAGGCACTTTAGTCTCAAACTTAAAATCATCTTTACAGTGTGACTTTAACAAGTGACCAACACTGGTTCCACACAAAACTACTCATGGTCAAAACAAAGAAAACTGTGTCCCTGACTTTTGGCACCAGCCATAAAATGGCTGGGTGATTTTCCCACCCTGGGCTCTATTTTCAAAGGTCAGAGAAAGGAGAAAGTTGCTTGCACCAAAAAAGAATGACACAAGGAATAAGCTGCATCAAAACTGGCATCAATACCAAGTTCTCTAATGCTGCTTGCATCAAAAATGGGACTGCCTCCATCAATGACTTGCATTAGGCTTGTGTAAAAAAAGGGTGTGTCAATGTCACAATGGATCTTGCATCAAAAAAATGATGCACCACCCCCTTTTCTTTTTTTGAATTTTCAAAGGTTGAAGCTGTTGATGCTGCAATTAAGATGCATGCGACTGTTAGACCAGCCACAGCTGGTCTAACCTGGTATAATTGACACTGTAGTATATAGAAACATAGACTTTGACAGCAGATAAGGACCACTTGGCCCACCTAGTCTGCTCATTTCCCTACCCACTAGATAACCTGCAGATGCTAGTTAACTGACAGCCTATTACTTCTTACCCCTCCCCACAAGAATTGCCTTATGTCTGTCCCATGCATTCTTGAATTCTCCCAAAGTTTTAGACCCCACAACCTCTTCAGGAAGGTGGTTCCATGTGTCCCATACCATCTCTGTGAAACAATACTTCCTCACATTGCCCCTGAGCCGTCCCCCTCTATCTTCTAAATGTGTCCCCTTGTTCTTGCACATCTTTTTTTCTGAAAGATGCTACTGTCTTGGACTTCGTTGATTCCACTGAGGTACCTAAAGGTTTCTATCATGTTCCCCTTCTCCCTCCTTTCTTCAAGGGTATACATATTAAGCTCCTTTAGTCTCTCCTTGTATGGCTTCTCTTGCAGACTCTGCACCATTTTAGTTGCCCTCCTCTGGACTGCCTCCATCCTGTCTATGTCTTTGCAGAGATGGAGTCTCCAGAACTGCATGCAGTACTCCAGATGGGGTCTCACCAACTGTCTATACAGAGGGATAGCAACTTCCTGTTTTCTGCTGGAAATGCCTCTCCCTATACATCCCAGTATCTCCCCAGCCATTCCTATTGCCTTCTCACATTGCTTGCCAACCTTAAGGTCATCAGATATGATTATCCTTAGGTCCCTTTCCATTTTTGTGGTTGTTACTACCTCCTCCCTCCCCCATTGTGTATGCTTATCCTGTTTTTTTTTTCCCAGGTGCATTATTTTGCACTTCTTTGCATTGAATCCAAGCTGCCATAGTTTTGACCATTCCTCCAACCTTGCCAAGTCCCTTCTCATCCTTTCCATGCCCCCTTGTGTATCAACCCTGTTACAGATCTTTGTGTCATCTGCAAAGGGGCACACTTTTCCTTCCAGTCCCTCTACAATGTCACTTATAAAGACATTAAAAAGGACTGAACCCAGTACTGAACCCTGTGGTACCCCACTAGTAACCCTCTTTCTTCTGAGTGGACTCAGTCTACTATTCCCTTCTGTGTCCTGTTGTCCAGGCAATGTATTACCCAGGCTACCATCATGGGAGCCACTCCCATATTGGCTAATTTGTTTATTAATCTTTTGTGTGGGACTGTGTCAAATGCCTTGCTAAAGTCTAGGTAGGCCATGTTCACAGCCCCTCCCTGGTCAAAGAAATCAATTAGATTCATCTGACATGACCTTCCCACTGTGAATCCATGCTGCCTTGGGTCCTGTGCCCCACTGGCTTCTAGGTACTCAACAATTCTTTCCTTCAGAAGTGATTCCATCATTTTTCCTACCATAGAAGTCAAACTGACTGGTCTGTAGTTTTCTGCCTCTGTCTTGCTCCCACTTTTGTAAAGGAGAATCACATCTGCCCTCATCCAGTCCTCAGGTACCTCACCATCCTCCCATGATTTGTTAAAAAGGGTAGCTAGTGGTGTCACTAGTTCTCCCCTTAATTTTTTTTTTCAAATTCGGGGGTGAATCCTGTCAGGCCCCATTGCTTTGTCCACCTTCAGTTTTAAGAGTTCTTTCAGAAACCTTTCTTCTGTGAAAGTACTGAGATCGACCCACCTATCCAGAGTGCTTCTGTTAACTGGATTTGATACCTCCCCCTCCTCCTATTTTGTGAATACTGAGCAGAAGTATTCATTCAGTATCACCACTTTTTCACTGTCCCTCTCTGCCCACCCATTGTCCATTCTATTCAGCCTCACTGTCCCTCGCTTTGTCTTTCTATGCTCTCTAATGTACCTATAAAAGGTGTTATACCCCTTCTTAACCAAGTTGGCTATCTTTTCCTCAGTTTGAGCCTTTGCTATTCTGACTGCCTTCCCTGCTTCCTTCTGCCTTAACTGGTATAGTTATCTGTCCTGCTTCTTCTGTGTTTCCTTATACTTACTAAATGCTATCTTTGTCTCACTAAGCTTCCCCGTCACCTCTTTCGAGAACCATAGTGACTTTTTCTTTCATTTTGATTTGTTTATTTGCTTCACTCAAAGGCTTGTTGCCTCTGTGATGGCAGTTTTGATGTTTCCCCATTCTTGCTCCACCCCTCCTTCTTGCCTGTTTCTAGTACTTTTCTAAGGCACTCTCCCATTTTGACAAAGTCAGCCCTCCTGAAGTCCAGTACATTCACTTTTGTAGGGTTTGGCTCTGCAGCTGATTTTATCATAAGCCACACTGTTTGGTGGTCACTTTTTCACAGATGGCTACCCACTTTTAGATCTAAGATCCTCTCACTGTCCCTATTTGAGAGTATGAGGTCTAAGATTACTCCCTCCTGAGTGGATTCCAACACTAGCTGTCTGAGGCTTGCCCCCTGTAGGGCATCAAGAATGGCCCTGCTCTTGTATATGGCTGCAGCAAAGGTGCTCCAGTTAACATCTGGCATATTCAGGTCCCCCATCAACAATGTCTTCCCTTTCTCTGCCATCCTAAGGATGCTTTCTATCATATCCTTGTCCATTCCCTCCCCCGAGATGGGGGTCTTTAAACAACCCCGTGCAGATTGTGGTGCCATTTCCAGTCTCTAAGGAGACCCACAGTGCCTCCTCTCTTCTCCTCTCTTCCCTGTTTACTCATTTTGTTCTGTTGCTTTTATCCCTTTCCTTACATAGAGAGCTACTCCTCTCCATCTTCCACCCTCCCTGTCTCTCTTGTAGGTTGTGTACTCTGGTATGTTAACATCCCAGCCATGATTCTCTATGTACCATGTTTCTGTGACCGCCATGATATCCAGACATCCCTTTTCCATCAAGGCCACCAGTTCAGGGAGCTTGTTGCCCCGACTATGGGGTTTGTGTTCAATGCCCTCCATTTCTTGATGGCTTTACCCTTTTTTACCCCATCCCTGACCCTACTACCTTTGTCATTTTCTCCATTTGCCCCTGCCCTTCTCCCTATATATAGTATATAAAGGTGAGGGTTGATTACAGAATCAATATTCTCATGTGGGACTTGTTTAGAGTATTTTGGGGGCTAAATATGACATTGTCTTGGCCATTTCTTCTGCTGCATTTTTTGACTCAGCTGGAGTCATTCTTTCCTCATGCATCATCTTTTTGATGCAGCTTGAGTCAAGTTCTCTCCTCATGCATTGTTTAGTTGGCCCACCTGGATTTGACACACAATGGTTCTTTGATGCACCGTGTATTGGTCTAACAGTCTTTTGAAAATCTGGTCCCCTGTCTTCTCCACTAGGAAGGCACTCCCCTTGAGGTTGATCCCTGTTGCAAATATCTCAGGATGTGGTCGGATAATAATCTTGGGTTCTTTACTCATATCAATGCCATCCACAGCATGCTCAGTCCCACACTTGGTGCCCACAACAAAGATTGCTTCTCATCCCTAGTCCTCCAAGAGATAGTCACTAAGGTAGTGCTCCCAGTGTTAGACTATATGAATGTGATCTATGGCTCTGCCTTATCCTTCCTTGTCAGACTGGACATTCTTTGCAATGCCTTTAGCCATTTTGCTAACTCTCTTCCTCATACTGGTCTCTGCAACTTCTACACCTACCTTTCTATTCTGCCTCTTCCCGCCCAATTCCTCATGTAAGTTTTGGTTTAACTCACTGTCCCCCATCTCTCCTCTCTGCTATCCCTTCTCCCTCCTATGCTTTTTGCAACCCTGTACCTTTCTTATTCTGTACTCTAGTTCTGCAGCTGGGCAATATGCTTTCTCCTCTCATCTTCCTTCCATCTGAAACACTCTCCCTCCTATGCCCCACCTCTCCACCTCCTAATTCTCTTTCACATGCCTGCTCAAGCCTTTTGTATCTCCTTCTTGCTCCTGTCCTGTCCATAGCTGATTTGCCTATGCCATTATCATGTACTTAGTCTTAGTGCACTCTGCATTAATGCTTCAGATCTGTTGCCTAGCTATCACATATCTTACAATATGCATATATTGTTGTATTTGTGGTTACACCATTTCATTTAGTACGCATATTGTGACACTTTATAACCATATAGACTTTGCCTATTTTGTCTTCTTATTCCCTTTCCATGGGTTGCAATTGAAGATGAGCCTTGGCTCAGTGTGCCTTTCCCTTTTACCTGTTTTCAATGAATGAATGAATAATTAACTAATGATAGCAAGGCAGGCCATCACACAGTACATCATTTGTTTTTTGTTCTGTACTGCTGAAGAATTTGTAACAAAGTGGAAAAAGAATGAACTCAATTTTAAATCCCAATTTATTAGCAAGTTTTCTGAACTTGTTACCAAAGTAATTCAATAGTTATCCAAAATGCTTCCTCCCCCACATCCCTTTCCTCCCTACTACATTACTACACCACCCCTACCTGTACCTGCCCCTAATTCTCTTCTTCCTCCAAGCCCAGGTCCATTCCATCTCTCTTGCTAACCTTTTATACCTCTCCATTCCTCCAGATACTCTTAACTCTCACCACACAACAACTTTAGTCCTGTTCTACCCACCATGTGCCTGCTGATTCCATGTCATAATAGTGACTGTGGAATGGTGACACATGAGAATGGTGCCAAACCCACATCATGACCACATCTGGGCAAGGTATTTTCTTACATGGGGATTTGCCTCCCACAGCCCCCATTGTGGGGGGCTTCACCCCCCACATTCCCCTTATTATAGATACTAACTCCGGGAGGGGGCAAAGTCAGGGATGGGAAGGAACCGATGGTTGCCCAGAAGTGTTGGCGCTGTGTTTTAGTCACATTTTCAGGCTTCACAGTCCTGCAGTTGCCATCTTCACTGGATACCATGCATGCTCCAACTCACCTTCCTACAAGTACACCGGTAATTCTTCCCATAGGCTGGAAATCCCCTCTTCCCTCCCCATACCCACTAAAACCCCTGTAATCTACCTCCCCCACACCATGCTCAGTTCTATATTTCACTCTGCTCTTTTCTGGAACCTCCCAATCCACTTGATCACCATTTGTCTCCATTTCTACTAATAATGCAGTATTCAACAATTACTATTTGCTATTAATTGTGATCGGGGGTATCCACAACATGTTTCTTGTATCCAATGGATATTTCTATGTCAGCTGTCCCATATTGAGATGATATGTTTTCTGTAACCTACAATTCATTTATTCCATTGCAATTGTTCTATCCCAATGCTGTATCTCTTGCAACTGTTGTGTACTGCTATTGTAATGCTTTATGCATTGTTACTTACTTATTATAAACTGTTATTTCCATTCCCCAGGATGCATCTGGATCTGAGCAGTTTACTCAGTATGCCTTCCTGGTGAAACGATTAAATAAATATATAAAATAATGTATTATATGTCTACTTCTGTGTGTCTCTTAGTGAATAAAAACATTATCCCATGATGTTTGGGCTAACAGAAGAGCTCAGCTTCACTTCAGGTCCTCTCATCCAAACAGCACAATATAACATTCTTATTCAGCATGAGACACACAAGTAGACATATAAATATGCAGTATTTGCAGTTTAATTTATTTTTGGGTATGCTGTATGTAACAAGCATTTGTGAATGCCAAATGTTTAATTGCATGGTTTATGTGGCAGGAGTGCATTGTGTTAGTTGAACTTCTGGTGGGAAGAAAAGGCTTCCAGATGTATGTTTGTCAAGGACAGAGGGGTTCTGATTCATACGTACCTGAAGAGTGAAGCTCAAGAGGTCTGTGTGAATCAGAACCCTGAGTTGAGTGAGCACACTGATTTTAACATCTTTCCCAAGTCAGTATTTTTTATAGTGTACGTTGGGACACGGTTGAAGAAAAAAAAAACATTATCTGCTTGATGGTCGCACTGCGGTTCACTCTAATTTTAAAATCCGTCCTTGCGCTGATCACTGATCAGAACACTGTTCTAACCAGAAGGGTTGAGCAGCATTCTGAGTGATTTTCTGCTAGGGAAGTACAGCTTTTTAACAATGCTGAAAATCGAAGGACTACAATGTTCTGACATACACTATAATGTATTAGAGGATACATTATTTTGAAGGTCAAATGTTGTACTGCCATTGCTGTTTACAACATCACAGTTCTCACCTGTCACAGTGCCCTCACTGACACAAGGAATGGTCACTTGATAAGCAGTGGAAACCTAGAAAACAGTGCCATTCAACACAATTCTCATGGACCTTCTGTTTTATTTTATTTTCTTAGTATAAAGTTAGCTATGCTGCATATAACTGCTTTTCCCTTAACTCATTGTCGCTTTTTGTTGCAAACATAGTGTTATTTTCAAGGTACATATCTCAGAGATGGGATAACCTAGGAATACATTCTGTATATTGTTGGAAATCTACATGTGCATCTTTCAAGCAACATATAGCATGTTATCCTAGGTCATACTTTCTTTGTGCTATAAGCCCCAAAAGTAATGCTTATTTTGAAACAAAAAATTGCTTTTATTTTACCTTATGTAGCATAGCTGGGCCATACAATAAAGTTCTCTGACCTACAGTGTCAAAGTTTTAGAGTCAGTAGTCTGACTATTCATGAACTGTGGCCATTATTACCTTTATTAAAAAGGGAGCCATTAGAAATCACAGTACAAAGTATACAATGGATTTTAATCAAAAGCCCTCTGTTGTGGTATGACACTGTGCTTGCCTATCTAAGAAGGATACACTGCAAGCATCGATCTTAGACCCTGAAATCTGCACCCCCCTTCCTTTTTCCATTAAAAAGTATTCAGATCCTTACCTTGGTGGAGGTGGGTTAGACTGGTGAAGGGCAAGAAGAAAAAATAGACATGGGCACAAACACAAGCATATGGAGGCACCAACAGTGGAGATCAAGGAGGATGCTGGGAACCTTCACAAAGGAGATGCACAAGAGGGTGGCATGAGACCCCACAGGGAAAGGAAACAACTCCTGGGGGACTCCATTGTTAGAGGGGTAGAACTGGGAGTGGGAGGGGAGAGAGAGGTAAGGTGACTGCCTGGCACCATGGCTTAGAGGGACAGAGAGCGAATCCTCAGGATGGCAGGAGGAGCTGCATGGAGGTGGGAGCTGGATGACAGTGTCCACCAAGGGACAAAAGAACTGGCTGGGAAAGGGATCAGAGCAGTGCAGGAGGAGTTTATGTAGTTGGGGAGGGGACTTAGACAAGTAGCATGCACAGTAACCTTCTCAGAGGTGCTGCCTGTCTATGGCATGGGTGAGGCTAGGGTGCTCCACACCATGGGATTCAATCATTGATTGAAAAACTGGTGCAGAGCTCAAGGTTTTGGCTTCATTTGGGACAGGGGGTCCACCTGGAGGGATACAGGCCTATACTGGTGCGATGGTCTGCATCTGTCCAGGATCCTAGGTAATAGGTTTAAATGCTTCATTGGCAAGCATTTAAACTAGCCAATGGGGGAAGCCCTTAAAAGGAGAAGGGAAATCCTAGCCCCACCTACAAAATCAGGGTAGTTAGTGAAGAAAACACCAAGATAAGGAGAAGGACAGGGGTAAATGGCGAAAAAGACAAGGGCAGTAAGGACAGGAATGGGACAAAATGGGGTAAGGCCATCAAGAAATGGAGAGTAATGAGTACCAATGCCCGTAATCTAGGTAACAAGCTCCCTGAACTGGTGGCCTTAATGGAAATGGGATGACTGCATGTTGTGGCAGTCACAGAAACATGGTACACAGAGAATCATGACTGGGATGGCAACATACCAGGGTACACAATCTACAGGAGGGACAGGGAGAGTAGAAGAGGAGGAGGAGCTCTCTATTTAAGGGAAGGGATCAAAGCAATGGAACTAAAGGGTAAACAGGGAGGAGAGGAGGCACTGTGGGTAACCCTGGAGACTGGAAATGGCACCACAATCTGCACAGGGGTTGTATACAGACCCCTGTCTCAGGGGGAGGAAATGGATGAGGAAATGATAGAAGGCATCTTTAGGATGGCACTGAAGGGGAGATATTGCTGATGGGGGACCTGAATATGCCAAATGTTAACTGGAGCACCTTTGCTGCAGCCACATCCAAGAGCAGGGACATTCTTGATGCCCTACAGGGGGCATGCCTCAGACAGCTTTTGTTGGAACCTACTCAGGAGGGAGCAATGTTAGACCCAGTACTTTCAAATGGGGATGGAGAGAGGGTCTCAGATCTAGAAGTTGGTAGCCATCTGGAAAAAGTGACCCCCAAACAGTGTGGTTCACAATATACTCAGCTGTAGAGTCAAGCCATACAAAAAGTGAAGGTACTGGACTTCAGGAGGGCTGATTTTACCAAAATGGGAGAGTACCTCAGAAAAGCACTAGCAAACAGGCAAGAAGGAGGGGTGGAGCAACAATGGGAAATATCAAAACTGCCATCACAGAGGCAACAAATCTTTGTGTGAAGCAAATAAACAAATCAAAATAAAAGAAAAAAACACTATGGTTGTCAAAAGAGGTGGTGGGGAAGGTTAGGGAGAAAAAGATAGCATTCAGGAAGTATAAGGAAACACTGAAGGAGCAGGACAGAGAACTGTACCTGTTAAAGCAGAAGGAAGCAGGGAAGGCAATCAGAATAGCAAAGGCCCAAACTGAGCAAAAGATAGCCAACTCCATTAAGAAGGAGGATTAAACCTTTTATAGGTACTTTAGGGAGCGAAGAAAGACAAAGGGAAATATACTGAGGCTGAATAAAGAGGAGGATGGGTAGGCAGAGAGGGACAGTGTAAAAGCAGAAATTCTGAATGAAAACCTCTGATCAGTACTCACAAAACAAGAGGAAGGTGAGGTACCTAATCCAGTCAATAGAAGCACTCTGGATTGTGTGGTCAATATCAGTCATTTCACAGAAGAAAGGGTTCTAAAAGAACTCCTAAAACTGAAGGTGGACAAAGACATGGGGCCTGATGGGATTCACCCCAGAGTTCTAAAAGAACTAAGGGGAGAACAAGTAACACTGCTGACTACCTTTTTAACAAATCATGGGAGGATGGGGTAGTACCTGAGGACAGGAGGAGGGTGGGTGTGACTCCCCTTCACAAAAGTCGGAGCAAGACAGAGGCAGGAAACTACAGACCTGTCAGTTTGACCTCAGTGGTAGGGAAAATGATGGACTCACTTCTGAAGGAAATAATTGTTGAGTACCTAGAGGCCAGTGAGACACAGGACCCAAGGCAGCATGGATTCACAGTGGGAAGGTCATGTCAGATGAATCTAATCAATTTCTTTGACTGGGTGACCAAAGTAGTAGACTAGGGTGGGCTGCAGACATGGCCTACCTAGACTTTAGCAAGGCATTTGACACAGTCCCACACAAAAGATTAATAGACAAATTAGCCAGCCTGGGAGTGGGTCCCTGGGTGGTAGCCTGTGTAAAACATTGACTGGACAACAGGACACAGATAGTAATAGTAAATGGAGTCCACAGTGAAGAAAGGGGGGTTACTAGTGGGGTACTGCAGGGTTCAGTACTGGGTCCAGTCCTTTTTAATTCTTTATAAGTGACATTGTAGAGGGACTGGAAGGAAAAGTATGTCTCTTTGCAGACAACACAAAGATCTGCAACAAGGTTGATACACAAGGTGGGGTGGAAAGGGTGAGAAGTGACTTGGCAAAGGTTGGAGGAATGGTCAAATGTATGGCAGCTTAGATTCAATGCAAAGAAGTGCAAAATAATGCACCTGGGAAATAAAAACCCAGGGGAAGAGTACACAGTGGAGGGTGAGACACTGGCAAGAACAAAAATGGAACATGATCTGGGGGTAGTTATATCAGATGACCTAAAGGTGGGCAAGCAATGTGAGAAGGCAGAAAGGAGTGCTGGGGGGAATACTGTGATGCTTAGGGAGAGGCATCACCAGTAGAAAACAAGAAGTTGTCATCCCTCTGTACAGACGGTTGGTGAGACCCCATATGGAGTATTGCATGCAGTTCTGGAGACCCCATCTCCGCAAAGGCATATGTAGAATGGAGGCTGTCCAGAGAAGGGCAACCAAAATGGTGCAGGGTCTGCACCAGAAGGAAGACAGGATGGTAACTCCACCAAGGACAAGCAGTGTACAGCAAAAATTACAGCAAATTAAACGAATACCTTGGTTTGCTGGCACCAACTCAAAGGCCACAGGGTGCACGAAATGCACTTCCACTTGCTGCAGCACTGAATAGCTTTCCACAACTAAGGATCTTCTGCTCATTATTCCTTCTTTAATAAGAAAATAAGAAATTCACAGTAATAAATCCAATGGTCAGTTCCATAAATACAAAGGTGGAATACAGTGATGCCTCACACAGCCCCCTCAGACAACCTAGTTTGCAGGTTGCTGGCTTCCTGACATGTTTCACACATGTGTGCTTTCTCAAAGGATGCCTAATACCCTTAACTACTCCCCTTAAATAAGCCTAGTGCTTAAAGTGATAGTGCAGAATTATAATTATAGTGAATCAATATTTCTCTAAACATTTTGTTAAAAACATCAGATTGACATCATTTACAAACAGGTGCTTACCCAATAATTATATTTCATTTCAGCACATCCATTCATTTTTTTAATTTTAAAAAAATTGAAACACATACATACATGCAAGACAAAAGTAAATTGCACAAAGTTTAGTCTGGAAGACAAAACTCCTCAGCATTTTTCTTCAACTGCTGGTGCAAATCTGAAAAAACAAAAAAAGACAAAACAAATATTTACACATCATGACAATTATAAAGACACAGTCAAAAGTTTCAGTTTTACCGATGTAGTTTCTACATCGGTAAAACTAAAAGAGCTTTCAAAACCAGAATAGGTGATCACATCCAAGCGATTGAAAATAAAGATGTAAAAAATGCTCTAGCCATGCACATTTTTAAATCTAAAAAAAAAAGGAAGATCACGGATTTACATTCACAGGTATAGAAATACCTCTGATGTCCCTTAGATGAGGTCATTTTGATAACCTGCTGTCGAAGAGGGAACAGTACTGGATCCATGACTTTCGAGCAATGGAACATCCTGGATTGAATGACAGGATAGAAATTAGGCCCTTCCTTAAAAAGAGGATCTGAGTACTGAAACTCTTGGCTCTGTCTTTATAATTGTTATGATGTGTAAATATTTGTTCTGTCTCTTTTTGTTTTTTCAGATTTGCACCAGCAGTTGACGAAAAATGCTGAGGAGTTTTGTCTTCCAGACCAAACTTTGTGCAATTTCATTTTGTCTTGCATGTATGTATGTGATATAAAATTTCAATTTTTTAAAAAATTAAGAAATCTAACCGATGTGCTGAAATGAAATATAATTCTTGGGTAAGCACCTGTTTGTAAATTATGTCAATATGATGTATTTAACTAAATGTTTAGATAAATATTGATTCAATATAATTATAATTCTGCATTATCACTTTCAGCACTAGGCTTATTTAAGGGGAATAGTTAAGAGTATTAGGCATCCTTTGAGAAAGCACACATGTGTGAAACATGTCAGGAAGCCAGCAACCTGCAAACTAGGTTGTCTGAGGGAGCTGTGTGAAGCATCACTGTATTCCACCTTTGTATTTATGGAACTGACCATGTGGATTTATTACTGTGAATTTCTGATTTTCTTATTAAGGAAGAACTAATGAGCAGAAGATCCTTAATTTTGGAAAATTATTCAGTGTTGCAGCAAGTGGAAGTGCATTTCGTGCACCCCGTGGTCTTTAAGCAGGTGCCAGCAAACCAATGTATTAGTTTCATCTGCACCAGAAGACATACAAAAAGAGACTAAAGGAGCTTAATATGTATACCATTGAGGAAAGGAGGGATAGAGGGGACATAACAGAAACTTTCAAGCGCCTCAAGGGAATCAACAAAGTCCAAGAGGGTAGCATCTTTCAGAAGAAGAGATGTGCAAGAACAAGGGGGCACAATTTGAAGATAGAGGGCAGGACAGCTCAGAGGTAATGTGAGGAAGTATTTTTTCACAGAGAGGGCTGTGGATGCATGGAACAGCCTGCCTGAGGAGGTTGCAGGATCAAAAACAGTTGAGGAATTCTAAGAATGCATGGAACAGACATAAGACAATTTTAGTGGAGGATAGGACAAAGTAGGCTGTTGCTTAACTAGGACCTGCAGCTTATCCATTAGGTGGGGAAATGGACAGTCTAGGTGGGACAAGCGGTCCTTATTTACCATCAAATTCCATGTTTCTATGTTTCATATGGACATTTCTGCTCTTGTTCTCACTGCCGCATTTGGTTACAAACATAATATTATTTTCGGGGCTAATATCTCAAAGACTGGATGATGCAGGATGACATTGTATATATCTTTTGGAAGGTGCCAGTCCCAGCTTTGCAGGACTATAGAGCATGTTATACTAGGTCATACCTTCGTTGCAATATAAGCCCTGACAGTAACCCTATTTTTGTAGCCAAAAGCGGCTTTTATTATGTGTAGCTAGCTGTGCTGTTAATCTGCCCCTCTCTGTTTTGCATTAAAAAATCTTCATATCCTTACCTTGGTGGGGGTGGCTGAGATTGGTGAAGGGCAAGAAAAAAAGACACTACTGGCACAAACACAAGTAAATGAAAATTTCTGCTCTTATACTAACAAGGCTCTGTGCTCACCACCGCTTTCATTTACAAACCTATTGTTAGTTTTGGGGTTTGTACCTCAGAAAGTGATTGGCTTATGAAGACATGTTATATATTGCTGGAAAACTGTAAGTCCAAGCTTTCAAGCAATATACAGAATTTCTTCTTAGAGTATGCCTTTTCTGTGATATTAGTCTCGAAAGTAATGCTATTATGTTGAAAAAAGTGACATGTACTGGTTGTCTTCAAATTACAGCTGAAGCCGCTGTCCCTTCACTTGATCCATCTGAGCACAGTACCCACACCAGTGTATGAGACAAGGACAGGAATAAAATAAACAAACTGCATTTACCTCAGATTTGAAAACACCGTGGATCCACTCCCAGCCCAAACTAACCAATGTAATTAGGTCCCTGACTCACTTTAGCCAAACAGCCAAGTCCAGTAAGTTGCTGTGTTTACCATGCCCCTGCACTTGTCTCCAGTTCAGTCCCAACTAACCCCTCCCCAGCTCAGTCATAACCACTTTATCCCTTCCTGACTACCAGAAACAACAGATTAAGAACAGCATGGCAAATGGTGTACAGACAAACAAAGAATTGAGTGTGGGAATGGCATCAGAAAGAATCTTACTTTGCTACCCCAGGTTAGAGATTTTGTACACATTAGTGTACACTGCATACACCTGCCAATGTCCTTGAGAGGGAGCAGGAGAGATTTATTTTTGTGTGGAGGGTCAGCAAGAGAACGAGAGAGTGGGTAGGACAGCAGCAGAGGGAGAGATTTATTTTTAGCCAGAAGGTCAGCTGGGGAACAAGGGAGCGGGGAGGACAGCAGCAGAGTTAGGAAGTGGGAGGGATTTATTTTTAGCCAGGGAATGAGGGAGCGGGGAGGACAGCAGCAACAGGAGGGATTTTCTATTGACTGACTGAATGGGAGATCAGATCAGAGGGCTGGAGGTGCTTCCTCATGGGAGTTGTAATGGCCGGTAAGCAAATAAGAGGATTGAAGCGCACTCTCTCATTGGTGTGGTTCATTTCTCTCAAGCGCAGGCCAGCTCTCACTGTGAAATTCCAACAACTGTCACACTGGACGTTACTGCTCATTGCCGTGTCAGGGTCGCACTCACTGTGCAGTGGTCTGCATTGGACTCATCCCTGACACGCCTCTCAAATGTGATACTGTCCCAAGGTGTTTCTTGTGTAAGCACAAGAAAACACAAAAATGAGCCAAATGAAGTCATGAAGTATATATTTAACTAACACAAGTACTGAAAGTTTGATTTTATATAATTTACATTGACATTTTGCAATTATGAGTTTTCTAATTCTACATACTGTGCATAAATACTGCTCAACTTTTACCAAAAAAATATAAAAACACTTTGAAAGTTGGACACTTTACATCAATAATAATAATATATTTATTTGTTGAGCACCTTTTAAATTATCAAGGCGCTTCACACAATAAATAACAGCACATTAAAACATTGTTAAAATCACAACAGATCAGGAAATGCCTTGGTCCATAAAAACGTTTTCAGTGCCTGCTTAAAGCTCTCCACAGTCCTGCACTCCAGAAGCTGATGGGGCAGAGAATTCTAGAGGGTTGGGGCAGCAAACATAAGGCACATGCCCCAGAAGAATTCAAACTAACCCTCGGAATCTCCAGCAATCCCTCGTCAGCCGAGCAGAGCTGTCGCACAGGGGAGTAAGGAATCAGAAGCTCTTTCAAGTAGTCAGGACCAAGTTTGTGTAGGGCTTTGTACTTTGTAGGTTAATAAACCTGCCTTAAAGGTGATCCACCACTGAATCAGCAGCCAGTGCAGATCACGCAGCACTTGGGTAATATGAGCTCTCCTAAATACCCCAGTCAATAAGCGAGCGGCAGTGTTCTGAACTAGCTGCAAGTGGCAGATATCAACCCCAGGAAGTCCTAAGTAAAGGGAGTTGCAATAGTCAAGGCATGAGGTCACAAAGGCGTGGACCAGTACGGGCAGATCCCTGGATGGAATAAGGTGCTTGATCCTGGCAATATTTCTAAGATGGTAGAAGGCTGTTTTCATGACTGCTGACACCTGATGATGGAGGGTCAGCCCATCATCAAGTACCACTTCCAGGTCACGCACCCGTTCAGAGGTAAGGATCTGAGCACCCCCCAGAAATAAGACAGAGGGCTGATCAGTCCTCAACCCCTCCATCCTACATCCCTGGTCTACCACCAAAACCTCAGTTTTACCTGCATTCAACTTTAACCCACTCAAATTCATCCAATCTTGGATTTCAGTGAGGCAGCTGTCAAATACTGAGAAAGCACTAACCTTTTCAGGGGCAAAAGACAGGTAGAGCTGGGTATCATCAGCATAGCAGTGAAACCTCAGCCCATACCATCTTACAGTGTCTCTGAGGGGCAGCCTATACACTGCAAACAACATGGGGGACAGTATCAAGCCCTGGGGAATCCCACAAAGCAGAGAGGAAGACTCGGAAGAAAAAAGTCCCAATAAAACTCTCTGAGTTCTACCGGTGAGGAAAGGTGAAAACCATCTGAGCACTGTGCCAGTCAGTCCACAGATGGACCTCAGGCACTCGAGCAGTACCCCATGGTCTACAGTATCGAAAGCTGAAGAGAGATCAAGGAGTACCAAGATGGAGCAGTTTCTCTGATCTCTCACCATCAGGAGATCATTGAGCACCTGAACCAGAGCTTTCTCAGTACTACGCCTCTTACAAAAACCAGATTGGAAAGGTTTGTATATACTATGGATGGTCAAATGGTTCTTCAGTTGGATTGCCACAACTTTCTCGATAACCTTTCCCACAAAAGGAAGGTTTGAGATAGGTTTGTAGTTAGTTAGAGCATCTGGGTCCAATGAAGTTTTCTTCAGGAGGGTGTCACATCAAGGGACTATTTGCAATTATTAATGTACTTGTTATGCCCCCACCCATGGAAATCTGCATGCAACTTTCAGCTCTAACAACTCCCTAGCTTTGTTGCACTTAACACATAACACACAGTTTGGAGTCACCTTGTAATCCTAGTCTGTGCACCTGGGTAACTGACAAATTTGGCACCATCAGTTCCTCTGCACACGTTCAAACATTAAGCGGTATCAACTAATCCCATGCCTCTCGAGGCAAACTCTCGAGTCATCAACTACACTTTTTAAGTTTTAACACTAGGTATCTGACCCATACATTTGATGAACTACAGCTCAGAACTTGCCAGGACTACCTTGATATTATATATGTTTGTGAAACATGGGGTGATGACAAAGCATCTTGGGAAGCCAATTTGCCTGGTTTTATTTCTTACAAATGAAATAGGCAGAATAGAAAGGGTGGTGGGGTTGCACTTTTTGTCAATAATAAAATCAATTCAGTAGATATCACTAGCTGCATCAAAACTCATGAGAAACCTACTGAAACTCTCTGGGTTAAAATCTTTTTTACACACCACAACTTTCTTATACTTGGGTTATGTTATTGTTCTCCAAACTCTCCTATTGAGATATTAGAGGCTATATTACATGAAACTGAACAGGCCAGTGAACTAGGTAATATTGTAGTCATTGATGATTTTAACCTTAACGAAATTCATTGGCATGATCTCACTGCTACCAGTAGCAAAGGCAATAAACTCCTGTTTGTCTGCTCTGAGCTAAATCTAAAACAGTGAATATCAGGGCCCACTAGAGGTGATAACATCTTGGACCTCATCATTTGTGATGACGAGCTGGTTATTAACAATGTTAAAATCTGTGACCCAATCGATAGAAGTGATCATAACTCAATTCAGTTTACCCTCCTCAAACATTATGTTTATAATCCTATTTCTACTATCATATATTTATATGATAGAGCTGACCTAGCTGCTATTAACAACACTCTCAATGATATTAACTAGAATTCTATTCTTTCAAATTTAACCTCACAACAATGTTGGTCTACTTTCAAATCCATAATTTCTCACTTAAGGGACTCATTTATCCTGTTAAAATTTAAATTCCTCAATCACAAGCAGTTACCCAAATAGATGAATTATTCCATAAAAAAAACTTATTAGGCTAAAGAGCAAAAAAACATAATATTTCTCTTAAAAATAAGACTGCACCTAACTGGGACTCTTATAAAAAATTACAAAAGAAATATAAATCTACCATTAAAAAAGCCAAATCAAGATGGGAATATAATCTTGCCAGTAATGCTAACAAAACAAATATTAAAAATGTTTTCACGTACATTAACTCTCTAAAAAAACCTGAGTGCAAAGTTGGCTTTTTATCCTTGAATAATCGGTTAGTTCACGATCCTAAGACTATGGCAGACTTATTTAACAAGGAATTTTGCAATATGTTTACATATACCAATCAAAACATACCCTGTCTCACCAAACAAATTTAAGACCCTCATATCTGTTTTTTGGAAGTTCTAACAAAAAAGTTGTTTGCACTCAAGGGTAAATATTGTCCAGGTCCTGAAAATCTGACTTGACACCTACTATTTTTATTGACAGATAATATTGCCCTCCCCTTAAAAAGACTTTTTGAATGCTTTTTTGGCAGACAACTAAGTCCCAGCTGAATGGAAAGAGACAAATGTTGTTTCCATTCATAAAAAGGGCCCAAAAATAACTGGGAGAATTACAGGCCCATGAGTCTGACCTCTTCTGTATGCAAAATCCTAGAGAGTCTCATCAAAGATATTATTACCCCCCCCACACTTGATACTTATGACCCAGAGCAACACGGTTTCAAAAGTGGAAGAAGTTGCCTAACTAATCTGCTGTGTTTTTATGAATGCATCAGCTCATGTCTTGACAGTAGAATATCTTGTGACATCATATTAATTGATTTTAGTAAGGCATTTGATGTCATGCCTCATTGGCCTCTTATCAGTAAACTTCAAAAACTTAATAATTACATTATAAATTGGATTAGTAATAGGCTACAAGATAGGACCCAGAAAGTAGTCATTAACAGCTCCTTATCTAATGTGGGAAAAGTATCTAGAGGGGTGCCCCAGGGCTCTCTCCTGGGTCCCTGCTTATTTCAGGTGTTCATAGCCAATTTGACAAAAGACTGCATTTCCATCATCAGTAAATATACCGACGATGACAAAATCGGGGGCCCATGTACTAATCTAATAGAAGCCACAATTATGCAATATGACCGTGACATTATCTCTGCTTGGGTAAATACATGGGGGATGACATGAAATACATCAAAATGTAAAGTAATGCATCTAGGACCCCAGAATCTAAATCATCCTTGTGCACGGGCAGGTTCATTACTTAACACTACCTCTGATGAGAAGGATCTAGGTACTACTATTTCACATGACTTGTCCCACAAAAAATACCTACTAGGAGTCATCAATAAATTTAATAGAGTTGTTTGGTCCATATTGCATAATATTGGATCTAGGAATTCTGAGGCATTGATGCCTCTTTTAAGGGCATATGCTAGGCCGCACCGGGAATATGCATCCCAGCTTTGGTGCCCTTACAAAAAATCAGATGGTATCTTATTTGAAAAAGTTCAAAGAAAGTTCACAAAACACATCTCTGGGCTCAAATCTGAAACATATGAAAACAGATTGAAAACATTAAACCTGATGTCACTCACCACCCACTGTCTTAGAGGTGACATGTTTCTTTTTGATGTAATCCAGGACCCATAGCTAATATCTGAATTAGGGCTTGGTTTTAAAAATGTTCCCATTATATCGGAGGTCATCATTTACAACTTGTAGGGAAACCATTTAATCACACAAGTTGAAAATATTTTTTACCCTAAGAACTATTGGACCTTGGAATAAATTACCTTTGGAAGTAATCATTAGTGAAACTAAGAGCATTTTCAAATATTGACTTGACAAATTAATTAATGCAGGTTATAATCTTTCTTATTACACACTGGCTTAGTATAAGAGCATTATGGGATCGAGCCTCCTTCTCCTTAACTCACCTTAGTATGAACCTTAGTATGAACCTGTCAATTTGTTTGCGTGTACCTATACAGTAGTAGCCACAGACATTGCCAGCTATTTCTAGATATTTCACCAAATTTCTGAACAGTTTCTCTCTGCTGTCCCCACTGTGGAAATGCAGAAAGCAAGAGATTTCTCCAGAAATATCACATACATTTTGGGAACTAGCTGGCAATGTCTGTGGCTGTCACTGTAAATTGCATACCAGTGGCAGTACGATTGCCAGATATTAATTTGTTGATGACATGTCTTCTAACAAGACAAAAGTGTTTGTCTTGATAGATATATCACAAATTACCATATATTAAGAGATGGCATTATGCTGTATTTAATCAATTGGAAAAGCTGCTGAAACAATTCCTGATGACAACATGGCAGGCAAATACAGCATTCTATCTAGAGCAATCAAGTCAAAATAGTTTGGTTGGTATGACTGCCTTCATTCTTCTCATTGTTTTAGGGAATTTCTATCTATTATTTGTGTAATTTGTATTCAAATTAAATAAAATGATTCATTCAATAAATAATTACAGTGTCAAAAATAACAAATTTAAGAGGTTGACACCTGAAAATAAGTAGCATTACCTGGACATTCAATTGCATGACACAGAATATGCCACTTTTCTTCATTAGTGAATGAAGGACTATCACAACTTGTGAAGAAAAATGGCATATCCTGGATAGGCACATATAGGTGTGTATATATATCAATTAAGCAATAATGCATGACAGAGTGTGAGTTGTGCTGGGATAACTTCATGCTTAGGGTGGTTGGGCATGGGGCCACAGGCTGAGTGCATCCAACACCCAAGAAAGGATATTATCCCAAATGACACAACCTGTGGAGTGTGTTATTGCAGTTATATAATGTCTTCTTTGTGGACAAAAAAGAAATGATTAATAAGCACAGTTCAAATCCAGGCTATTACAGTTTCAGCGGGTAAGACTACTTGCTAAAACAATAGTGCTCATTGTTTGTTTTGTCTGGTATGTGATACTGCAGGCTCTCTCATCTCTGTTTCATTTACCTGGATCTCCCCTTCCATCCTCCAGGTTTCTGTCTCCCTGTCTGGATTTGGTATTCAGTGTTCATCACTCTCCCCAACCCCTTCTCTCAACTGTCAAGTTTTTGAGTTTGTGAGTGCTTCCCCAAACTCTCTGTCACTGCTGAGGAGAAGATTCCAGCACTGAATATTGAAACCTGAACAACCGGCCAATTAATAAGTACAGCACTTGGCTGAGCATGCACTGTTTGCACACTATTGGTGCTTCTGGCAGTCTCAGTTGATTTAGCAAGGTCTCTAAATACAAATGGTAATATTTAGTGTTTGTACTGGGAGACCAAGAATTGAAATGTGAAATTGGCAGCTGCCGGTCCTGCGATAACACACTGCATGTTTGAACAGAGCATGCACTATGTCCTTGGCTGCCATCAAGACGCTTGAAGTGATGCTTTCACTTTTCTTTTTAGGACACTTATTACATTAAGTGGAAGAATGGAAACTTTGGGCTGTGGAGAAGGGCAGTTTGTGCTAGTTTTCTTGTGGAGTAAAGTGGTGAGTATCACAAGGAATTTAAGTGGGGAAACATGACAGAATCATGGCAGCTAGTGTTTACAAGGGGCATAGTGATTTTATTTTCTTTTTCTGGAGTTTGTGTTGTTGCTAGACCTTTATACAGTGATGTTATGTTCAGATAACATCACTGGTGAAGGTGGACACTGACTGATTAGTGAGCAAGAAGTTTTCTTGCCAATGTATAATATCTGTTCATGCAACACCTGTGAATATATACAGTAACTCATATCAGTAATATTTTTCCTTCCCTGGGAATTAGACAGAGAGAGAGAATCTCACAATATTTCTCACCTTTGGTCCACAGGGGCACAAACATTATCACTGTAGATGCCTACTGGTTGGAGCACCAGTGCAACTAGCATTATCATATCTCAACTACTCAGTTGTGCTCTGGCTCCCATTCTCCAGTTTCATTACCTTGCCACTTACCATGGAGCACTTTCATTTCCCCCCATCTTGTGCTCACTTACACTCCCATCTCACTAAAAAAAATCTCATGTAAAACTTTTTAAAACAAACTCCTCCCCCCTGTCTGCATAAAAACAACACCCTGACCACATTTCTTTTCTCTTACCAAGCTCCTTATGCACAAGAAGCAGACTCTCTGGGAAACTCTCTCATTCTGTCTGCAACCAGCTCCCTGTCTAAATCCATGTTAGCAACCACTACACATTCCCTGGCCTCTCAATATCTCAAATCCACTCGCCAACCATCCCAGATCAACAAATTTCCACCAGGCTCACTTGCACAACAGAGATGGTGCACAAACACACACAAGTGTTGTGTGCATCAAATTAAAAAATACCACCTTAGTCATCCTTAATAAGTCCTACCATATCCAAAAAACAAATACAAAAAACATTTTAAGGCACAAATGAGCAAATAGATTATCTTCAACAAGGTTTTGCAGTTTGCCCTTTGACATCACTCATAGCATTGCCACTTGTGCTGTTAAAAGATCAAACTGCACTTGGGAGAATTATCAGAGATATTTCAGGTAGGGCTATGGCCTATCCCTTATTTACTGTATAGATAGATAAACAGATAGACAAAGGTACATGTGTATCTCTGATAAAAGTAGTGCATTTACACATCAGTTTTACTTGATTAGAATAGAACAAAATCTTTAAAAGTATATGAAACAAAGCAATGAGACACGTCAAATAACAGCAAGTACATTTTACATCTTTCTGTTAAAAGAGAGAGGGGGTTGATTAGTGAAATTTGGGAACCAGTTTTCTTAGGCAGGGCTCTGGCAGGTCTTCAATACTGGCTATATACAGAATCTGAACTTGTATAGCCAGTGCTGAAAGTCAGTGCAGGCACAGTCTAGAAGTGCAAAAGCAGAGGAGACAGGAGCCAAGATATTGGAACCCATATAGGGACTACTAATTGGGTTAATTACTCACTAACACTGCTTAGCATCTGAAAAGTGGAGAAGCTGTGGAAAATGTCATACTGGATGACATGATTAGCTAGTTGCTAACCCTTTGTGAGTGGCCCTAACCCATGCTATTGTACCTATGCAAATCAGCTGATTGCACCATTCATAGGCAGTAGTTGGACCAGAATATTGGTAGATTTGGAGAGGCGGTAACTAGCAGTTAGTGCCTCATTAATTACAACCTCCCCAAACCAGGTCTTATGACCTGTGCTGTACCTTGCAACAACCCCAACGTTTCTCATCACCAACTGGTATTAGCTGTCACAAATCCCTGGTTGTCCAGTGGTTCACACCACCTTCATACTGCCCACAGGTAGTAGCTATCATAATTCCCTGATGGTCCAGTTCATTTGCTTGCAGATACTAGCTGTCATAATTCCCTGATAGTCCAGTGGTCCTCCCCCACACCCTTAGATCCTTCCATCCCATCCCACTCGCTCAAGTCTCACCACCCCCACTGTCCCAGGCCACTCCCCCACTTACTGGTGCAGTCCTACTATTTAGCTCTCCCCAACAAGGGTAACTAGCACAAGCCCTTTGCTCATCACCTTAGCAAGCCACTATATGAACGACAAGGAGTGATTGCATGCCTTCTATACTGTAGAAACAATGAATTATGGAATTACGAATTATGACAGGATGACAAAGTAGGTGATCTGATACATTTTATTGGACCAACGAGAAAGTTGCAGAAAGCAAGCTTTCAGGCTACACAGAGCCCTTCTTCAGGTATAGCCTGAAAGGTTGTGTTCTGTAACTTTTGTGTTGGTCCAATAAAAGGTATCAAATCACTGACGTTGCTCATTTTTTTGTACAAGGATCAATACTGCTACAAACAGTAGTCTACATCGTGGAATTATGAAAGCTAATACAAGTGGGCAATTGGAGGATGTAGGGAACCACTGGACCACCAGAGATATATGACAGATAATACCGGTGGGCGATGGGGGAACAGGAAACCACTGGACCACCAGAGCATTTTTTGTAGGCAACACCTACCAGTGCAGTGTAGGTAAGGTCATAAGCAGAGTTTATTCCACAGTTTATTTCATGCCTGTAAGCAGGCCAAGGGATGAGCCAGGGAACTAAAAATGAGTGAGCTTGACATTAGTGGTTGCAAACTGATAGAAACCATTCTAAAGGAATGTTTTGTCAAGTTCTTTAAAGTAAACAGGCTCCAGGATCACAAACAGCAGGGGTTTAAGGCAATGGGATCTTTCCAAACAAATTTGATTAGCTTCTTTGATTGGGTCACTAGGGCCATGGACAGGGCAGGAAGTAGATTTACTGCACCTGGATTTTGGTAATGCCTTTGATTCAGTCCCCCGTAAATGGTTGATCAAAACACTGATGGACAGAGAAGAAGTTGACCAGGTCAGTGGTTAACTGGCTAGGAGGATAACTCAATGGGTGGTTTAAGGGGGGAGTGCTTTGGATGAGAGACATTACCAGCCGGGTGCTGCAGGTGTCAGTGCTTGCATTTGCTCCTATTTAGTGTGTTCATTAATGACACTGGGTAAAACATGAAAATCAAAAAATACTGTTTGCAGATGACACCAGGTCTGTGGGAGGGTAGAACAAGAGAAAGGCATCAGAGACCTGAGAGATGAACTGGTGGGGTTGGAGAGGTGGTATGGAATCTGGCAAATGGGGTTCAATGCAAAAAAGTGGAAGATAATGCATATAGGTTTCAAAACCCAGAGCTGAGTGCAGACTTGGGTGTGTGACCATCATAGTCTTGGAGGAGGAGAACAATCTGGGGATAATGACTACAAGCAACCTGAAACCTTTAATACAGTGCAAAGAAGGTGGCAATGTCGGCAAACAGGATGTTAGGTTGCATTTTGAGGGGGGTTACCAGTAGTAGGAAGTAGGTTCTTCTGTCCCTATTCAGATCTTTGGTGCTGCCACATCTGGAGTACTGTGTGCTGTTCAGGAGCCTCTACAGCAGGAAGGATATCAATAAGCTTGAGGGGGTTGAAAGAAAGGCTAAAAAGATGAGCCAAGGACAACAGGACATCTCTTATAAAGAGAGACTAGTGAACCTGAACACGTGCTTCTTGAAGGAGGAGGCATGACTGAGATCTTCAAATACCTCATAGGTTTAAACAAGGCAGACCTTGGGGATCTTTTTGGCATCAGTGAAAATAGGAACACCAGAGAGCACAGCTAAAACCTGACCAGAGTAGGTGCAAAAAGGAGTCCAGAGAGCACTTTTTCACACATAGAGTGGTGTCCAGGAAGGGGAAGGAAATGGACAAGGAAATGATAGAAAGTATACTTAGAATGGCAGATAAAGGGGAGATATTGCTGATGGGTGATCTGAATATGCCAGATGTTAACTAGAGTGCAGTTGCAGCAGCCACTTCTAAGAGTGGGGTTATTCTAGATGCCCTACAGGGGGCATGCCTTAGACAACTAGTATTGGAACTCACTCGAGAGGGTGCAATCTTAGACCTGGCCCTCTCAAATGAAGATGGAGAGAGGATCACAGATGTAGAAGTGGGTAGCCATCTGGGAACTAGCGACCACCGAACAGTATGGTTCACAATAAACACAGCAATAGAGTCAAGCCATACAAAAGGCAAAAGTACTGGACTTCAGGAGGGCTGACTTTGCCAACATGGGTGAGTGCCTAAGGAATGCATTAGCAAATGGGCAGGAAGGAGGGTGGAAGAACAATGGGAGTAATAAAACTGCCATCACAGAGGTAACAAGCCTTTGTGTGAAGCAAATAAAACAAATGATGTAAGAAACCACTATGGTTCTCAAAGGAGGTGGCAGTGAAGGTTCAAGAGAAAAAAGGTTCAGAAAGTACAAGGAATCACAGAAGGAACAGGACAGAGAAGTGTATCAGTTAAAGCAAAAGGAAGCTGGGAAGGCAGTCAGAACAGCAAAGGCCCAAACTGAGGAAAAGATAGCCAACTCAGTTAAGAAGGGGATAAAACCTTTTTTAGGTACATCAGGGAGCGAAGGAAGACTAAGGGAGGGATAGTGAGGCTTAATAAAGGGGAGGGGGGTGGGCAGAGGGTGACTGTGAAAAGGCAGAGATACTAAACAAATATTTTTGCTCAGTATTTACAAACGAAGAGGGGGAGGTACCTAAAACAAACAATAGAAACACTCTGGATACAGAAGTTGATACCAGCCCATTTACAGAAGAAAGGGTCTTGAAAGAACTCTTAAAACTGAAGGTGGACAAAGCCATGGGGCCTGATGGGATTCATCCTAGAATTCTAAAAGAACTAAGGGTAGAACTAGTAACACCACTGACTACCTTCTTTAACAAATCATGGGAGGATGGGGTGGTACCTGAGGACTGGAGGAGGGCTGATGTGATTCCCCTTCACAAAAGTGGGAGCAGGGCAGAAGCGGGAAACTACAGACCAGTTAGTTTAACCTCAGTGATAGGGAAAATGATGGAATCACTTCTGAAGGAAAGAATTGTCGAGTACCTAGAGGCCAGAGGGGCACAGGATCCAAGGCAGCATGGATTCACAGTGGGAAGGTCATGCCAGACAAATCTAATAGATTTCTTTGACTGGGTAACCAAAGTAGTAGATCAGGGAGGGGCTGTGGACATGGCCTACCTAAACTTTAGCAAGGCATTTGACTCAGTCCCACACAAAAGATTAATATACAAGTTAGCCAGCCTGGGAGTGGGTACCAAGATGATAGCCTGGGTAAAGAATTGGCTGGAGAATAGGACACAGAGGGTAATAGTAAATGGAGTCCACTCTGAAGAAAGGGGGGTTACTAGTGGGGTGCCGCAGGGTTCAGTATTAGGACCAGTCCTCTTCAATGTCTTTGTAAGCAGCATTGCAGATGGACTGGAAGGAAAAGTATGTCTCTTTGCAGATGACACAAAGATCTGCAACAGAGTTGATGCATAAGGTGGGGTGGAAAGGATGAGAAGGGACTTGGCAAGGTTAGAGGAATGGTCAAATGTATGGCAGCTTAGATTTAATGCTAAGAAGTGCAAGGTAATGCACCTGGGAAACAAAAACCCAGGGGAAGAGTACACAATGGGGGGTGAGATACTAACAACAACAAAAATGGAAAGGGACCTGGGGGTAGTCATATCAGATGACTTAAAGGTGGGCAAGCAATGTGAGAGGGCAGTAAGGAGAGCTGGGGGGATACTGGGATGCATAGGGAGAGGCATCACCAGTAGAAAACAGGAAGTTGTTATCCCTCTGTACAGACAGCTGGTGAGACCCCATCTGGAGTACTGTGTGCAATTCTGGAGACCCAATCTCCACAAGGATATAGAGAAGATGGAAGCAGTCCAGAGGAGGGCAACTAAAATGGTGCAGGGTCTGCACCGGAAGACATATGAAGAGAGACTAAAGGAGTTTAATATGTATAGCCTCGAGGAAAGGAGGGAGAGGGGGGACATAATAGAAACTTTCCAGTACCTCAAGGGAATCAACAAAGTCCAAGAGGGTAGCATCTTTCAAAAAAAGAGGTGTGCAAGAACAAGGGGGCACAATTTGAAGATAGAGGAGGCGGCTCAGAGGTAATGTAAGGAAGTATTTTTTCACAGAGAGGGTTGTGGATGCATGGATTGGCCTTCCGGAGGAGGTTGTGGAGTCAAAAACAGTGACTGAATTCAAGCATGCATGGGACAGCCAAAAGGCAATTCTAGGGGGTGGTGGTAGAAAGAAGTAGGCTGCTGGTTAACTAGGATCTGCAGCTTATCCATTAGGTAGGGAAATGGGCAGACTGGGTGGGCCAAGCGGTCCTTATCTGTCGTCAAATTCTATGTTTCTATGTAATGCACTACCACAGGCAGTAGACAATCACAAAACAGTTGGAGGTTTTACAAAAGAGTGCTATAAATGTAAGCTTATGTTCAGTTTAACAGTGGAAGGGGATATAGCAGCATGTAACAAGAGTTTATGAGCTTGGCAGTGAGCAGACTTCATTGACCATTTGGGCCTTCTTTTACTGGCATTTTATTTTGCCTCATCCCGAGGCTCAGTCCTGATCCAGCTACCATCCCCCCATGCTCAGGCTTAACCCCCCCCCAGGTGGGGCAGCCAGGGGGGCACACCTCCCTCAGACACTGGATAGGCTAGACCTGGCTTACCCCTGGGTTAGGGCCATGAGAGTGGGACCCCCTGGCAGACACTGGTAGGCAGTGGGGGAGGCGGTTAAGCTGACATCATGTGCAGGGGTCAGCTTTTTCTTTTGCTGCAGAAACCCTAAGGGTGGGGATGTGCAATGACAACCAGCATCCACCTTCCCCCTCCGACATGTGATGCCAGCCACAATGGTACCCCCAGTCTCTTCCAGAGGTCCACATTGCACTGGCACTCAACCCCCCACCCCATGTAAAAGGAGAGCAGTCCCTGGGATGCTCAATCCTTCCCCCCAGCCACCCCTCTGACTCCCTAGTCCGTCCCTGAACCCGGGACATTGGCAGCACAGGTGGACACCTTGCTACTGTACTGGTGGGCTGGCCTTTTACTGGCATTTTGTATATTTGTATGTTCACATGTAATAAGTCCTTAATAAGATGCAAATGACCTAATAGTGCCTTACTAGTGGTTTGGGGTCTTTTGCATAAAGTGGTACTGATATGGCAGATTGCTTTAGGGGAGAAATCGCCATTTGGGGGCCCTAACAGCCCTATTGCTCCCACAATCCCCATAGCACGTTGTGAACTACATGCATCTTGTAGCCAGTAAAGGTGAGCAAAGTGGTCAAAATTCACTCTGTGAAGCAATTCGCAAAGTAATCTACAAAGTGAAGCAGAGTACTTCACATCATAATGAGGAAAAGAAGTCCATTGATAACAATGACTTTGCATTACTCCACCTTCCCCAACCACTTCTGCACCAATATCAATGCAAAGTACACAGAAATCAATGTTTCACATCATTTCACCTTGTGATTGAGCTCCAAGGCAAATTTTGCAGTGATTCATGGGATTGCAGGTCACAAGGGCTCTAGATTGTTCTGCACAGCCTCAGTTCTATGTAGTGTGTGTATAGTGGTATATGTAGACAGTCTCCTCTCAGAGCTCAAAGTGAAGCAGAGTACTTCACATCATAATGAGGAAAAGAAGTCCATTGATAACAATGACTTTGCATTACTCCACCTTTCCCAACCACTTCTGCATCAATATCAATGCAAAGTACACAGAAATCAATGTTTCACATCATTTCACCTTGTGATTGAGCTCCAAGGCGAATTTTGCAGTGATTCATGGGATTGCAGGTCACAAGGGCTCTAGATTGTTCTGCACAGCCTCAGTTCTATGTAGTGTGTGTATAGGGGTATATGTAGACAGTCTCCTCTCAGAGCTCTGCATTTGAAATCCACTAAAATCTCTTAAAAAAAGCCTTTTTGAGCCTTTTTTTTTTGCACAAAATTTAGTACATCGATTGTAGGACACCCTCCTGTTCTCATATCATTGAGTGTTTATTGTTTGTGTGTGGATTTTGAATCCTAATTTAGAACATTCAGTCTGTGTACTGACAGTCACTTGAAGTGTGCTTTGGGAGAGGGGTGTATCTGTGGTGGAGGTAGGTTAAAACTTGGAGAAAATGGCAGTCTTTCTGTGTTGGTTATATTTTTCTTGTATAACTGTGTTAATGTACACAGTAATATTTTCAGTAATTCTTTACTCTTTTTTGCTGATTGTTGTGGTGCAGCAGTGCATAATTTCAGTTTGTTTAAAATATTTGGTTATATTGCTGAAGTTTTCAGTTTGCTATGCATTACTTGTAGTGAGTGTGTGTGTGACATGTGCCATCAAATCAGACATATTTTATTGTGCCATAGAGTAATTGCAGCAGTGTGAACCTGCTATCCTTCGCACCTGCATGATTTTGTACTGCTTTGTGGTATCTTGGTTTTGGACTGTTACTGCAGTGCACTACACACACACACACAACTGGCAAAAGGTATTCTTTTCCATATTGGATTGTGACATGTGATCACTGGTTAAGGTGTTGTTGTGACTTTGCGTCTGCACCTCTTCTTGATTGAGCAGTGCAGCCTTAATCTGTCTGTGCTTTTGCATCTGTTTAGTACCCAATCTCCATCTGTGAGCCACAGTTGTTGTTTTTTTTGGCTTCACATCCATGTGAAAGTTCAGAAATCTAAATTTATTTAGAATTTTCTTGGTAATCCCCCAAACTGCCTGCAAAGAGATGTGCAAGCAAAGCTGTCTCTGGCCATGGCACTGCTGCAGTGGCAAGATTGTCTGTGGGCATGGTAGTACGCAGAAGTGCATAGCTGATGTCAGTAAAGGGTCTTTTCCATCAGTGTTTTTTACAGCACAATCTGTAGCTTCTTTCATAGTTGGAGGAGATGATGTTGTCCCAGTTGGTGGTGTTAGTGCAGTATCTGATGGCATGACTATTGCTGCCTCAAGTTCCACTTCTGACCAGTAACTATTTCAAAAAATATAGTTGAGTCTAAAGCTGTGACTAACAGTGTAGATGATGTCATACTCCCCACTAAAATCCCCATGGTAGCTGAACATGATTCTGATCCTGGCAACAATAACTCACAATGTCACATTTTTTCCAGCACTGTTGAGGTCAAGCCTTTACCATCCAATGATTCAAAGTGTGGCTCAAAAATATTGGGTGATGATGATGATGATGATGCTGTGGTTGGAACATGTTCTCCACATGACAGCATCCAGGCTGAAAATGTGGATGTGGATGATGTTGATGAATATGATAATGATGTCAGTGACCACTGTTGGGAATCCCATAGAAAAAGAAAGTCAAGGTGGCTCTGTCTGGGTCTGTTGGTGTTAAATCCCCCCTCCTCACAAAATTTATGATTTAGCGGTTTCTGTTGATGACCCAGTAATGATCATAGGTGGTCTTGGTGGTCAGTTGGAGTCCATGTGTGTCCAGCCTGAAAAATCATGCAGCACACCCCCCATTTCAGGGGTTAAAAAAACAGAGTTCAATAAGCAGCATCAGGGACATGTTAAAAGTAAGGGATCACAATCCCTTGTTTAGGATTTTTTTTTGTTCAAGAGGCAAATGATGAGTCAGTTGCAGTCTGCCCACTTTGCCATGTGTGTGTGAGTTGAAGTAAAAAGGGGAGTCATCTGGGCATTGGGGGCCAGCAAACACATCTTAAGAATAGGCACATGGCACTGTGGACCTGGCATCAGGTGGCAGCTAATGCCATAGTGAGGCATTCACCATCATCATCAACCTTACTGAGCATGTTATCCCCTTCCATGAGTGTAAAACCAAATAGGCATGTCTGCAGTAGTGATGAATTAACACCAGCGGATTGCTACAGGCATGTTGAGGGGGAGGATTATGATTTAGAAATCTTGTCAAGTGGTGGTCAGAGTAGCAGTGGCGGAGGTGGTGGTCAATGCAGTATGTCTAGTGCAAGTGGTATATTAAACCCTGTACATAAAATGGGGAAAATAACTTAATTTGTGGATTTGTCACCTGTGCACCCCTCTTCATCACACATTCACACCTCACCCTACCCACGACCATTCGAAGAGCTGAGTCATTTTTCACATCACATGCAAAACATGTAAGACAGCCCATGATACAGAGTGTTTTTGCTTGTAACCTCCTCCCTGCCTGCCTGAAGCATGTGATCTACACTGTGTAAACCATGTGATGTGTGTGGGCTGCCTGTGAATTCACACTCCACCTTAAAGCAGAATAAGGCAGAGTGCACAATGCGAAGCCATAATTACAATGTGAAGTGGTGAAGTGAAGGTTTAAAATGGGCACTACATGTAGCGGGATACTAAAGTGAAACATAGAAACATAGAATTTGATGGCAGATAAAGACCACTTGGCACACCTAGTCTGCTCATTTCCCTACCTAAAGGATAAGCTGCAGATCCTAGTTAATCAACAGCCTACTTCCTTCTACCTTCCACTAGAATTGCCTTATGTCTGTCCCATGCATTCTTGAATTCCCCCACTATTTGTGACTCCATGACCTCCTCAGGAAGGTTGTTCCATGCATCCACAACCCTCTCCTTGAAAAAATACTTCTTCACAGTACCTCTGAGCCGTCCCCCCTCTATCTTCAAATTGTGCCCTCTTGTTCTTGCACATCTCTTTTTCTGAAAGATGCTAACCTCTTGGACTTTGTTGATTCCATTGAGGTGCTTGAAAGTTTCTATCATGTCCTCCCTCTCCCTCCTTTCCTCGAAGGTATACATATTAAGCTCCTTTAGTCTCTCTTTGTATGTCTTCTGGTGCAGATTCTACACCATTTTGGTTGCCCTCCTCTGGACAGCCTCCACCCTGTATATGCCTTTGTGGAGATGGGGTCTCCAGAACTGCATGCAGTACTCCAGATGGGGTCTCACCAACTGTCTGTACAGAGGGATAACAGCTTCCTGTTTTCTACTGGTGATGCCTCTCCTTATGCATCCAGTAACCCCCAGTCCTCCTTACTGCCTTCTCACATTGCTTGCCCACTTTAGATCATCTGATATAACTACCCACAGGCCCCTTTCCATTTTTGTTGTTGTCAGTATCTCACTCCCCATTGTGTACTCTTCCCCTGAGTTTTTGTTTCCCAGGTGCATTACTTTGCACTTCTTTGCATTAAATCTAAGCTGCTGTATATTTGACCACCACTCAGGTATAATGTTCTCAACCGGGATATCCAAACAACCTCCAAATTTGGACCATTCAAACGACTGCTCCAGGAACAACTCAACACCTCCAGTACCTGCGACTGCTTCGCATAGGGTTATCACCTCCATTAATCCCACCTGTTCATCCTTTTCACACCTCTTTCCTTTCAGTCAACTATTGCTATCTAGTCCACCCATTTCACCCCACCTACTCTGCCCTCTCTCTCCCCCATCCTCACCTACACTACCACTTCTCTCCCTACTGTCCCCTTTCCTCAAACCAACCAGCATTTCTCCCTCATTCCCCCCACCCTTGACAATTGTCCTCTAGCCTGCCTACTCTTCTCAGGCATCCCCCTACTGTCTACTCCTCATGTGCCTCGCCAATCTTTCTTCCTAGCTCTACTTAGTCCCCCATCACAGCTAGTCTCTTCTCCTGCACCTCAGTTTGTTTAACTTTACCCCTACCTTTTTTGTGTAATCATATATAATTCAAGTAACGAAGTTCACCCCTGTATGTTTTTTTACCATCTGTGTATTTCTCTGTATAATTTTGTACCAATGTTCACCATCTTTTGTTGTCTAGCATCCTGCTTGACATGGAATCTTTGTAAATGAGCTGTTCTTGCACAAAGGTGTTAATCCGAGAGTTAATAAATAAAAATGAAAAAAACATTCCTCAAACCTTGCCAAATCCTTTGTCATCCTTTCCACCCCACCGTGTGTATCAACCCTGTTGCAGATCTTTGTGTCATCTGCAAAGAAACATACGTTTCCTTCCAGTCCTTCTGCAATGTCACTTATAAAGACATTAAAAAGGACCGGTCCCAGTACTGAACTCCCCTTTCTTCACTGTGGACACCTTTTACTATTACCCTCTGAGTCCTGTTGTCCAGCCAATGTTTCATCTAGGCTACCACACTGGGACCCACTCCCAGGCTGGATAATTTGTTTATTAATCTTTTGTGTGTGACTGTGTCAAATGCATTGCTAAAGTCTAGGTAGGCCATGTCCACTGTCCATCCTTGGTCTACTGCTTTGGTCACCCAGTCAAAGAAATCCATTAGATTCATCTGACATGATCTTCCCACTGAATCCATGCTGCCTTAGGTCCTGTGCTCCACTGGCTTCTAGGTACTCAACAGTTCTTTCCTTTAGAAGCAATTCCATCATGTTCCCTACCACTGAGGTCAAACTGACAGGTTTGTAGTTTCCTGCCTCTGCCTTGCTCCCACTTTTGTGAAGGGGAATCACATCTGCCCTCATCCAATGCTCAGGTACCACCCCATCCTCCCATGAATTGTTAAAAAAGGTAGTCAGTAGTGTTACTAGTTCTCCCCTTAGTTATTTTAGAATTTTGTGGTGAATCCCATCAGGCCCCATTGCTTTGTTCACCTTCAGTTTTGGGAGTTCTTTCAGAATCCTGTCTTCTGTGAAAGGACTGATATCGACCACTTATCCAGAGTGCTTCTATTGACTGGATTAGGTACCTCCCCCTCCTCTTCCTTTGTGAATACTGAGCAGAGGCTTTCATTCAGTATCCCTGCTTTTTCACTGTCCCTCTCTGATCTCCCACCCTCCTCTTTATTCAGCCTCATAATCCCTCCCTTTGTCTTTCTTCGCTCTCTAATGTACCTATAAAAGGATTTATCCCCCTTCTTGTCCTAGTTGACTATCTTTTCCTTGGTTTGAGCCTTTCTGTTCTGACTGCCTTCCCCACTTCCTTCTGATTTACCTGGTACAGTTCCCTGTCTTGCTCCTTCTGCATTTTCTTATTCTTCCTGATTGCTGTCTTTTTCTCCCTGACCTTTCCGCCACGTCTTTTGAGAACCATAGTGTTTTTTTTTTCATTTTGATTTGTTTATTTGCTTCACACAAAGGATTGTTGCCTCTGTAATGGCAGTTTTGATGTTTCCCCATTGTTGCTCCACCTCTCCTTCTTGCCTGTTTGCTAGTGCTTTTCTGAGGCACTCCTCATTTTTACAAAATCAGCCCTCATGAAGTCCAGTACCTTAATTTTTGTATGGCTTGACTCTACAGCTGAGTTTATCGTGAACAATACTGTTTGATGTTTACTTGTTCCCAGATGACTACCCACTTCTGATCTGAGATCCTCTCTCTGTCCCCATTTGAGAGTACCAGGTCTAAGATTGCTCCCTCCTGAGTGGGTTCCAACACTAGCTGTCTGAATCATACCCCTGTAGGACATCAAGAATGGCCCTGCTCTTGGATGTGGCTGCAGCAAAGGTGCTCCAGTTAACATTTGGCATATTCAGATCCCCATCAGCAATATCTCCCCTTTCTCTGCCATCCTAAGGATGCCTTCTATAATTTCCTTGTCCATTTCCTCCCCCTGAGATGAAGGTCTGTATACAACCCCTGTGTGGGTTGTGGTGCCATTTCTAGTCTCAAGGGTGACCCACAGTGCCTCCTGTCCTCTCTATTTACCCTTTAGTTCCATTGCTTTGATCTCTTCCCTTGCATAGAGAGCTACTCTGCCTCCTCTTCTTCCCTCTCTGTTCCTCTTGTAGATTGTGCACCCTGATATGTTGACATCCAAGTCATGGTTCTCTGTGTACCATGTTTCTGTGACTACCACGATATCCAGGCATCCCTCTTCCATCAAGACCACCAGTTCAGGAAGCTTGTTAACTAGACTATGGGCATTGGTACTCATTTCCCTCCATTTTTTGATGGACTTACCCCTTTTTGCCCCATCTCTGTCATTACTACCTTTGTCTTTTTCTCCATTTACCCCAGCTCTTTTCTATTTTGGTGTTTACCTCACTAACTACCCTGATTTTTTGGTGGGCTAGGATTTCCCTTCTCCTTTTAAGTGCCTCCACCTTTGGCTAGTTTAAATGCTGGCCAATAAAGCATTTAAACCTATTATCTGGGGTCCTGGTTCCCGTTCTGGACAGATGCAGACCATCACGCCAGTATAGGCCTGCATCCCTCCAGGTGGACCCCCAGTCTCAAATGAAGCCAAAACCCTGAGCTCTGCACCAGTTATTCAACCACTGATTGAATCCCATGGTGCAGAGCACCCTAGCCTCACCCATGCCATAGACAGGCAGCACCTCAGAGAAGGTTACTGTGCATGCTACTTGTCTAAGGCCTCTCCCCAACTCCACAAACTCCTCCTGCACTGCTCTGATCCCTTTCCCAGCCAGTTCATTTGTCTCTAGGAGGACACTAACATCCAGCTTCCTCCCCTGTACAGTTGTTCACATGATCCTGAGGATTTTCTCCCTGTCCCTCCATGTCATGGCTCCAGGCAGGCACCTTACCTCCCTCTCCCCTTCCTCCCCCAGTTCTACCCTCCTAACAATAGAGTCCCCCACCAGGACTTGTTTCTTTCCCCTGTGGGTTCCCATGCCACCCTCCTGTGGGTCTCTTCTGTGGAGGTTCCCAGCATCATCCTTGGTCTCCATTGCAGGTGCCTCCATAGATGAGTCACACTCTGCTAGAATGGCATATGAATTGTGGAGAGGTACAACTGGAGGGATGCGCCATTGTTCCACCACCCTTACCCTCCCTGAGACCACTGTGTTCCAACTGCACCTCTTTTTTGGCAACCTCTGAGGCAGCGGTGGTGGACCTGGTGGTCCCTGGGTGGGAAAGGAGGTCCTCTGAATCCTGGCCAACTCAGCCTGGAGATGAGCATCCTCCTCCCTCAGCCCAGAGAGGTGCCTGCAGATGGGACAACACTGCATCCTCCAGAATGTCTCCCAGAAGACTGCTGCTCCACAACCACTGCACTGCACCACTCCCATCATGTCTTATTTGTGGCCCCTTAACTGTTGTTTTGTATACTTACTCTTTCCTCTCTCTGTTTATTTTATTTTTTCCATATAATATTTTTCTCCCTACTTTCCTACTGCCTCCGTGCCCTTTAAGCTCCTGATCTTCCTGTTCTGAGACAGTAAGTTCCTATATTCCTCTGTAGTTTCCTTCTTACTTGCTCAGAGTCAGACCTCCAGCAGCTGGGGGGGGGGGGATGGAGAGCTACTCTTTTCCTTCTAAGACGGTGAGTCTTTTTTGCCTCTGTGATCACTCACTTTCTGCTCCCAAACAGGAAGTTCCTGTTGTCAGTCAAATCCTGTGCCTATAATAGTAGAGCCTTCTAAGGGGGGAGGGGCTAGAGGTAAGAGATGGAGGGAAATATAGTCCCATTAAAGTTCTAACAGCAGCTCCTTCCACTTACTGTTTTCTGCCACAAGCTACCTAGGTCAGTTTTTAAATGCAAACAGCTGGCTTCCTTCTCTTTTAGCCACTCCCCCTAATTCACAGTTTCTTTCTTCACCTAGTTAACTGCACAGATAACAATTTCTTCACCCAACTCAGGCAAACACATTCTTTTTTTCGTTTGTTTTCATGCTAAATTGAAGTTCCCAGTAGTAGAGTTCTAGTTCTTTAGTCCAGTAGAGTAGTAAAGTTCAAACAGCAGCTCCCTCCTCTTGCTGTTCCACTTTGTGTCCATTTCGCGGAAGGAATTGTACTTTGCTGCATCTCTAGTAGCCAGTAGGAGGGCTGGGGATTGTAGGTGAAATTAGAATATCAACCGGCTGGTATATTGGAACATTCCTTTAGCGCATGCAAAGAGCCCAGACATGTTTCAATATATCCATGGTTTGCTTCAGGCATTAATTTGCTCCTGGAGCCAGTATTTCATGGACAGTTTCCAGGAGCTTTGTATATGCTGGCCAAGATGTTTTCTACCAGTGCCCATCTTCAAAAGTCCTATGTAGGTTTTCTCACCTCATATCTGTTAGAAGTTTCCATGCCAGCACTCAAGATGTGATACAAATGTTAAACAATTAAAGACAGTAACAGAAACAGCTATTCAAATGGGGAATCAAGTTTCTAAACAGAGCTGGATGGCTTTAACATATGACTGAACTGCACGTCATTGGCAATACAATATCATTTGCACCCTGTAGTGATGATTTGCAATGGGAGGAGGGACAACTGGCACAATAAAAGTCAGAGGAGTTTCCCAGTAAAGTAATAGGATTGACAGTGAACTATAGTAGAATGCAAACAGAAGTCATCATCAACAGGAAAGGTTAAACTGTTTGCTTGTTGAATGTAGTTGTAAGAGAAAGAGTGAAGTCTTGGTATAGAATATGACATTTAGGATGAAGTCATGGAATGGAGTTCAGAAAAATGAAGACACAGGGCCTTCATAAGACAATGTGACAATGCCCTTGCTTGAGAAGATTTGCAGAAGTGTTTTTCTATCTTCTCTGTCGCTGTGCAGTTTTATGATTATGTATTAATAAATGATATTGTAACTATTTCAACTTAATGTGCTCTTGCTTATCATATAAGGAATGGAGGGGAGACAACCATGTAGCAAAGATAACTTTTTATTTCGTGACTGTGCTGAAATTCAGCATGTTTGCCTTCAGTGCAGGCTGTGCAGCCAAGCAAATCTTTTAGCCACTTTGGATCACTTAGACCTTCAGCCAAATACTTAAAAAACAATCTAGCACTTCCTGGTGGCCAGGCCACATCTTAAGGCCACTTATTTCCCAACCCCAGTCACTTTCTATTTTCTCCCCTACCCCTCTCTAGACATTTTTTTAAAGAAAAAATCCAGCTCCCTGTACCATGCCAGGTGCTAAATGAGTATTTTTTTAATCTCACTGAAAGAGCAAGAAAGGGTGGAAAAGGAAATGATTGCAGTTTACAGTGGTGGTTAGATTACTGAGCAGTTACGCAACTCCTAGAGTCTCCTTACTCCTATTATGTAACTCAATAAATTGATCTGGTGAGATTCATTCATGTTTTAAATAGAAAAACATTTATTTTTGGTCCCATGTATGTGCCCCTGCTTCTAGCATAGGCAGGGCAGGAATGACTCCTGTAAATGAATACCATTTTTTTTTGTTTGTTTGTTTTGTTTTATTTTTTGGGTCCTGACCAATCAGGAGTCTGTATTCTTAATTTCAGTTTTATAATTGCTGCTATTCTGCTATTCTTATTATATTCTGCGAATATTAGTGATGACTCAAATAATTTAAAACAACTATTAATAGAAGTTTTAGATTGGTTTTAAATAGAGATGGGCGAAGCTGTTGAAATATACTTCATGACGTAAATTGTGAAGTTTTCAAAATTCACAAAGCTCACACTTTGCGAAGTGCGAATTATAGGTGAAGTGGGTGAAATTAGCCCACAGAGTGGCTGAAACTTATTTGTGGAATTAGTCAATTCCCCCACCTTGTGGTGAAACTTTGCTAATTTCAGTGAACTCGAAGTTGCTGTGGGCAATGGAAACTTTGTGAAGCTTCACAAAGGTGAATTTCGATCACTTTGCAGCAACTTTGCCGACAAAGTTTATCTTTGTTGTATCTCTAATTTTAAAATACAGAACTGGCCAAGATCAGTGTAATTCAAACTTTTATCAAACTTGTTCACATAGTCTTGGTTATAACATATATTTTTAATAAGTTTATGGCAGATAAAGCATTAATGTATTTCTCTTGTGGAAATTATAAACAGTTGTCTGTGTAGAAGATGCAATTGAAAAACTAATTTGCTGTTCTATTTTCTTCCCTCCCAGTAATGTAAAATAATCTCTAATCAGATAAGGATGCCAGTAGAATTCTATAAACTTACACACTATATCAAAATCTTAATGTATTAGTGTAACAATGCACAGTATATTTGCCATGGTATGTTATAGTGTATTTTCTGAAGAGACCAATTTATGTAGCAGGATTTCTGTACTGTACACAGTGCCAGTTCTGTCAGGTTTGAATCTTCCTTGTGTTTACTGCAGAACTAAAAACACTGTAAAAAGGTTTGCAATACTTGATCAAACTAAATGCCATTTTAAAACCTAATTAAAATAATTATTCATCATTATCCTCTCTTTATACTATGTGACAAAGTACGTGATCTCACTCTGTCATTTATAATGCCTGATTGCAGTCAAACAACTAATTGACTTTGAATATTAAGCAGGTGGAAACACAATAATATCATAAATGGAAATGTAATAAACCAGAAAATTGCATATTATGCATAACATGAAATATGTCTAATTTACATTGACTAAAAGTCATACTATTTTGTGAAATAATAGGTGTGAAACATAGGCTAAAGCAGCCTGATGCATTATTTCTGAGTGAGAAGGGGAAGGGGTACCAATATCCACAGTGGCAGCCAAGGAAGAACAGGTGGCACTTACAGGTGGGAGCTTTGTGAAAAGAGATGAGCTCAGAAAAATGCAGATGAGGGTACTTATGTTAGCAGCCCAAGGCTGCAATTGTGCAAAAGCAATGAAGGAAATTGCCAAGTCAAGAGTGAGTCGCATGAGTGGGTGTGAGTCATAAGTGGTAAGGAGATGGAGCCACATGGTAGGCAGAGGGTAATAGAAGATACATTGAATAAAATCATAATCCATGCCAAGTGTAAGAACCTTCCCTGAAAGTCAAGAATCTCTCAAGTTTGGCAGGAAGTGGCACTGGTCTGTGGTAGCAGAGTAACTAGAACTGCAAAATCTAATGTTTATTTGGCTGTTGACATTTAAAGGGAAAGGGCAGATATACAGTAATATGTCCAGTTGGCTGGTGTTACAGATTGTAGATGAATGCATGTCTTCAGGCTGAAGGATACTGCACTGTAACAGACTCCTTTAACAAAAGAGTGTTAATATATGAAACATTGATTGGTTTATGTAGTAATGGGCCTCAATCATTCACAGTCACAAGATCAGGTGTTCTCCTGCACTTCAGAGCAGAATCCCCGCTGCCCATCATTAATCACTCTGTTCTGTTTAGGTGCTGCTGTATTGTTCATTTGGTATTAATCTCATGATCTGCAGTCATGAGACAACTTACAAACATAGGGCTTGAGTCACAAAGGGATCCACACACAAAACAGAGTCCCTTTGCATGCCATGGGCATGCAGAGGCCTCACTCTGCACGTGTGAAGGCCTCTAGGCTAGGCATCCAGAGATCTGGCTGTGTGCCTTCTCTGCACTCAGTCCATGGCCAAGTGAACAGCTATGCATGTGGCCAGGTCATGTGGCAAGCATGAAACAGTGGATTTGCCTGTACCCAATACAGGGCATCTTGGCAGTTCTATATAAAATTGGTAAAGGGGCCAAAAGCTACATGTCCTAAGAGGCTGCTGTGACATCTATGTGCCTCCCTCTGCCTTGCTACATAGCCTGATTCCAGGTCAAATTGTCCCTCCCTCCCTCCTCCAGCCCCAAGCCCTATAAGATTCTATAAAGGACTGGGGGTTTCTCTGGCACAGCTGGTAATCTTTTTCAACTGTGCCATTTTCATGGTGGGGATATTGCAGCACTGGGAGGACAGGCATAAGGCTGCAATATCTTGTGGTTCCTAGCTCCACACAAAGCAAGTGATCCACTACAGCGTGGACCTGGGCATATGATTGGATTCTCCTCATTCCCTTCAGCCCCACCTCAGTGCACCCTAGCCCCTGCATGGGGCTCTGCACCTTCAAGGGGTGGGCAGACAGGACGGTGGATTGTTCCCATCCCTGTGCTGCCCAGGGTATGTGGTGGTGCAGCGTGGATAAGCTTGATTTCAGCATTTCCTAGCTGCCATGGTAGAGCAAACCCTCAGCCTTGTTGGTCTCAATACTAGAGTGGTTGCCTGATGTTTGCTTTGCTGTTTTTGTGTTAGACAAAGTTTCCACTTGAAAATGTACTGAAGCCTTTCATAAGGAGGCAGTATGGTGCAGTGGTTTAAGGCTCTGCGCTACGAATCTGGAGACCTGGGTTTGAATCCCACAGCCCCCACTTGCATATTGTGTTACCCTGAGTGAGTCACTTAACTTTCTTGTGCTCCCAGTCTGCACCTGTAAACGAGCTTTCAGTTTAGTGTGTCTCACCTGGTTAAATAATTGGGGAAAAACAAAATATGTCTTAGATTCTCACATCCACATATAAAGGTTCTACCGACCTATCATTCTACATGACTCTTTCAAAAATTGAAATGTATGTCTCATGGGTAAGCTTTTAGCCTCAGTGCCCCATATTGTAATTAGTGTTATGCAAAATTGAGAAATTTCATTATGTGAAATATTTCATGAATTTCGTGCATTTCATGAAATATTTTGTGGGTGCGAAATGCGAAACTGCACCTTAAAATTGCTAAATTTCACCTGAAAATTGTGACATTTCACCTGAAAATTATAAAATTTTGCCTGAAAATGGTGAAATATCGCAGCAAAAGGGGTAATTCACAGTTTTCATGTGAAATTTTTCACTTTACAGGTGAACTTTCACATTTCACACCAGGAAAATATTTCCTGAAATGCATGAATTTTACAAAATATTTCACATGGCAAAATTGCCAATTTTGTGGCAATTTCACTGGTGAAATTTTCTTTTGCAACATCTGTAATTGTAATCTCCTACCTGCACTTTGTCTCTTAAAATCCATGGTTCTCCTGTTATTACTAAACCCTACATGGGTTGTGAAGAGTAACGAAGGTCCCTATAACCCACCTAAGGCCTATTGCAACTCACCCTGGGCATCTAGTCATGGCCTAAAATTAGTTCACCTAGATACTTATAGTTTACTGTCAAAGCCTTCAGAACTTAAAGCTCGGATTACTTTCTATCAACCTGACATCACTAGCATTACTGGGACTTCGTAAAATGATTTCAGCCCTGACTCAGCCTAGACTAGTACCACAGGGATTGTTGTCTGACATCCTGCATTTTGGGTTCCTCCCCAACCCCCTTATTTGTCTGAGATGCTGCTCCATTTAATGTCTTGCTATTGGACTGTTGGGATGGATACTTACTAGCCATTTTACCTCAGCACATCACATGCTTTTGCTTGACAGAATTATTCAATTCTTAGGTGGGCTTGCCTGCTGTTTTCTCCTGTAGGACTTTGCGTGGTTTTTCCTGGTGGCATGTTTCCTACTATTGGCTGACCACTTGCCAGTGGTATGGGATTATAGTGCTTATTGTTCCTTGTGGTGGCTAGCAGCCTCAAACTTTGTGGCATTCTCAGCCAGAATAGATTGCATTAAGTGGGGGTGCACACAGGCAAAGGGGATGCAGCTGGAATGTGCCATGTCTTTGGACCATAGTCTACTAGAAAAGAACAATGGAGTTCTAAAAAGGAAGAGGTGAGTCTAATCTATTTTAAGAATGATATAAGTGTACTATTTATTTCTAGTAGTGCCTCTGGTATCTCAGTGTGTGACCTGACACCTGATTGAATTTATGCTTGGCTCCACTAAAAAGATGTACATCAAATGCACCTAAAAAAACTGAAGGAGTTATATCTGGATTATCACATTTTGAATGGTGTAGGTTGTTGCTCTTCTTAGAGAAATTTTGTCATGTTAGGTGACTTCATTGTGAATCAGAATCATAGTAGGAGCATCAGACTGCCTGTAGCAAGCCAGTAAAACAACTAAAACTGTACCAGCTCATTGCCACCCCCACCCACCAGAAGACCTCTAACCACACAGTACTTGATTAGATAATCACAAGTACAGAGAATAGGAGTAAAGGGTTGAGTGTATTGTCTGACTCTATTAGTGAATATCACTCCCAGAACTAATGTACAGTATCTGATCTTGTAGATTCCCCTCAACATTCCCCCGTGACACTGACCTTCTGGAATTTTTCTAAATTTGAAACACCCAGGCTTAAATCTGTTGATGGGTCCTACTTATATACAGTACTGTACGGGATGTTACCTCAAACCTTGCCTTCTTCTATACTGCTTTTATCCTAAAATTCTGGATAAGCACTTTAAACATATTAATGGGTCAGAGGTGGCAACACCCACTGGCTTTACAAGAAACTAAGAAAATATGTGATCTGTCTATAAATTCTGTAATTCAACCCCCTCCTTGCAAGACTGCATACAGTTAAACAGTCACTGCAAGCATGAGGTTTAATGTTTAAGGCAACCACAGAGGAGCCCACCAGGATTTAATATTGTGTGTCAGGTTGCTGCTTAACAGATGGCATAACTGCTACTAATACTGCCTTGTTTCCTGGAGTAACTTTGCACTCCAGCAGGCTCTACTTTACCTCACAAACTGTAGTATTAGAGCTTGGGCAACCACAAGAAATTCTGAACTGTGATCAACTCAGAAATACAACCCTGCCCCAAGGAAAGTAACATTAAACTATACATTGAAACAGGTGTCCTACAGTAAATGATCTCAACCTTATCATAAGAGCACTCAATGCAACTTTTTCCAGTTTATCTTCTTATGACTTTAAGCAGCCCCTACAGACCCTAATTACATACAATACTCCCTGGGTAATGAATATGATACTACAGTAGCTCTGGTTATTCACCCTTTCTTCCTCAATGCCACATCAATAGGATAAATCTGCAGTCTGCTCTGTATCCTCTCCAATGATGGTGATGATGGTAGTGATGGTCTGCGTCCCAGGTTCCTTAGGCTAATTGCTGGTACATTACCTACCACTCTATTGCAAATGTTCAGTTTATTCCTGTTTGCAGGGACCAGCCTTCTCAAACCTCAAATGAGCCTTTATTATGTGCTGTCTAAAATATGGAAAATAAATCTAGAAATCCAACGTATAACATTTGGTGTCTCTATATGCATCTTTATTATGATGGAAAGCCAAACCTAGACATTAAGATTTAAACCAAGAAGAATTCATAATACACAAATAAGTCTCTCTCTCTCTCTGTCTCTCTTTCTCTCGCTTCATATATAATATACATATATATATATTTATAAATACATACAGAATCTATAGATCTAGCTATATATATATATGTATGTATATATATATATATATATATATATATATATATATATATTAGATGCAAAACTCTGTTTAATGCATCAGTTAGGGTTGTCCCACAGTGAGAAAAGTGAGAAATTCAGTGTTAGGGTTGAAACCTCCTTGGACCCCTCCAGCCCACCCCCAACTAGCATCAGGGTGCGATTGGGGTTGTCAGCACTAACTCTCACCCATCACATGTGTAAAGAAGATGAGGAATAGGAGAATGGGGTGAGAGTTGGGACCATTCGCGCACACCCCGATGCCGGTTGAAGTGTGGAAGGGGTCCAAGGGGGGGTTTAAACCATACCACCAAATTTCCTCACTTTTGTCGCTGATGAACAACCCTAACTGAAGCATTAAATGGAGTTTTTTGCCTCTAATTTCCCTTCTTTTTGAGAAAGATGATGAGAAATAGTGAATGTAATGCAGCAGAGGCAGCTCGGGGTCCTTTGGGCCCCGTGCTCCTGCCACGTGATGTCTTGTGACATAATAACAGGAACAGCAATGCAAAAAGAAGCACCAACAGTGGCGCACACAGTAACCAAAACATAAATGGTAAAGGAAACGTTAATAGAAATGCAAGTGCAAAGTGACCCCGAAGCGAACAGTGACGCAAGTGGATATTGACGTGCATACGGAAACACAACTGATAACATTAACAGTGATGGCAGCAGTATTTTAAATGAAAATGTTAAGGGTCACAGCAAAAATAATGTGAAAGGTAACAGAAACGGAAATGTGAACGCAAGTGCACATGTAAAAGCAAACTGTAATATGCATAGGCACGGTACCACAATTAGAAACACAGAAACATAGAAGTTGATAGCAGATAAGGACCGCAAGGCCCATTCAGTCTGCCCATTTCTTTTTCTACCTTATAAATGTGCCATCGGCCTTTGCTCTATCAGTGGTCTATATATTCATACTCATCTGTATTGCTCCCTTGTGCCTATCCCATGCCTGTTTGAAGCCCTGCACTGTATTCATAGCCACCACTTCCTGAGGTAGGCCGTTCCATGCATCCACCACCCTTTCTGTGAAAAAGTATTTCCTCACATTCCCCCTTAATTGGCCTCCCTCTAATCTCATGCTGTGTGTCCTCTTGTCCTGCTATTTTTCTTATATTTAAACATGTTAGACTCTTTCACCTTGTTAATACCCTTAAGGTGTTTGACTGTCTCGATCATATCACCTCTCTCCCTCCTTTGCTCAAGGGTATACATATTGAGCTCGGTTAATCTGTCCTCATATGTCTTGTGATGCAGTCCCTGCACCATTTTGGTTGCCCTTCTCTGGACTGCCTCAATTTGGTTAATGTCCTTGTGAAGGTGTGGCCTCCAGTACTGCACGCAGTACTCCAGATGGGGCCTAACCAGTGTCTTGTTAAGGGATTATTACTCTCTTACAACTTGTGATACCCCTACTTATACACCCTAACATCCCCCTAGCCTTACCTACTGCTTTAGAGGTCTGCTTGGATGATTTCAGGTCATCAGTGATGATGATGCCCAAGTCTCTTTCTTCCTTTGTGACTGCCAGCAACTCCCCTCCCAGCCTATAGCTGGCTTCAGGGTTTCTCTTCCCTATGTGCATGATCTTGCACTTCTTCCCATTAAATCCCAGTTGCCACTCTTCTGACCATTTTGCTAGTTTTTCCAGATCTCTTCTCATTCTGCCCACCCCATTTGGATCATCTACTCTGTTGCAGATCTTGGTGTCATCTGCAAACAGACAAGCCTTACCCTCTAGTCCATCTGCAAGGTCACTAATGAAGATATTGAAGAGGACTGGCCCCAGGACTGATCCCTGAGGTACCCCACTTGCGACTTGCATCTCTTCTGACTGTATACCATTTACCACCACTCTCTGTTTTCTGCCTGTCAACCAGTTTGCCACCCAGATGACTAACTTCTGACCCACCCCGAGCCTACCCAGCTTATTTATCAATCTTCTATGTGGAACAGTGTCAAAAGCTTTGCTGAAGTCAAGGTAGGTGACATCAACTGCTCCCCCTTGGTCCTCCACTCTGGTTACCCAGTCAAAGAAATCTATGAGATTAGTTTGACAGGACCTTCCTTTTGTAAACCCATGCTGTCTTGGATCCTGTGCCCCCATGGATTCCAGGTGTTGCACTATCCTTTCCTTAAGGAGTGCCTCCATAATCTTGCCCACTACTATGGTAAGACTGACTGGTCTGTAGTTCTCTGCCTCCTCCCTGCTACCACTTTTGTGGCGCCGGATCACATGAGCCCTTCTCCAGTCTTCTGGGACCTCTCCTGTGCTCAGAGACTCACTAAACAGTTCTGCTAATGGCTCTGCTAGTTCCACCCTTAGCTCCTTAAGTACCCTGGGATGTATGCCATTGGGTCCCATTGCCTTATCCACCCTGAGCTTAGTGAGCTCTTGTAGGACCCTTTCTTTGTGAAGGAGTAGTGCTCACCTCCCTCCCCTGTGTCCATGGTGCTGAGCTGTGGGCCCTGCCCTACCTTCTCTTCAGTAAATACTGAGCAAAAGTATCTATTTAGGATAGATGCTTTTACAGGGTCCTCCTCCTCACATGTCCCCTTTTCTCCATTGAGCTTAGCAATACCCCCTCTGGACTTTCTCCTTTCACTAATGTATCTATAGAAAGTCTTGTCACCTTCTTTTACTGTTCGTGCTAGCATTTCCTCAGTTTGGGACTTTGCCTGCCTTACTGCCTTCCCTGCTTCCCTTAGGGCAGTTTGGTATGCCTCCCTATCTTCATCCTGCTGTATTCCCTTATATTTCCTTAAGGCCAGCCTTTTGGCTCTGATCTTTTCTGCTACTGTATTTGAGAACCAAAGTGGTTTCCTTCTTCTTTTGCACTTCCTTTTCTGTCTAACACAATGGGACGTTGCTTCAAGTATTGCATCCTTAATGCTTGTCCACTTTGCCTGTATCCCCTCACCTGTGTTTCTTTTGCCAGGGCTAGCTTAACTCTGTTGGCCATCTTATCAAAGTCAGCTCCTCTGAAGTCCCATATTTTGCCTTGGAATGGGATGATTTAGATGTAGTAGCCAAATTGAACCATACCATGTGATGGTCACTGGCCCCAAGTGACCTTCTACCTGGAGATCTGTGATCCCTTCCCTGTTAGTCAGTACTAGATATAGGATAGCCCTGTCTCTTGTGGGTTGTTGTACCAGTTGTTTGAGGCCTCCCCTGCAGGAATCCACTATGTGTCTAGTTCTGGCAGATGTTCCTGCTGGTATTGACCAATCTGTATCCGGCATGTTGAAGTCCCCCATTATCAGAACCTCCCCTTTAGCTGTCATGTTTTGTAAATCTTCTAACAGTAATGTGTCTATGTCCTCCCCCTGGTCTGGGGGCCTGTAGACAACCCGGGTTCTTATGGCTGTCCCATTTCCTGTTTCCAGCATGACTAACAGTTCTTCTGGTTCCTTATGTGTATTCTGAATTTCTGTAGCTTTGATATTTTCATTGATATACAGGACCACTCCACCCCCCCTTTTTGCACCTCGGTCTCTTCTGAACAATACATAGCCAGGTACTGAAGTCTTGTGTGGTTACTGGTAAACCATGTCTCATTAATTGCTACTATGTCCAGTTTAGCCTCTGACATTATTGCCTGCAGGTCTGGAATCTTATTTCCCAGGCTGTGAGCATTTGTGTACATGATTTTCCATTGGCCAGATTTTGGTGTGTTAGTTGTTGGGTGAGGTTTGGCATTTCCCCTGTGCGTCGTATGGGGAGACGGACCTTTTTTCTTACACGGTGATGCAAATGCACTGCAAACATGCTGAATCCCTGTTTGACCACTAGCTGAGGGGAGAGGGGTGTTCTTCCCATTCAGCGTATGGGGTGCTGCACCCCTCTCCCTATTTGCTAGTTTAAATATTCTGCAAAGACATCAAACTTCTGCCCCAATGCACTGACTCCCTCCTTAGTCAGATGCAGTCCATCAAATTTAAAGAACTTTCACTCCCAGAACTGTTGCCAGTTCCCTACAAATCTGTGTCCTTTTTCCTGGCACCAGCCCTTGAGCCACATGTTTAGCTCCCCTATCTCCCCTTCTCTGACCTTCCATCCATCTGTCCCCCTCTCCCAGACTGGCAGGATCTCAGAGAAGGAGATGCCGGATGAAATGGATGATAGTTTGTCACCCAGCCTGGTCATGTGTTCCTTGGTCTCCACAACTGACTGGCTGGTGAGATCATTAGTCCCTATGTGTACCAGGACGTCAATGTTTTCTCCTGCTTTGTGAACAATTTTAGCAATGTGGTCAGTGTCTCTCCACACTGATGTACCTGGGAGACATTTGACCATTACCCCTGGCTGAAGATGGGTATTAACTCCCTGAATCATGGAGTCTCCTATGATCAGAAGTTTTTTTTATTTCCTTTTTGCTTTTTTTGTTTTGGTTCCTGATTTGGGTGAGTTTTGTTGTGCTAGCTTCTGTGCTGCAGTGTCCTGCTCTGCAGTGTCTTCTGCCTCTTTGTTTGATTTCAGAGATAGAGGCAGATACCTGTTTGTAGTGTTTATATGATTTTTGGAGGTAATATGTTGGAGAGCAGAGAGTGATGGGGCACCTGATTTGCCCCTCCTAACCACCTGCCAACCTCCTGGACCAACTACCCTCTGCGGTCGAGGTTTTTCTGTTGAATATTGGGGAAATGGTGGGTGGTTCTTATAATGTATTTCCTCTTGAATGTGAAATTTGAGGCGTGCAATCTCTGCCCATGCTGCCCAGAGCCGAGCCCTAAGATCTCCAATGGCCCAGCATGTAGGACAGTGTCCTAAATCCTGTAAGACTGTCCTTCTGAAAATTGTTCCACAGTACCTGCAGTTAATGATATCCATTCCAGATAAGTTGCTGGGTTTATAACCTAGTCAGAGTAATTAGAAGGAAGAAAATGCAAGCAATGGTTTGATTTTGTGTTTTGTTTTTGTATAACTTGTTATACCAAGTTAAATTACTAGTGCCCCTGTAAATGAGCTCATCTTGTGGATGCCCCACTGATCCACCCCTTGCTGCTCTGCCACAGGAAATGACACAACTGTGGTACCCTATAAAAGGAGTGTAGTGTGGGGTGGTTGGGGATGGGTAGCTGGGCCCTTCCCCTGCCGATAAAGAAGAACCACGGATGAAAGAACAAGGAGGTAAGAGCAGAAACAATCAGTCAACAACAAATGCAGTAACCCTGGAAAGCTTATCCTAATGTTAGATAAAACTGTAAAACCTGTAAAGCACCACCTGTAATAATTTCAGAGAAGATATACCCTGTAAGAAACACTTTGATACAGAGAAAATTAACAGTAACAGAAGATATACCTTGCAAAAGACAATTGAATCAGAAGATTACAGCAGTAATCTGTTAGGCACACACCTGTAGGCACACCTTGTAATAATGCAGAAGAAGGTATACCAGCAACAACAATTTGAATCAGAGAAAATAAAGCAATGAAATGTTAGCAACAAACAGTAGCAATCTCTGTGAGTACAAAATAAAAACAACAACACGCAGTAAATCTGCTTAGCCAAAAGAAGTCTTAATCCTTTTCCCTTGCTCTGGTAAGGTTCTCTACTCTGCCTTTCAAGCAATCTTAAAAGGAAAGAGCTCAGGTGAAGCTAGGTGCCTTGGCCAGCAAACCAAGTCTTCTACCTCCAAGATAGCAACTAACCTGACCTTTTAACCCTTCTATCTGTTGGAAATTACTGACAGTTTGCCAGCTCCACCCTCCAGATACACACCTAATCCTTTGGAAGAGCTGTGGGAGGAAAGCAATTAGCTCCTTCAATATGAGAAGGAGACTGAAACACCTGTGAGACAACAAACCTTTCAACAAAACAAGAATAAAATAAAACAGTGTCAAACAGCAATTTTGCTTATCCCAATGATAAAAGTCACAAAAATGTAAGCTCCACCTGTAATAATTTCAGAAAAGATATACCCTGTAAGAAACACTTTGCTACAGAGAAAAATAAAGCAGTAACAAAAGATATACCTTGCAAAAGACAATTGGAATCAGAAGATTACAGCAGTAATCTGTTAGCACACACCTGTAGGCACACCTTGTAATAATGCAGAAGGTATACCAGCAACAACAATTTGAATCAGAGAAAATAAAGCAATGAAATGTTAGCAACAAACAATAGCAATCCCTGTGAGTACAAAATAAAAACAACAACACACAGTAAATCTGCTTAGCCAAAAGAAGTCTTAATCCTTTTCCCTTGCTCTGGTAAGGTTCTCTACTCTGCCTTTCAAGCAATCTTAAAAGGAAAGAGCTCAGGTGAAGCTAGGTGCCTTGGCCAGCAAACCAAGCCTTCTTCAATTGTAAATGCAAATGGTAAAGTTAACATGAAGAATAATGCCAAAGGAAACAGAAATAGAAATGGGAACAGAAGCGCGTATGGAAACACAAACCAAAAAGGGCATGGGCACAATAACGCAATTGTAAATGCAAATGGATACGGTAATGAAAAGGCAAGTGCAAATGACAATACAAAGGGTAATGGACACGGTGGCGTACACGGGAACGGTAATGCAAATGGGGACATAAACCCAAGTGGAAACAGTAACTGTAACAGTAAACAGAAGTGCTTACCCTGTTGTTGCCAAACAGCTGCACAGAGAAACAGAAAGAATGTATGCATTGTTATGGGCATCGAAGCTTAAAACGAGCATTGGAAGTACTTAATTGGTAATATCTCAGCAACTGCACGACATAGAAAAAAATTAAAATTTCAGAAAAATCATGATTTTCCCAAATAGGTTTTTGCTATTACATAGCCCATTGGGCTATGTAACTCGTAGCAAAAAATCTGTATCTCGCATTGTTTTCAACATACGAGCCCTGAAAGGCATGGCATATGCCACCATGTTAGTCTAGGGGAAAAAACACCACCTTCAGAGTATCGTAACTTGGCAGCCATGCAATATTTTGTCACCAAACCACCAAAAGTCACATCTGTGACATGTTGGCTGCCTACCCTCCAAATTTCAAGCCAAATGACCAAACAGTTCTTTAGTAGCACTGTGGCAAAGAACCAGTGTCATTTTGGCCATAGTCTGAAAAGTACTGTCAAAGTTTGCAAAAGCTTTTGCATATTCATTCGACGGTATCGCAAGTGCAAAACTACTTTGCAAAAGTGCTTTTTCCAGAAATTTGAAAAACATATTTCTGGGGTGTTTTACCCTGAAATAAAGACATGCCTAGCATCCTCAGGGTCCAACTAGGTGACTACAGAAAGAATTAGCTCGCTAAAGGGTCCCAGGTTTAAATGGCAAGCATTTTTCTGATCGCTAACTGAAAACAAAATGGCAGATTTGCAAAACTAAAAGGGCCATTTGTGAAAGTTAAAACTGCATTTTCGACACTTTCAAACTTTTAGTTAACTTTTCCCATTGACTTATAATGGGAACTTGTTTTCTGAATAACTTTTAAACCGTTCAATATTTTTTTCACTAAATCTTTGAAAGGCACACCGGGCACCCCATCCACACGTTCCCTGAGGTTTTAGAACTGGTCGCACAAACCGTGCAAACTGTAGGCACGAGCAAACAATTCACCCAAAACCTTAAATGAGCGCGCAGATCTGACTTAATAACTCCACAGCCATATATCCAACTGGTACAAAAGTTGGAAGACCCCAAGATGTATGGTTCTTGATCCTGTATTCCAAATTTCAGGCAAATCCGTTGAACAGTGGCAAAGTTATAAAGGTGCAAAGTTTGACCCTTTAACCTTAAAAGTGCTACTCAACCCTAACTATGTTGGTACTACCGTGCCACCATAATATATATATATATATATATGTTTGAATGATGTGCATTGGGCAGATAGGAGAACTTGAAGGGACTTATTGGATGGTACCTGCCTAAAAGAAATGGATGTCCCACTTGCTATGGTTCTAATGAAGAGAGAATGCTATATTATGTATGGTAGAATGTTGTTATAGGTAGAAATCTACCTTTTTATAACAACGTTTTACCATCGATGCAATGTCACGATGTTGTTAACCCATTGACGGTACATCACATCGATGGGTTAACAATGAGGAACAGTCTGGGCATGCATCCAATTGGATCAGATGGCTTTGAAACGGCCACAACAGTGAGAGCAGAGCAGCAGTGACATTAAAAAAATGCAGTAAGGAACTGCTTTCTTTTTTAGAAAACATAAATGGTACCGTACACTATAAAATATAATTTATGGTACATCGATGGTTAACTGGTATTTTAACCCATCTCGAGGTTGCCATGGTGATGCAAATCTCGAGCGCTTCGCTCTTGAGGTTTACATGGTCACCCTGGCAACCTCTCGATGGATAACAAACCGCTTAACCATTTATGACCATACATTATCCTCTATATTGTTACTCCCTGATGAAGGGTCTGAGATCATGCCATTGCTCATCTTCTTGTCCATTCTGATAGGATGGACTGGGTTCAGTGGGGCATGGATTTGTAAAGACCACTGTTGGAAGAAGACTAAGAAGAAAGGGGATAAAATGACAACAAAAACAAAAGACAATGCTGCATGTGAAGAACATCACAGAATATTGAAGCCATCTTAAGAAATCAGGAACCTCAAGAGTCCTCCATGCATAATTCACATGTTAAAATAAGCAGGGTCATTTTGTAACTGCCAGTCCATTTTAACTGTGTGCAATTTGAACTGTGACCCAGGAAGCCAGGGTGAACCCCAGCTGTGAGCAAAGCCACAATGGGATCTTACCTTTGGAAGTCAACTTGAGCAGTGTGCAGCACTGAACCAAGACTGAGTAATTGTCTTTAACCGGTAAGTCTGAAACCATTTGAATTTATGAGTCGAGATGACAAGTGATCACTGCCAGAGACCAGAGACTTTCCATGATACTTATTAGGAGAAGACCAGGCTCAATGGACTCATTTGTAATTGTAGAGTCCCTAATTCAGCTCTTTGGGCTTTCTCCAAAGCTGGGACAGATATGGTACAGGATGGTATACAATCAAACAGTTTGTGAGTGTTAAATGTAGTGCTAATGAGTTGAAACCTGTCATGCTTTGATCGGTCATTGATTCTGAATAAAGTCAACTTTGATTGAGTTCTAGGTCTCCATTGTCATATCTGTATCTCTTATGTGTAATGGGCTGTCTTTTATTTGCCATCAAACACACTGACACAAGATACCCAAGCAAAGAAATAACTAGTAGAGGGTTTATAAATAATTTTGTTCTACTAAAACAAGCTAACCGAGGTCATTAACTTCAGTAGGCCCTACACTGACCTCCCTACATTACGCCAGAAATCTGACGGCAAGCTAGGGAAGCACTTATTTTTAAGGTTAGAAAGCTTAACCTGGTTGATAACTATCACTCTATCGTCATTCTTTCTCCACAGAACAAATTCTTGGAAAGAATAATCTTCCAATAACTTACTAAATAATGTTATAAAGTATAAGGATGGCTGCTGTCATGAGGCCTAGTAAGTGGAGGACAGACATTGGCAAGGTCCAATGCTGGGATGCCACGATGGCGGCTTCCCTGCTCAGGGTTTCTGCCTTGTCCTGGGGAAGAAATACCTGTCCTTGGACACAGCATGTGATTAGAGGGAAGCTGATTAAGGGGTAATGTGAGGAAGTTCTTTTTCACAGAAAGGGTGGTGGATGCATGGAATGGCCTACCTCAGGAAGTGGTGGATATGAACACAGTGCAGGGCTTCAAACAGGCATGGGATAGCCATAAGGGAGCAATACAGATGAGTATGAATAGATAGGCCATTGACAGAGCAAAGGCCGATGTCACATTCATAAGATAGAAAAAGAAATGGGCAGACTGGATGGGCCTTGCGGTCCTTATCTGCTGTCAACTTCTATGTTTCTATGTAACCTTGTTTTGTAGAAACATGGACAATGTTAGCAGGAAAAGACCACTGGTCCATCTTGTCTACCCAGTTTTATCATACTCAACCCTGCGTCCTATTGTCCAGACAGGGTTTTTGTCATCATCACTCCTCCTAACTCCCTTATTTACTGCTACCTTCCTGAGAAACTACCAAGCTGTTCACTCTGCCATGTTTGAACCCATTAATAATTTGTGTACCCACCACCCATAATAGTAGGCTGTTCCATGGCTTAAGTACTTTCTTGGTAAAGTAAAATTGCTAGCATCCCTCTTGAATCCATCCCTCCACCAGTTTACATTCATGCCCACTTGTTTTTAACCCACCATTCCTGTTAAATAGTTCCTCGCAGTTTTCCTTGCTTATTCCTTTCAGGAACTTGAAGGTCTCTATTATGTCCCTCCTGTCCGTTCTGGCCTCCATCGAGTACTTGTTCATTGCCCTAAGCTGATCCTTATAGGATATGCCTGATGGCCTTGAATCATTTTGATTACCTTACACTGCACTGCCTCCAGCTTGTCTCTGTCTTCCCTTAGGTGAAGACTTCAGAACCTGGCATAGTACTTCAGATGGTGTTTTATCTGTGATCTCTAGAGAGGTAGTATTACATCTTTCCTCTTCCTATCAAAACCTCATTTCAATACACCCCAGTATTCTGGTTGTCTTGATGTAGGCCATGTTATGTTGGCTACTTTGTTTTAGGAAGTTACTTATGTTGACTCCAGGTCCCTCTCCTCTGAAGTAGTTGCCTGTTTAACCCACAGTCATACAATATTTCTTCCTGGGGTTCTTGTTCTGTATGCACATCACCTTGCACATTTTGCATTGAATTTCAACATCCAGAGCATGGACCGCCTCTTTAAACTTTACAGAACCCTCTGCAACTCCCTTACTCCTCCTCACTGTTTACCCTTCCACAGAGTTTAGTGTCATCTGTGAAAAGACACATCTTGCCCTGTATTTTTTCTTCTGTATTACTGATGAACATATTGAAATGCACTGGTCCCAGGACTGATCCCTGTGGTATCCCACTTGTGACCACACTCTCCGCCAGTTTGACCCTATTTATATCCATGTGTGGAGACTGGAATCAAAAGCCCACTCACCCAAAAGTAAAAAACAGTTCTATATTTATTTCATTTTTTCATCCAGACATTAAATATCCTATGTTTCGTTTAATGTCTGGATGAGTAAATGAAATAACTAATAAAGAATTGTTTTTTACTTCAGGGTGAGCAGGCCTTTGATTCCAGTCTCCACACATATTGTAGCTCTGATTGTTTTTGGCCTCTCCCCTATAGAAGAATTTTGACTGCTCTGTCATCTAATTATCTGGAGTATGCTCTGACCGGTATCTTGACTTCCCTACTTACAAGCACCCTCTTCTTTCACCACTCTATACTACTTCTGACCCATTTAACTAGGTCCTTTATTGCTCCCAGATGTTTTAATTTCTTCGACAGCCTTTTATGTGGCACTTAGTCAAATGCATTGCTGAAGTTAAATTAGAGCAAATTTACTGCTTTTCCCTCATCCACTGTCCTGGTTACCTAGTGCGAGAATACTCTCAGGTTGATGTGACAAGACCCCCCTACCATGAGCCCATGCTGCTTACCTTCCTGGAGCCAATTTCTCTCCAAGTAGTCCAGTAGGTCCCCTTTGACTAGTGTCTTAATCAGTTTAACCTACAATTTAAGAAAGACTGATGGGCCTGTAATTTCTAGGCTCCTCTCTATCCCTGCCTTGTGGAAAAACACTACATCCACTATCTTCCAATCTTTCAGAACCACCTCTGATTGTACTGAGCTATTGAATAGCCCAGCCAAGGGTTTGGCCAATTCTAATGCCAATTCTCTGTGTACCCTAGGGTATATGCCATCTGGCTCTGGAGCCTTGTCTATTGTTAGGGCTGCAAGCCCTTTTCTTTTTCTTTTCAGTAGTTTGTCCATCCAACTACCAATCAGCCCTCATCAGGACCAGTTCCCCCCAACTGTGTCACCTGGCCTCTCTGGGACGTATCATGCTCTGTTGTTGGTCCTCTGCAACAGGACTCCAGAGATACCCAGTCACCAGTGAGGGGCTTACAGTGGACCAGGCCCTAATCTGGTCCTGATTGAGGATTTTCCTCTGTATATTTCACCATGGATCCCCCTAGAATGTGAACACTTTTGGTGTGCTCTTTGCCTCCATGGAGACACTTCTGTGTGTGTCAAGTGGGTGGAGTGCCATTCCTAGCATCCCACTGTGCTGCCACCCAGATTCAACTGGTGGCAGTCACCTAGTGTGATGCATGTTTCCCCTCCCTCAGGGAGGAGTCTTGTTCTTAGGTCACTCAATCCTCCCTCCCAAGGCCAGTCCCCGAGTGATCCGCATCCATTCCTGACCCCGGTCACCAGTGTAGCAGAAGCTGAGGTGCCCAGCACTTCAGCTGACTTCCCCACTGGGTCAGCTGCAAACACTTTCCTAACCCTTTCTCCTGTAATTACCACTTGTTCCATTTCTGAGAACCCTCTTGCAGCAGCCTTTATGCTGCTTTACAGTAGAGGCCTGCTGTCCTTCACTGTGAATACTGAGCAAAAGTAGTCCTTTTGGATGGCTTCCTTCTGCTCATCCTCCTCTACTGCCCTGCCCCCATCCTTCAGTATAACAATGCCCCCTCTCTTCTTCCTTTTTTCCTTATGTACTTGAAGAGCTGTTTTCTCCTCCGTTGACGTTCCTCCTCAATCTGCGGCTGTTTCTGCTTTTGTACTCCTGACTGCCTTTTTGGCTTCCTTCTTCTTTACCTGATATCTGCTTCATTTTTCATTCCCCCTACTTCTCTTTATAGTCAATGAAGACCCTTTTTTGGCTCTGACTGCCTCTTTGACCTTCTTGGAGAACCAGATAAGCCTCCTGTGTCTATTCCCATTGGTAACTGTTCTCTGTTTGGTTGTTTTCCAAATGGTCCCTTTAATTTCTCCTAGCCTCTTCTCCACCCATCCATCCCAGATTTTGTCTACTCCAACCAATTTGCCTTTGGATGATTCCCACACTTAATCAAAATCTGCTCACCTGAAAACCAGAACCACAGCTTATGTAGATGCAATACTGATACCCATTGCAAATATGGTATTTTGTTCTGCGGCCCATAATGGTCCTCCAACCCAGACTTTGCCTTCTATTGCTGAGATGTTGAGTACCACACTGAGAATGACAGTCTGTTTTGTAAGTTCCCTGGCCTGCAGCACTAGTCGACAGTCCTGCAACATATCTAGCATGGCCTGACTTCTGGTGTTTTTCTCAATTTTTGCCCATAATTTCTTATCCCCCATGTCTCCCTGTCCCAGTGGTCTAGAGACCATTCCATAAGCAACTTCATTCCCAATGCTGTCATGAACTGCACCCACAGCAATTCTGTCGTCCCATTTCCTCCTCTGATGGATCCTACTGCGTCTATGCTTTCTTTGGCGTAAAGGGCTGCCCCACCTCCTTTTGCCTTACTCCTGTCTCTCATATACATGGTATATGCTGGAATTGCCAGGTCCCAACCATTATTCCCAGTGGCCCATGTTTCTGTAATGACTATGAGTTATAATCCTGCATCTTCCACCATTGCCTGGAGCTGACTAATTTTATTTCCCAGACTCATAGAAACATATAAACTGTTGGCAGATAAGGACCGCTAAGCCCATCCATTCTGCCCGCAGGCCCTATACATTGTATGTGGCCACTGACCTTATGTGATCAATGGCTTTTTATCACTCCCTCCACTCTCAAGATTCTCTTGTACCTGTTTCAGGCATGCTTAAACCCCTCCAATGTGCTTGCCCCCACTACCTCCTGTGGATGACTATTCCAACAGTCGACTACCCTTTTTGTATAGAAAAACTTCCTCACATTACCTCTTAATCTACCCCCCCTTCCATTTTCATATTGTGCCCATTTGTCCTAGTACTTTTTCTATATTGGAAAAGGTCCCCCACCTGCACATTGTTTATACCCTTGAGGTACTTGAAGGTTTCAATCATGTCCCCCTATTATCTCCGCTCCTCTCCTCTCCTCCAGTGAGTACATATTGAGGGCCCTTAGTCTCTCATTTGCTTTGTGGTGCAAGCCCTGCACCATCTTTGTTACCCTTCTCTGGATAGTCTCCACCCTATTTATGTCCTTGTACAGATGTGGCCTCTAGAACTGCATGCAGTACTCCAGATGAGGACCTACCAATGTTGTATACAATGGCATCACTACCTCCTGCTAGTGATATCCTTGCCTATGCACCCCAGATTGCCACTGGCCCTCCCTGCTGCCTTTGTGCAGTCAGCTCCCCCCAAACCTGCAGTTTTTCCCAGGGTTCTCTCTACCCATGTACATTATTTTGCATTTCTTTGCATTGAACTTCAGTTGCCACCTCTCCAACCGTCTTTCAAGCTTCTCCAGGTCCCTTTTCATTTTCTGCACCCCTTCTGGAGTATCCACCCTGTTGCAGATCTTGGTGTCATCTGCAAACAGGCAGACCTTTCCTTCTAGCCCCTCTGCAATATCACTAATGAAGACATTGAACAGGACTGGTACTAGTACTGATCACTGTGGTACCCCTCTGGTTATCCCCTCTCCCCAGATTGTACCCCATTTACCACCACTCTCTGTCTTCTGTCTGTTAACCAGTTCCTAGCCCAGTTCACCACCTTGTCTCCCATGCCCAGAGTACCCATCTTGTTAATCAGTCTTCTATGTGGGATGGTGTCGAAGGCTTTGCTGAAATCTAGGTAGGCAACACCTACCGCCCCTCCCTGATTTACTTCCCTAGTCACCTAATAAAAAAAATCTATTAGATTAATTTGACACAACCTTTCTGCTGTGAATCCATGTTGCTGCAGATCCTGAGTACTGTGGGATTCCAGATGTGCCACTATCCATTCTTTCAGCAGTGCTTCAATGATCTTTCCCACCACTGAGGGGAGGCTGACTGGCCTGTAGTCCCCCACCTCCTCTCTACTGCTGCTTTAGCGCAGTGGGACTACATGTGCCCTCCTCCAGTCCTCTGGAACCACATCCATGTTGAGTGAGTCTGTGAACAGACTCCTGACATTTAGGCAGACTGCTTTCTAACTTGTGCCTCTACTATACTCCCTGTTATGAGCTCTTTTCCCTTTGTCTTTCTCCTCCCTTGTGTCCTGATTTTCCTGATCTCTGCTGGCTTTATTAACTGCCCTCCTCTGGCACCCTTACTTAACTTGTTATGGAACCCGTGTTAGCTGCTTTCATCCATACTTCACCTAGACCCATTTAAGAGGGAGTCCTAGCTAGGTTATGCTTTTTTCTCTCTGCCTTCTGTGTATCCTCCAAACTCAGTCCCCCCCCGTTTTTTAAATGTCCGCCTACATAGACATCAACCTTCTGCTCAAGTGCAGTGGTCCCATTACTAGAGCTTTGCAGAACATAAAATTCCAGTTGCAATATGCCCCCAGAATGACCATTCCATTTCTGTGGAATTCTTTGGAATTTGCACAAAATTGCCATAGAACTTCACCAAATTTTAAATTTCAGTTATGATGTTCTAGTTTTAAAAGTATACATCCGCTTCACATCACATTTGGTATGTAGGCAGTTTATAACAGCTTGCATAACTGTACCAAACGTCAGAGGCCTAGGTTTAAAGTGGGTGGGGTTATGGTTGGCCAAACATTTAATCAAAAATAAATTTTCAGTTATTTTAACCTAATTTTAAAATGTCAGTACAGTGTCATCAATTCCAACCTGAATGGAGCATATTCAGTATAAGTATAAGCATCACGCCCAATGAATTGTTGATCCAGGGAGCCTGATATAAATGTAAGTCTGGGACTTAGAGGTACTCAAAAAGATGTAGTGGTCGAAAACAATGCCTGGGGATGCAGGAAGGAAGGATTCTGGCTATTCCAATGGAATAGGTTGATAGGAAAAGGAGTCAGTGACTTATGTTTTGATAGATTTTGTAACTGTAAAGAACAAAGGGTATATCAGTGGGATCAGTAGTTTTAATGAATTAATCTGGCTATGCTAACGGGGGGGTGGTGTGGCAAATGGTCACCTAGAGACGAACAGCAGGACTGCAAAAAACTCAGCCCAGGTGATTAAATGAAGTAACGATATGTGCATTGTGAATGATAAATTACATAAAAGAATTCTGAATGCTTCATCTATATGCTACCATAAATGTTACCAATAATTGTTATTATTTTTTTTCCACTGTAAATTTAAAACTGCTAAATGAATTTATCTAGCTGCATTAGACACCAGGATATTGACATCAGATATGCATGTCAAATGTTAAGTTTATGCCTGCAAGAGCAGAGAAGTTAAAAACCTCCACATTTTTGAGAGTTTTGACACAAAAATTTGCAAAAATTTACACAGTAACATTTTGAACCCCTGTAACTTAAAAATCTCTAACCAGTTCTCTCCATGATCAGATGATTCTATAACCATTACAAAAAGATTATTAGTGCTAATTTACACATGTCTAGTTCCAAAGGTGCCTGAGCTGCAGTATAAGATTTTTCATGAATTTTCCTGCAAAAGATAAAATGACAGTCTTTGAGCACATATCATTTTGAGAGGATGCATCATAATGTCATGAAATCTGGCACATTGTTAGAACATCTATCATCATGTAATTGTGCCAAATGTATGATTTCTGAACCAATACACAGCTAAGAATATGCAGATAAAAATGTTAATGACATTTTCCACAAAAAAAATGACAGATTTTGAGCACTGATAAGTCTGAGGCTATCCATCCTTATTTTATGATATTAGGCATGATGCCTCCTACAAAGTAATCATGTCAAAATGTAGAGCTCTACCTTACATGATGGCTGTGTGATGAGCAAATTAACACATTTTTAAAATTTCACAAAAGACATGTCATCAAAATTCAGTCAATTCAGAATTTTCTCATTTCACGCAGCTCTACCTATCACCATGAAAGAGCCTCCTGTCCCAGAAGCTAATGAGTCTGCCAGAAAATGGTACCTCTCCATCTGACGCCAGCCCTTTAACCACCCATTAAATTCCTCATAATCCTCCATTCTTATCCTATCCTTCCAATGCCCCCTACTCCACACAGGGAGGACCTCAAAAAAGCAATGGAAATGGACTGTACCTTCAATCTGTCACCCAGCCTTTAAAAGGTTATGCTTCCTTGTTTCAATCAGCTGCTTTGCCAGATCAGTGGTAGCTAAGGGTACCAGCATCCTGAGCACCCCTTCCCCTCTTCTAAAATGCTTCCTATCCTATCTCTATGCCAGATGATAATGGTCCTGGAAGGCATCTGACCACCCTGCCCCCTTTCCCTCTCCCTCATCACCTTTCCCACCCCTTTAATTATAGAGTCCTCTACTACAAATATACTACTTGCTGCCTTCATTCTGTTCTCTCCTCTGGGTGTCACCTGGTTATCTGGTTCACCCTTCCCAACCAACCCCTTGGGCAGTTGTGGTGGTGGGGGTCTGTGGGTACCAGCCCAGCTGGTGACACAGTATAGATGTCTCTTCATGTGCTGCTTCCAGTTGTGACTGCAGCTCCAGGAATATCCTATATATGTGCAGTGACCCACTCTTATGTGTATAGTCAGGGATATTAGCACCCCACAGTCCCTGAAAATTTAACTTTATGTTTTTTAACCAGGAGAGACACACTAAGCTGGAAGCATGTTTACAGGTGTGACCTGGGAGCAGAAGGAAGTTAAGTGACTTGCTCAGGATCACACAGTATTCAAGTGGTGGATGTGGGATTCAAACCCAGGTCTCTAGGTCTGTAGTTCAGAGCCTTAAACCACTGCATTATACTGCCTCTGACTCCACTCAGCTCCTATGCTAAATACTACCTGATGTTACTCCTTCTAGAAGGGCAGTAGGTGTTGTGGGTCATCCTGGAAACTGGTACTGGGGATAATGTCCATAAAAGAGTGATATGCAGACCTCCAGCACAGGTAGAAGAGTTGGATAAGGCACTTGGGGAAGTCATTATGAGGATGGCAAGTAGCGTTGTGGTGATGCTGTTTGGTGAATTTAGTCTGCCAGATGTGGATTGGAGACTTTTAGTTGTAGCTTGGACAAGGAGCAGGGCCATCCTTGACTCCCTTCATGGGGCTTTTCTTATGCTGCTAGTGAAGGATCCCACTAGAGACAGGGCAGTCATGTACCTGGTGCTTAAAAACAGGGATAGCATTGCAGCCATCACAGTGGGAAATCCCCCAGGTAACAGTGATCACTGCACAGTGTGGTTTAACATTAAGACAGGAACAGATGAAAAACACATGAAGACAAGAGTCCTGCACTTTTGGAGGGCAGATTTTAAAGAAACAAGAGACTGCCTCAGAAACTATCTCATGGGGATGATTGCCAGGGAGGGGTACAGGCCCAATGGTTAAAAATAAGGGAGGGCATAATTAATGCAACCAACCTATGTGTGAAGGAACAGAGCAAATGTAGAAGTGAAAAAAGACTGTTATGGTTGTCTAGGGAAGTGGTCAATGTGGTTAGGGGAAAAAGGGTGGCACTGAGAAGATATAAGGAAACACAGAGGGAGGAAGACAGAGAGGTATACCTAACAAATAAAACAGAGGGAAGAAGGAAAGGCAGTAAGTGAAGCAAAGGTGCAGACAGAGTAAAGATAGTCAAAGGGGTAGCTAAACAGGATAAGACTTCCTCAGGGACATAAGTGAGACAAGAGAAGCAAGGGGAGGGATACTAAGGATAATCAGGGTGATAAAAGGAGACTGTGTAGAAGAGAATAAATAAAAAGCAGACATCCTGAACAGGTAGTTCTGCTCAGTTTTCACAGTGTTTGGGGGAGCAGACTACCAGGAAAAGGCAGGAACAATTGGGAGTGACTGACACAAGAGTACAAAAGGAACATAGAGAGATGCTAGCTACCTCACTGATGGTCTTATTCAATGGTTCACTGGAAACAGGCATGGTTTCAGAGAACTGGATGACAGCAGACATGGTCCCTTTCTATAAGGGCAACAGCAGGGAGAGGCTAGCAACTATAGGCCAGTCAGTCTCATATCAGTGACAGGGAAATTAATTGAAACCCTGCTAAAGGAGAGAATAGTAGAGTATCATGAATACAATGTACTATAAGACCAAAAGCAGCATGGATTCATATCAGGGGGTTATGTCAGATTAACCTTATTGATTTCTTTGACTGGGTGACCAGGAAAATAGATCAGGGGAGGGCAGTGGATGTGGCCTATCTGGACTTTAGTAAGGCCTTCATCCCTGTGCCACACAGAAGTCTGATAAAGGAATTGAGCAGCCCTGGAATCTGATCCAAAGTTGTGAATTAGGTGAGGAACTGGTTAAGGGATAGGTGACACAGGGTGGTGGTTAATGGCACTTACTCTAGTGAAGGGAAAGGAATCTACAATGCCAGGTTAACAAAAAGTTTGTCTACCAACTTTATAGCAAAACCTTTATGTCAACCCCATTTGTGGTCAGCACAAAGGTGGTCATGGCCTCCCATATTTTCTTTGGGGGGGGCTTCATCCCCAAATCCCCAAGCAGGGCCTGTGACCCCTGTACCCCTCAATTAAAATAGTCAACTCTGAATCAGAGCTGATTAGGAGAGGGGGTGCAAGACCCCCAGAAAACAGTACTGGGGTCCAGCGCTGACACTACAGTGACTTTGTGCTGTTGTCACTGTAGTGTCAATCACTGTTGACTTGTCACTGTGGGGGGTGTATACCAGGGAGAGTGACTTGTGAGGTACCGCAGGGCTCAATATTGAAACCAGCCCTCTTCAATGTCTTTATAACTGACATTGCAGAAGAGCCTTTTTGTAGAGGCAGGGTTGAAAGAATGGTTAGGGACCTTGGGGAACTCAAGATGTGGAGAAGAGCATGGTTTTCTAGGGTTCAGTGCTAAAAAGTGCAAAATTGAGCACCTAGGGCATATGAACCCTGAAGTCATGTGTTAGATGGGAGGAAGTATTAATAGCCACTAATCATGAAATGGACCTTGAGGTTATCATATCTGATGACCTAAAAGAGGGAAGTACTATGTCATGGAAAGAGTGGTGGAGAGATGAAAACAGTAGGGGCTTCAAACATGCAAGGGATAGACATGCAAGAATATTAGTAAATAGGCAGATAGGAAGGAGGATCTCTGTAGACTAGTTAGGGTCTGTGGAGACAGACTATTCAGGGACCATTTGGGCACACTGGCTGTGTCAAGCTGTCCTTTTCTGCCAACCATTTCCATGTTTCTATTTCCTCTGTGGTCCACACCACACAGGGCACTACATAATAAGGCACAGAAGTGAAAAGGTAAATCAATATTCTTTTCTAGTGATTAGCAATTCTGCCATCTTATATGTACAGAATATCAGGTTGTTTTTGCCCCCTTTTATGATACTAACTATACAATATTGTTTTGGAAACAGAACATTTTCATGAGTAGACATAAAATGAAGAATTTGAGATATGCTCCTACAACATTAATGTATGTCAGTTTAGCAAAAATCCAGTTATGAAAAATTAATGAAAAAATTAACTTCACTTGCACAACAATGGCATTTTATTTTCTAAAAAAGTTAAACATTGCAAATTCCTACTACAGCCACCTAGCACAGAACCATCTTTTGGTCAAATGCTAATTAACCTGAAAGTTTCAGTTTTCAGCACATATCCAGTTGTATGAGCTTAAGAAAGTCTTGTGATTCCCAAGCCTGTACCACCCCCCTCCTGCCACAATCTTTGTGAAATAAATTACTCATGAGGGACAATGGCTCCCAAATCAGAGCAAGATTTGATTAGTGTAAGCTCACCTATGATACAACCTGTACTGAAGCTACAATTTGTGGAGGCTATGGTTTCTGTTGAGGATGTTCGGACTGCTGTCTCAGCGGTAGGTAAAGAACTGGGAAGGGGCATCTCTTTCCCAGTGGTTTCCATGCTGCCTATTTTTATGGCAGATTATGTGAAAGAGGGAGGAACTGGCTCAGCAATAAGTAGAGAACTGGGAAATGATGCCTGTTTGCCGGCAGTATCCAGATTGGCTATTGTAGTGGCAGACTCGGAGAAAGAGCAAGGAACTCAGTTGAAAAATGGAGAATGCAGTTCAGGACCTATAGCAGTGACTCCATGGTGAGATAGCGGTTGAGGTGATGGAGACCCTGTAGCCCAAGACAGTGGTAACAAAATATGGTCTGGCTCACCTTCTATGGAACTGGCTGTGGCAGTAGCAGACTGGGAGAAGGAAAAAACAGGTTTGGCTCTGACTTTGGCTTTGGACAAATGGCTAAGGGGTGCTCACCACATTTCATCAACTGTTATTAACAAACTCGGGCCAGAACCAATAGGGCTGCAGCTGAGGAATTTTGGGTAAAAATATTGAACATTTGCTTTGTAATATTTATGCACCAAATTTTCAACATATCCTTGATAAGATTCTGCACAGCATTAAAGTAGTCACCAGAAATACTGAAAGTAGTTAGGTAAAAAACTAAAATATCAGTGGTAAGCAAATCACCATTACAATCCTGAGTGAACTATATATACTACATACAGGCTGTGAAACAGTGACATAAATCTTGAAAAAGACTTGTATGAGGAACTAATGCAAGAAGCTGACTCAGAAGACTTGGTAAACATGGATGATTTTTAACTATCCAAATATCTGCTGGGATGATTCTGTTATAAACAATTCCAACAGTATATTTATAAATACTCTCTCAGAGAACCAAGTTACTCAACTGATATCGGTATCTACACGAAAATAAAATAAACTTGATTTTAACTAACATACTATCCAAAATTATAAGTTGAGTAGTTAGAGAATCACTGAGGAACTGTGAGCATAACATGGTCCAATTAAAACTGACTAAATACTGCACTGCACTACTTGGAATAACTATATCTTACATTTACTGAAAGGCACATTTTGATGCCATTAAACTAGTTCTGAGCAAGGTAAACTGGGACACTGAATTTAATAGCATACCTGTAGAGCAAAAGTGGAACAAATTCAAAAACATTCTCCTGGACCTCTAATCGAAGTATGTTTCAAAATACAGTATAACTGTTAGACTACAATGGTGAGAAACCATTGTGGTTTACTTCAAAAATACATAGATTTATCACAGTATAGAATAAACAGTATCACATCATGAAAAACTCAAATACAGACACTTATAAAAGTAAGTATACAAGTAATTTAATACAGCCACATAAAAGTAAGTAGTGTAAATAAGCATTTGTCAATGCCGAATGTTGTCCTGCTGGCATTGGCAGTGCCGGAGTTAGAGATGCATAATAGGAATGGCAGTGAAGTACTGAAGTAATGCCAACCCCACCCCTACCCTGTAGAGACCGATGGGCATTGGGGTGTGCCTTTGGATTGTAAGCTATAACACTCATGCCATTGTACCTCACCCTACCCTGTGGGCTCTGACAAGTGTTGTGGTGTGCTTTGGGGTCTTTGGGGATTATACTTACCCCATTCCATAAGACAGTACACTGAGGTAGGTGCAGTATAGGAGAATGGGGTGAACTTTGTGGCCGAACAGTGCAAGGCACACCATGATGCCTGTCACTGGCTGCAAAGTGGGGGTGGGGGTGGAATGGCATAAGCATTACAGCCGATGATCCCAAGGCACACCCCTGATGCCTGTCAGTCTGTACAGGGTGAGGTGCTACAGTTGGAAACCAGAACACCATAGGCATGTGTTGGTATTTTCACTCCAAATTTTCAACAAGGGCTGTTTGTGAGCCCACCTCATGAAAAGCGACACTATCAGTTTGTTAGCTGAAAGGTGGTTTTGCACAGTGGCAATGCCATTTGGCGACACAGGGATGAAAACACATTTTGGGCAGTATGTGGAAAATGACAACTGTACTGTTCATGAGGATGTGTAAAACATGCGAACATATGAAATTTGCCAGCAGATAAAGGCCTAGAGGTCTATCAAGTCTGCTCAAATGTGCAGCTAGCACCCCTTATTCTGCAGCTGCCCCTCCCTTCCACCCTTCCCCTTCATTAACCCTCCCCCTTGTCCTGTCCCATCCCCTTTTGAAGCAGTCCACTGTTCTACTGCATACCACTTCTGCAGGTAACGCATTCCACCCAGCCACCACCCTCTCTGTAAAAAAGTGTCTCCTCATCTCCCTCCTGAACCTTCCTCCCTCCAGTCTCATATCATGGCCCCTGGTGGCCCTCCCCTCCCTTACTTTGAACAGCCCCCCTGTAACCATCTTGTTTATTCCTTTCATGTATTTAAAGGTTTCAATCATGTCACCCCTGTCCCTCCTTTCCTCCAGTGAGTACATGTTCAACTCCTTCAACCTCCTCTCGTATGATAAGTCCCCCAGCCCCTTGATCATCTTTGTTGCCCTGTGCTGTACCCCCTCCAGTAACTTAATGTCCCTCTTCAGATACGGGTGCCAGTACTGCACGCAGTACTCCAGGTGTGGTCTAACTAATGACCTATACAGTGGCAGAATCACCTCCTCCTCCTCGAGGATATACCCCTTGTAATACAACCTGCTAGCACCGATGACCCTAACGCACCCCGAAGTAAGGTGTGGCTGGGGTGTCCAAGATGGGGTTTCAAACCCCTATCACCAAATTTCCTCACTTTTGTCACTGTGGAACAACCCTAAATAATGCATTAAACAGAGTTTTTTGCCTCTAATTTCCCTTCGTTTTGAGAATGATGACGAGAAATAGTGAATGTAATGCAGTGGTGGGAGCACAGGGCCCTTCAGGCCCCACGCTCCTGCCATGTGATGTCTTGTGACATAGTAACAGGAACAACAACGCAAACAGAAGTGCGAACAGTGGCACATATGGTAACGCAAACGTAAATGGTAAAGGAAATGTTAATAGAAATGCAAGCGCAAAGTGACGCTGAAGCAAACAGTGATGCAAACGGACATTGAAGCACTTATCAAAATGCAACTGGTAATGCAAACAGTGATGGCAGTCATATTTTAAATGGAAACATTAAGTGACACAGCAAAAAGAACACGAAAGGGAACAGAAACGGAAACACAAACACAATGCAAAGGTAAACGCAAACCATAATGCGCACAGGCACGGTACCGCAATTGTAAATGCAAATAGTAAAGTTAATATGAAGAATGACGCCAAAGGAAAGAGAAATGGAAACAGGAACAGAAGCGCCTACAGAAACACAAACCGAAATGCACACGGGCACAGTACCACAATTGTAAAAGCAAATGGTAACAGTAACAGCAACAATAACAGCAGAGGAAACAGAAGCGCAAAAGGAAATGCAAGCACATATGGAAACGCAAACCATAATATGCACGGGCACAGTAATACAATTGCAAACACAAATGGTATCAGTAACAGCAAGGAAGACACAAAATGAAAGAGAAATGGAAAGGAAAACGAAAGGACTGCTGGAAACGCAAATGGCAATGCTCACGGTGAAGCAAACAAAAACACAAACAGAAACAGTAGTGGAAACACAAATGGTAACTGTAACAAAAATGCAAGTGCGAATGACAACGTAAAGAGTAACGCACACGGTGACGTACATGGGAATGGTAATGCAAACGGGGACATAAACGCAAGTGGAAACAGTAACTGTAACAGTAACAGAAGTGCATACCCTGTTTTTGTCAAACAGGTGCATACAGAAACACAGTGTGTACAAAGAATGTATGCATTGTAATGGGGATCGAAGCTTAAAACGAGCATTGGAAGTACTTAATTGATAATATCTCAGCAACCGCACTACATAGAAAAAAAATTTAAATTTCACAAAAATGTTGATATTCCTGGCTAGGATTTTGCTATTACATAGCCTATCAGGCTATTCAACTCGCAACAAAAAATCTATCTCACATCATTTTCAAGATACGAGCCCTGAAAGGCACTTCGTACGTCACCATGTTAGTCTATGGGAAAAAACACCAAATTTGGAGTACCGTAACTTTGCAGCCATGCAATATTTTTTCACCAAGCCACCAAAAGGCACATCTGTGAGATGTTGGCTGCCATCATTCCAAATTTCAGCCCAAAAGACCAAACCATTTGTTTGCAGCAGGGTGGCAAAGAATTCCTGTCATTTTGGTCATAGTCTGAAAAGTAGTGCCGCAATTTGCGACACCCTTCGCAAAAATTTGTGAAAGTGTCGTGCTTGCGACACCACTGTTTCCAGAAATTTGAAAAACATATTTCTGGGGTGTCTAACCCCAAAATAAAGACTTGGCTAGCATCCTCAGGGTCTGACTAGGTGAACACAAAAATAATTGTGTCCCTAGAGGGTCCCAAATTTAAATGTCAAGCATTTTTCTGATCACCAAGTGAAAACAAAATGGTGGATTTGTGACACTACTACGGACATTTGTGACACTAAAAAGTGCATTTGCAAAAGTGTTGAATATTTTAATTTTTCCCATTGACTTGTAATGGGAACTTGTTTTTTGAGTAAGTTTTGAACCGTTCAATATTTTTCCAAAAGGCACATTGGGAACCCTGGCTGCATGTTCCCTGAAGTTTTTGGACCGGTCGCAAAAACCATGCGATCTGTAGGCAAGAGCAAAGAAATTGCAAAAAAGCATAATTGTGCAATTGATTGTTGCTTAATAACTTCGCAGCTGTATATCCGACTGGTACGAAACTTGGCAGATCCCAAGATCTACCATGCTACTCAACCCTAACTATGGTAGCACTACTGTGCTACCATAATATACATAGTTATGCAATAGATGTGGAACCAAAATCAATTGCATAAATCCATTTATATCCACATATGTGGTATAAATCTAAGCACCTTAAATTTATCCCACATATGTGGGATAAACACAAAATGTCAATCACAGGCATTCTACCAGGTCTAAATTCTGCCAACCACACAGTTGGCACACATCAACTGCAATCAACACTAGCACAGCCACTAAATCAACCACCTGCACAACCCCTGGTGCAGTCAAAAAAAACAGCATGCAGACCACACTTGATGGTCCTACAGTAATATTGCAAGCACCACCACAACTATTTTCTTCATAGAAAACACACTTTTTTCATCATAAAACTACAAAAACTCCTTCAACTTCATGACTGCTGATTTCAAAGACTTTTTTGACCGCAAGTATCACAGGAAACAACCCACCAGCACTTGAGAAACAATGGCAACACAGGAAACTATCACAGAATTTCAAATGGAGCTAACGCAGATATTAACACAATTTGAAGAAGAAAGTGAATCTGTACTAGAACCCCAAGAATTAGGTGAGTTACAACAAACAGAAATACAGGAAGAACCAAAACCCAGTACTAGCACCGCAGACCACATGGATGAAGATGCCATACAAAAATATATCCAGGCAGGCAAAAACTCCAACACACTGAAAAAGACTAACATCGATGTCCCTACCTTTCAAAAATACTTAAAAGAGAAACACAATATAGACACTGCCCTTGAAAGCATTACAGCGGCAAACCTGGATTAATTACTGGCTACCTTCTTCATGCAATGCACCAAAAAACATGGAACTCCTTATGAGCCCTTAACACTACATGCCACATTCCAGAGTCTTGAAAGATATTTAAAAGGGAAACGCTATCCAGAATCTCTATCAACATCACCTGCATTCCTCATAACCAGAGAAGTGCTGCAGTGTAAACAAAAACATCTCAAAAGTTATGGCAAGGGCAACAAACCAAAGGCTAAAGATGACTTGACAGATTCCCTAATCAATAAACTGTATGAAACTCATCAACTAGGCCCACACAACCCTCACAGCTTACTCAATACCAAATGGTTAATAGTTAGCCTATACTTTGGCATCAGAGGCATAAGTGAAATGAGGGCAGTCGAATGGGGGGACATTATTGTGCAAAAAGATGAAAATGGACTATCCTACCTGCTGTACACCTGTGAAAGTCAAACAAAAACTAGACAAGGCTCCAACCCAAAAGAATGTAGAAAAATAAAGCCACGGGTATATGAAGTACAACAAGATCCTAACAGATGCCCAGTCCCTAACTACAAACTCTACAGTACCTACAGGCCCAGCCAAAGTAACCACCCAGAAGCACCTTTTTTCTTGGCTATCAACAACATACAAACATCAAAGGTCTAAAAATGGTTTAAAAATCAGCCTGTGGGAATTAATAAGCTCTCCACTATTGTCAAAAACATGGTTACCAATGCAAGCATGCAAACCAATAAAAGCCTAACTAACCATTTGGTACGAAAGCACCTCATACAAAAATTATTGGACAGTGGGATTCCACCTACCGAAATCATACAGATTTCAGGCCATAAACAGCTGCAAAGCCTGAACGAATACTCAGAGCTCAACAACTCCAAACAACAGCAAATAAGCACCTTGCTAAGTGGCAATCAGGTTCCACAGCCCAAGCCTTCCTGCCAACAAGAACTGATCACTGTGCCCACAAACTACAAAGACCTACTGGGAACATGCATCAACAACCTCACCATACATGCAAAGCAAGTGACCTTCAATATCATACAAGGTAAGCATCATTACACTACCTACAAAAGTCACACAAAAGTACAAAATAAAACCCCTCCTCCCACCCAATACCCACCCATCACCACCACTTCCACCCTTCCAAACACCACCCCACATTACTACACATTGCAAACCAAACTTATAATCCTCTTTTTTTCTCCCCCCCCCCACACCTGCAGGTAACAAGTATGACAGCTATGGCAAAAATAGACCAATGGTCTTAGATACTGACAGTGACTCTGAATAAACTTCCAAACCACCATATACTCTGTATAACAAAAATGTCAAAAACCTGTAAAACTGAATAGAAGATCTGATTACAGCATGGAAAAAGATCTGAAAGTAATTGAACAGTCCTGGAGAAAAAAAAAATGCAAAAGCAGAAAGAAGATCTGTGCATACCTGAACATTCCTTTGTAAAATACTGTAGAAATGGGGGAAAAAACACCTCAGAATAAATAGACCCTCCAAGAAAAAAAGGCTGTCAAAGCAGAAAAAATATCTAACAATAACTAGACCTTCCTTGTTTTAAACCTGCAAACACCTAAAAAAAAAAACCTCTGACCAGCATCATCTTTGGAATACCGGAAAGGCGATCTGAATCAGAAGACAGAAAATAAAAAAAAAATACATTCTCCACAGTAAAAGGACTCTATAAAACCCAATGGACTAGAACACAGACCTAAACTTATCCCTCACCCCACTTCCCTTACCCCACCCCAACCCCCATACCCCAATGTTCTTGAAAAGTGTTGTTTTCTGAAAATAAATTGTTTACTGCAAGTTTAAAAAGTCTTATAAACCCATTCACTGTTCAAAACTATTGCAATTCTCCTGTTTACAAAAAGCACAAATGTTCTTCTTCTCTTTCCTCTGTAATAAATTTTGCAAAAACTTACATTCTCACTCTTTATTCCTTGCAAATGACCACACCAAACTAGGGCATACAAAAAAAAACAACTGTAAAAATTGACTTTTCACAGTCTTAATCCAAAGGTACTTCAATAAATCCAGAAGAATACCATCCAGGACCAAATCGTCACCAGCTCACACCCCCCCAAAAAAGCAATAAATCCATCAACACCAGAAAACAAGCATCCAAAGAAGACAGCAATCCTAAAACTCCAAATGTGCAACAAATCATCCTGTGAAGTCCATCGACGAAAAAAAACACCACACCATGACCTTCACCACTGAAATCCACAGCCTCCTCCTTGAAGTGTTCCCCAGACCCACTGACTGACGCTCGAGTACTCTGACTCCCACAACAACACTACATTCCCCTGCAGCACAAATGACAAACTCCCACTCTCCAGAAGGCTGCCACATTGAACACTCAAGCAGGACATCCTCCTAGAACTCCTCCCTACCGAAACTGTGCCACAAACCTCAACGATGTCCACCAACCAATCACAAAGCATACTCACCACACATACATCCAATCACATCAACTCACAGACACATCAATCACTCCAACCCTCTCACTCCAACACAATCCCCTCCAGCCAATCAAACAATCAAAACCACTTTCCCACATTACCTCTGCCAATAAAATCACTCCAACCACCCTCCAATCACTGCACCAGCCAATCAAAGCCTACAACAACACACCCATTCACAAAGCAAGCAATTCAGTGGAGTATTACCACTAAAACAAAATAGTCCTCAATCCAAAAACAATAAAAAAAGCAAACTTCAACCACAAACACAGCCAAAACCACCACAAAACCCACTGCATAAATTGCACATGTGACAGGGGACCGTGGGATAAACTAGTTATTTTCACATGTCCCCGGTGACCTCGAGTAAATCACTCATGGCTCCGCTACACTTCACCACTCGTGAGGTTACCCGAGGTCACTGGGAACTTGTGAAATTAACTAGTTTATCCCATGGTCCACCATCACATTTTATAGATAGATAGATAGATAGATAGATAGATAGATAGATAGATAGATAGGTATAGATATGTCTAGATAGTCAGTGTCAGTGGCTCAGTAGGTAGCACATTCACCTCTGAGGCCGGGAGATCAGAGGGCTGTGGGTTCAGTTCCCACATCTGGCACTTGGGTTAATAGCCCAGTACTGACACTGTAGTGCAGCATGAGAGGGTTGCTGCACTTCTGAGGTGCCGTCTTTCGGATGAGATGTTAAACCGAGGTCCCATCTGCCTGGATTGGTGGTAGTTCAGGTGGATGTTAAAGATCCCATGGCACTTATCGAAGAGAGTAGGGAATTTTTTATTGACAAAACTTAAAAAAAAAGGAAATCAAGAAACAATGTTAATTCACAATGTATACAAAAAGAATTTGCCAATAAAGAAAAACAAAAGAAATGTGTAAAAAGAAAAGCAATGATAAAGAAACAACCCAAAGTCAGTTAGTGCATCTTAGTAAAGAAACAAAATGATAAAATAAATTATAAAGAAAATATGAATTCATGTGACAGGAACATCATTGTCTGTCACCCATGGAAAATTCCTCCAATTCAACCTTAATAGAGCACGGTTATATATTCCGGCTTCATATTTATAAATAATTAACAATTCTGAGTGTTTTTTCTGTAAAAGTTCCATATAAAAAGATCCTTCTGCTGTAAAGTAAAAAGACACTTACTTTGCCAAATAAACCACTTAAATACTGCGAAAAGAACATGCAATGTACTAGTGTCCCATTTACTCCAATCTGGAGTATATGAACCATAAATCAGAATTCCATAATTTACATTTTCGAATACTGGTTCTTTCCAAACATTAGCAACATAACTCCAAAAATTGGAAATATATGGACATAAAAAGTATAAATGCTGCATAGTCTCAAATGCTTGAAAGCAACCAGGACGAGAACAGTTACGGTCCTGTAACTGTTTATGAAATTGATTACCCTTAACATTAAGCCTGTCATGACCACACAACCAGGTAACGTCCCATAATTTAGGAGGAATACATTTATTAGCTATTAAACCCTGTAGGAACAAAAGCTGCTCATCTGGACATTTTGGAAATGTAATTAGTTCAAAAAAATGTGAATCAAGAACAGACTGATATAAAAATTGTTTTTGTTTAGAGAGTAACCAATCACTGGGTATATTCCACTGTCGTAATTTAAGAAAAGTCTCACGCTGATAGGGATTCACAGTGGCAAGTGCACTAAGATGGCCTAAATGGCCATCCACCTAATCTTGATATCAAGTCCCTATTGCTTGCCGAAAGAGACCTGTCCATAATTTAGGAAGATGTTTTAATAATGGTGGGAAATTAGAAAAAAAGAATTGACAATAAAAAAGCAGTAAGGGATTTATCATGTTCAAACCACCCTGAGATACAGGCAAATAAAGAATATTACACTTAATAGGATTAAGGCAGCTACCCCAGACAGCTTGAAAAAAAATGCTAAATAGAGTTGCTTCCCTTTGTTTAGGCGGGGGAAAAATATTACTTAAAAATAAAAATAGAGGTAGTAAATATGTCCGTATCATATAGATACGTTTAAGCTTGGAAAACTGCCATTTATTCCAATTCTATACCATAATTCTGCCTTTTTCAAGTTGTATATCCCAATTGTGGATAGCCTGGGTAGGAGAACCAAAAACTATACCCCAAATTCATATGGGGTGTAACGTTAAACTTATATCACATACATCAGCCCAGGAAGGGGTACCCCCACCCAAATTATACCCAAGGCATTTGGGTTTATTTAAAGATGTACCAGAAAGGCAGCCAAAAGAATTACACATGTTAACAACTGAGTTAACTGAAGAAACAGTAGAGGTGCAAATACAAATATCACCTGCATAAGCAAGAGCTGAAAAAGGAAGTAATACTCCTGGAACAGTGATAGGAGGTAGTAATTTATTTAAAGTACGTATCAATGGATCTATACTAAACACATATAATAGAGGGCTAGCTGGACAACCCTGCCTTACTCCCCATTTTACTGGAAGCATAGGCCTGAGGTGTCCATTAACCAATGGAGACACTGTAGCGGACTTATAAAGTTTCCGTAACCAAAAAACAAAAATAGCAGGAATACCATAATGTTGTAAAGTAAGCCATAAAAAATCATGATTCACAGAATCAAAGGCTCTCTTTTGGTCTAATGACAAAACAAACCCAGGTAATCCAATCGTATGTGATCTATCAAAAATTTCTCATAGAAAGAGTAACTGATCAATTATGGATCTGTTTGGGATCGCACAGGACTGTGCAGAGGAAATTAAATGTTGGGATACTGTCAAAAGATGTGCATTCAAAATTTTCATTAACATTTTTAAATCAACATTTAATAGGCTGATTGGTCTCCAATTAGAAAGGAGCTTCTTATCACCTTTCTTATGTAGAAAAATTAAAATTCCCCCCTTCATTTCTTATGGAAATTCAGAATGCATTAACAGGTCATTATAAACATTGGCAAGTTCCTGTGACAACACAGCACTGATTAGTTTATAAAACTCCACAGTCAAACCATCTGTACCCGGTGCTTTATTGCGAGAAAGGGAATGAATGGCAGTGAGAACTTCCTGTGGTGTGAGAGGACTCACTAAACAAGATAATATAGATGGAGGGCAGTCCGGGACCTCTACATTATGTAGATAAGCCTGAGAAGAAACTAAATCAACAGACTGCTCTTTAAAGAGGGAAGCCGTGTAGGAAGTCACCTCCGACATCATATCATGTTGTGAAAATTTCTCCTGACCATCTCGCCCCATAAGACTGACAAAAACCTTTTTTCCCACCCTTTCCTTATTACCAAGAAAAGGACAAACAGTAGCAAAATTTCCCTGCATACCAAATTTCTGTTGAAAGTGCAAAACTGTTGATTGATGCTTATGAAAGGGTACCATTCTCTCCTTAATTATTTTTATTTGAGATGAAAAGTCATGTTTAGTGGTCTGGGCCATAGACATTAATTTCTGCATCTGCTTTCTGAGTTTTAAATAAGAAAAATAAGCTGTGGTACGCTGAGACTTCCCAAAAAATTTCAACAGTGAAATAGCATCTGTTTTAGTATCTATCCACCATAAAAGAGGATCCTCATACATCTCATATAGAGACTTTCTTGCTTGTGAAAAATATTGCAGATGTTGCAAAATGTCCTGATGCAGCAGCAGCTGAGAGTTAAGTCTCCAGAGGCCCCTACCAAAGGAGAATGCTACTGTAGACCCAACTGTTATGCACAAGGCACAATGATCAGAGAATTCCACCGGGGTTACCCACACCGAATTTAGTGGCAAAGTTTTATTAATAAAAAAATAAATCTAACCTGGTGGCCAGGGCTCCTTTATAAAAGGTAGGAACAGTAATCTCATGCAATCGAGCATATGCATCAACCAAACTCGCAGTCTAGACAACCTTAGCCAAACAGGACATGTCACAAAAAACCTTAGTGGTTTTAACCCCCTTACCCTTATCTTTATTAGACAAACCACAATTAAAATCACCCCCCCCCAGATAACATTAAAGGAGGTATGCAAATATGGTTGTATAAGCTGGAACAAATCAACCCTTGTTGCTTTGGTTTGAGGTGCATATACATTAATTAATCTAAAACACACCCCCTGAAGTATAATATCCAAAATTAATACCGACCTGGGACCAGATCAATTAATTTCAAAACTTTCACATCAAGCTCAAAAAGTATTGCCACCCCAGTACATTGTTCTAGTCCTAATGACCAATATGAAACCCCTGTATGCCACCGTTTTGAAGCACTAGAGATTTCGGTGACTGTATGTAATCGTGTATCCTGTAAAAAGAATACATTGCAATGTAAGGATTTAAAAAAAGAAAATAAAGCAGATCATTGTAACTGTTTTTTGTTGCTATTCACATTAAGTGAACAGAAAGTCAGTGAAGAAAGCATTCAGATAGTGGGAAACAATTTCATGGAGGCTTACGTTTATTTTTCTTCCCTTTCTTGGTAGCTGTGGAGATAGATTTAGGCAGGATAATTGAGGGTTGATCCCCTTCAGATTCCACTTCTAAAGGTTTTTCTAAGGGATCTGCCCCTGACTGGGAGGATTCAGATTCAGCATCTGATATATCTTGTGCAAGGAGAAGGGCATGGAAATGATTAGTTGTGGGAGTACTGACTAATTTAGGAACTTTTGAGGCTGACTGAGTATTATAGGACTTACGCCTCATTTCCCTTGAATGAAAAGACACTTCTTGAGGAAGCTGGGGGGGGCATGGACTGGGAGTCAAGAAGGATGGATGCCTGAGGTAGAGGGTCAGTTAGCAAAATTTCTGAGGAAATATCCAAAAGGGGGGGGAGTAGTATCAAAAGATTCCTGAACAACAACAGAAGTCTCCAAACCAGGTGATACCAAAGGAGGGGAAACTGAAGGTGGTGTGGATACTGTAGAGTGAGTGGCTCTTGAATGCTGTGCAATTGCGATCAGCAATCTCTGTTCTTCAGAGTCCTGTGGATCTGATTGCCGATGAGCTGCCTCAGGACAAGTAGCATAAGAGTGCCCAAGTGCATTACACAAGGAGCAAACTGCTATGTTTCTACAGTGTTCACTCACATGCCCCAAAGAATTACAAAGGGTACAATGCAAACGATCAAAGGCACTACTGATGTGACCTGATTTCCCACATCTATAGCAAGATTTAGGTTGACCTGCATAGAAAAGAACCCCTCTATCCTGCCCCAAGAAAACACAATTAGGAAGGTGCTGTAAACCATCCTCTGCAGAGCGTAGTAGAACCCTGATTCTCCAACCCCCTGTCCAGATATCCTCAGAATCAAAGATTGGTTCTGGGTATCCCAATACCATGCACCTTTGTTTCAACCAATAAACAAGATCCGTAACACTTACACCCTCATTTCTAAAAAGAACAGTAACGGTTTTATGTGCAGGTTTAGTAAGTGGAAAAACATCAAAAGGGGACCACAAAGGAGTCTGTCGTACTTTGTGATATTTAGTCCAAAATTTATCCAACCCATTATTTAGCTTAAAGCTAACATGAAAAGTCTTCTCCCCTGAAACATGTATTAAGGCATACATTTCTGTTGAAGTAAATTGCAAACTATCCTTCAATAATGCTTTTGCTATAAATTTCCTATCGGGAAAAACATCCATCCCTCCTTTGTAAACAAAACGAACCTGCATTATGTCTTTTAGCTGGGAAATTAGAAGAACGATAAAAGGAAGCATAAGAATGTGGTGAAGTTTGTTCTAGGCCAGGTATAGATCCTGGTGATGGGCCTGCAGGGGTTTCCTCAGAGGCCTGGTCATCTATGCACTCCACAGATGAAGAGGGCACCGGCCGAGGTGGAAGTTCTTCAGAAAAAGGCAAACCTCCCTGTAGTTTAAAACTAGATTCTGGGTTCTGCGTGAAAGACAGTTCGGGAGGAAGGGCTAGAGGTGAATTTGCAGTGTCCAAAGATTGGTCCCCCATAGGGTGGGCCTGATCAACCATACTGAGAGGTATAGAAGTAGTAGGTTTTGTGACCAGTGAAGTAGGCAGGTCAGTCCCCTTCATATTAACCCCTGAATAACAATTGGGGAAAAAACAGAGATCCATTTACCAGACTCCGGGAGCTGTGCCCAGCCCGCCGACGTCAGGGCTTTACTGACTGACCATGAAGCATCAGCATCTTCTACCTGGTCAGCCCAGGAGCGTTTTTGTTCAGAAGCAGTTTTTTTAGTCACAGATTTAAATACCCGCTGTTTAGCAGCAAAAGAAAAGACTGTAGTGCGCTGTTGGTCTGAGGCAGAAGAAGCATAAACAGTACCTGTGACTGACTTTCTGGGGCAAAAGGATTGCAGCATTGTAGCTGGAGCTGTGTTAGCTTGCAGGTTAGTTTCAGGTTTCTGCTGCATAATAACCTCGCTGTCAGTCTGTAATCCCTCAGCTGTCACAAAGATTCCTAATGGTGCTTCCACATTCCACTGCTTGTCAGGAGGCAAAGACTGCACCGAATGACAGGCAGTCAAATCCATTTGGTGTTCTGTAGAAAAATCTGAGGTTGGAAATAGATGCACAACCTTACTTTCTTGCAAAGCCGAAGTATCTATTAAACCTTCTGTGTCGGCAGATAAACCTGGTTCCGTAGGTGCTTCAAAAAAGATTTCTGACTCTGGATTCTCCAGTGTAGAAACAGTAGCTGGCCCCACAGCCTGCAGCATGTCTTGCTGCAACAAAGGCTGCTCGGCAACTGAGCCCTCCATCCTGACAGTCAGCAAGTCCCCCTACTGGCCAAACAGTAGGGGAATTTCCCCGGTGTCCTGGCCAAATTTCCCTCATGCACTAAAAATACCACCAACAGCTTAATCTGGTTCAAGGTCAGTTGGCATTCATCTGTATCTCCCTTCCCCCAGGTCGTGCCTGAAAATAGACAGGATTTGTCTAGTGCACTTACCTGGTCAACAAAAACTAAATAAATAAATAATATATCTGTGCCAGTGGTCACAGCGGAACATGGCACAGTCTGCCATGACCAAGATGGCCACCACATGCTTCTGTGCATGTGTGACCACTAGCGCATGCACAGTACATTACAGTGGCAATCTTGGACACAACAGACTGTGTGGTGTTCCATCGTGACTGCCGGTACTGTGAAATAGTGCAGTATTGCAGTCCATAGGGACAACCTGGGAAGACTGCTTCACAGATGTGCAGGCAGCTGTGATGCAATCCAGCATGTTGTTTATTCAGAAGGATTGGGGAAACCTTTTTTCTCAGTGGTCGTAAAAGGTCTGCAGGACTCCACCCACTGCAGCCCTAAAAATCAGAAATAAATGGCTGTTACTTTAAATGAGGGCCATTAACTGTGAAGCCTGTGTCTCAAAGGTTTGGGTTAAGTAGTCAAGGTGAGGCCCAAGCTTACAATAAATTACTACTAATATCCAGTCCCCCCCTTCCATGAGACAATCTGATTTAGGAGCAAAATGGGTTAATGATTGCATACCAAAAAATTGAGAAATAACCCCAAAAGTATTTACTGATGCTGTATGTTTGCTCAACCAAAGAAGGGAACAGAATAAATATGCCTAGAAAGTGGAAGATTTAAAGGGAAAGTCCCCTCAGCCATTTATTCTGTTTATCTCTGTAGTATGTAGTCATGCACAATGATTGCCTCTATTACACCCTTTTAACTTCATGATTTAAAATGTAAATGAATGTACTTATATCTGCTGTAAAAAGCTGCTTGACTGCATTGCAAAGGTCATGACCTGAGTCAGGTAAGGCACCTTGGAATGTTATGATGTTTTGGTGCTAAAGCATGCAGTAGCCACGCTGTATTAGTCAATGCTGTTGCTGTTCTCTGCAGACCCTATGTTCTTTTCACATCAGGGCAATTAGATTTAAGCAACCTCATTTATATTTAAATTAGGATGACATTAGGGGGATGGAAGTGAGAAAATTGTTAATGCCTACAGACTACACAGGTATAGAGAAAATAGGCTGATGGGCTTTCCCCTTTAAATCCAAATGTTCCAATTCCTGTTTTACTAAATCAGTGATGCTAAACAAGCAAATCTGAGTGTCAAGATGCTCAGTTGAGGGTACCATCAAAAATGATACAAGCAGTGGGCAATTGAAACAAAATTTACTCTGCTATAGGATGGAACAGTGTTGGTATCACTAAAATGGTGAATGCTTTTGTTTTACTCCACCATCAACTGGCCCCCTTCAGCCCTACCACTTCCACCCAGCCCTGTGATCCACCCCATTCATTCCCTTCCCTTTAGTTTCCCAATGGAGTTTAACTATGCTGAATTGACAACACTGTTGTTGAGGTTCGGCATAGCAAGATCCCCCCAACCCCCCATTAGGGAGGCTGCACCCCGCACCCCCTTCTAAAGATTATCAACTCTAAGTCAGAGTTGATTTGAAGGGGGCGGCAAAACATGGTGAAAGGGAGAAATTTCACCCTCACAGCAACAATTTTGAAACCTGTCAAAATTGTTGCTGTGAGATTTCACCATAAAAAATTCAATGTTCAGTCGGCACTCCCCCAATGGATGGTCCTCTATGGGAAGGGCCACCTGAAGGCTCACCCTTAAGCCTCTGAGCAGAGTTAAGTGTCACTTGGGGAGAGATAGTCCAGGCAGCAGTGCAGGATCTGCAATGGAGTGGCAGATGGCATCCAGCATGGTCACGGTATTTTCCCCTGTTTTTTCTGTCCTGGGAGGTGTGGCATGCAATGATGTTGGTTATGTCTACCCCACCTCCCTGAACTACCAAGTCCTGGCTATCAGACCCCTTGCCCCAAGAAGGGGCCAGTCAAGCACCAGTCACTGTACCACCCTTCTCCTTGGAGGAGGAGAACAATCCTTAGGATGTTCCATCCTCCTCCCCTTAGCCAGCACTCCAATAACCCCAACAACTCACTTCTGAATCTGGGTCATTGGGGTCATGAGCAGTAGCTCTATCATTGTGTCAGAGGGTCAGCTAACATGGTGAATGATATTAATCATCCAAAAAAGTGTCAAACCCTCATAAGCTGGTCCAGACAAATTTGTCAGCTGACAGTGATGCAAGTACAAGCTCTTCTGATTCATCTGAACTATCTGTTAATCTGGATTTAGCAGAAATTTCAGAAACAGAGAACTGTTACCTGTCATCATCTTGAGCTGAACAAATCTTAAGTCAAATACAAATAAATCAATAAAAAAGTGGAAAGGATGGCAATTTTGGAAGAAAAATTGATAATTTTCAGTCAGCTATAGATCATCTGCTTTATAAAAATAAGGAAAGAAAATTTGAATTATGTCAACTCTGCAAATAATTTCCACATTGTAGGATAAAGACTTTCCTATGACAAGACAATTGAACATGCTGGAACAGTCAAATAAAGACCTCAAAGCAAAGCTAATTGACTTTGAGTTGAGGTCTGGACAGAAGAAAATTCAGATCCTAGGGGTGCTAGAGTCCTAGGATAATGGCAGGCCACCTTAGAGAAACACTGGTTCAAGTGATGGCAGCATATATGGAGATCAATTCTGGGAATGTAAACATGGAAGTGAATAGAGTCCATAGAACAGATAGATCACATTCAACTATGCAAGGTCCACTGAGACCCATTATTGTGAAATTTGTTAAGTCTGATGACGGAAACAAATTCATGAATAAAGTCTACAAAAAGAAGAAAAATTTCCTTAATAGGAGCTTTGATTTCTATTTTCAGCATTCTTCACCTGGACTTGGTGTTGAAGAGAAAAAAATGTGGTCTTCTACAGAACAAACCATGGCAAAATAGCTACAAAGTGACTATGATTTTCCATGATAAAATGAAGGTGGTACAGTAGTTGAGGATATGCAATACACTTATGAAACACTGAAATAAGCAGAGAAAGACCTATGGAACAAACTTCCAAACTTGCTTCAATCAAATCAATAGCAGAAACTATTAGCTTGTTCATTTAAATTGTTTACAAATACAGTTGCAGCCAAAGACATGGCCAGATATTTCTTTAAGTGATATCTCTAGAGAAATTCTTTGCTTGCCAGCAGTATCACTGTGGGCCACCCAAGAGAATCTTTTTAGGTATATTGCACAACCTCTGTAAGTATTGAAAGAAATCTATATCTGCAACTGTATTGTACTTCATGAAAACTGGTGGGCTGCGAAGTCAGGAAGGGTGAAAACAATGGAGACAGTAAAATTTTCTCCACAGGCCACCCATGTGGGCAGTGAAATATCACAGAATTAATAGCACTTAGTTTTCCCTAAAACAGGGACTGTTGGAGGTTTAAGTTGGGAAGTGTATATCTGGGTAAAGCTGGACAAATGGCTAAGTATGAAATATGGGAGTTACAGTATATCTATGTTTACCTTTTCCTTATATGGGATGGTATGGTATGGAAAAGGTAAATATTTACTTGATTCAAGATGGCTAATAAAAATGATTTTCAATGTGCCTCTTTCAACATAAATGGAATTCATTCTCCAATCTGATCAAAAGGTCCAGATTACTGAATTATATTAACAAAACAAAATCAAACTGTGTTTGTTTACAGAAACCCCGTCTAGAAAAAATAGAAATTAAAAAACATAAAAATATATTGGATTTCCCAAAACTTTAGTTCCAAAGCAACTAGGAAGAATGCTGGAGTGGCAATTGTATTAAGGAAGTCAATCAAATGAGCTGTTATTGATACTTATTCAGATTCTATGGGTAGGGTACTTTTGGTTAAAATTAAAATTCAAAACCAAGAATTCACATTAAGCTCTGTTTATGCTCCCTTTGCAGGATATGCTGATTTTTTAGCTGGAATTACAGATGGTTTAGTCCATATCCAGACCAAAAATATTATTCTTAGTTATGATTTTAACACATTAGTCGATCCTGATCTAGTGAAATTCTTAAATATAATCCCAACAAACAAAAATCATGCCAAGATTCTAAAAAATATTTTGGTAACACATGATTTAATTGATCCTTGGAGACATTAGGTTATGGGACTGTTTTAAGGCAGTGTTAAGAGGCATGGTAATATTGTACAACCATATCTCTGTTCCCTCCTCTCACCAGCTCCTGTCCCTCCCTACTCATTGAGATCAAGCCACCCCCGCACCTTCTAAATCCCACACTGATGATCCTCCACTGGAGCATCTGCCTTCTCCTCCCTTCTCCACATCTCTGGAATAAGCAACCCTCTCCCTCTGTGACTCCCCCTCATTCCCTGCTACAAAGCAGCAAATAAAGATCATACCTCCTCCACCCTGTAGCAGCCTCCCCTTCCCTCTCCTCCCACCCTTCCCCATTCACAACATAACTCTTCTGACCAGTCACATCTATCTACTGGCAACTCTCCCCCCAACTCAAATAAGTTAATCTATATATATATATATATATATATATATATATATATATATATATATATATACAGTATATATATATATATATATATGTATGTATATGTGATTGTATATGTGTGTGTGTGTAAAATAGACATTGTACAGTTGCCGCATCTTGTTTGTATTTTCTGACAATTGTCATTTGCATGTATTTCTCCAAATTCTATTCCTTATCCATTCCAATGAAATTAGATACTTTGTATAGTAATTATTGTACAGTGTTCCACTTGTCTGTTCTTTTTCTTCGTCAATTTGTTAAATTGTGTACTAAATTGTAGCAAGTCCTCCTTTAACCCAATCCCCCAGGGTTGACCTGGAAATGATCATTTGGCTCAGTGTGTCTTTCCTGGTTATCAACTTTAAATAAATGAATAAAACTAAACAAAGGAAATCAGAAGAACAAAAAAAGAAAAAGAACTAGATCTTTTTATTAGAACCCTTAACAAGTACCAGCAAATGGGATGACTATAGACTAAGGAAAACAGAAATCATTAACACAGAAGTAGCCTTTAATATTGGAAAAGGTCAGAATGGCAATATATATCCAGGGAAATAAGTCAGTACTTAATAAACAAAATGAACAAAATGTAAAATCTGTTCTGATTGATGGAGAAGGCAATAGAATAGCCAATGATAAATAATTAATTAAGGCAATAATAGAATATTATAAAACAATTCATCAAAGAAATTGCCATATAATTCACTGAATTTTCAAAACTATTTAAGTAACACTAAGTTAATAATGATTTTACATATATGGAAATTAAGGATACAATAAAATCAATGCCAAAAATAAAAGCCCCCCCCCCATATTGGGTGGGTTCACTATTAAATTCTGTTAGGCCATTTCTGACCTAATAGTACCCTGAGTAAAACTGATGCTGAGAGAGTTATTTGATGGCCTTGGGCAAATTCTGTAACCAATGGAAGAAGCTAAAATAATACTTATTCTAAAAGAAGGGAAAGATCCAGTTTAAAATGATAACTATAGACCAACAGCTGTGTTCAGTTCTGATTATAAGATCTCAGCAAAATTGATTATCCAAGGCCATCCACCCAGACAATTTTGGGTTCATCCAGGGAAGAACAAGTCATGAGGCAACTAAAAGGGTACAAATGTTATTTTATTGTGTTAAGTCTCGGAGGGAGTCTTACCATGCTGAAGCTATAGAATGTACTACTAAAGCATTCAAAGTCTTCGATAGCACATTCATGATGGAGAGTTTGTGTAGATGGGGATAACCAATAAAGATGCATGAACTGATAGCCACTTACAGCTACTGAAAGCCACTAAACTCTGCATAAAGAAAGTAAGAAAGAACAAAAAAATGAAGGAGGCCATTCTGACTTACCAGGGAGGTGTTAGGCGCAATTAGGGAAAAAAGAGGGCATTCAGAATTTATAAGAAGACCTGGAGACAGGAGGACAGGGAGACTTACAAAGAGAAGCAGAGAGTGGCAGGGTCTAAGGCTTATACAGAGGAGGAATTGCCAAGCAGGCTAAAAAGGGGGATAAGACTTTTGTTAGATATGTGGGAGAAAAGAGGAAGACATGGCAGGGGAAAGTATGGGTGAGGGGGGGAGGACAGAGTACTATTGGAGGGAGACTTTCAGAAGGCATAAGTGCTTAACAGCTACTTCTGCTCAGTCTTCATGGTGGAGGTGGAGCGAAGGGGACCAGTGTTAGGAGGGGAGGGAATACAAAAGTGTGGCTCCTAGCTTGTTCAGTGAAGACAGGGTAAGAGAGGACCTAGGAAGGTTGAAGGTAGACAAGGCAATGGGGCCAGATGGCTTGCATCCTAGGATACTCTGGGAACTAAGGGAGGATCTGACAGCACCTCTGGTGAGGCTGTTTAACTTGTCCCTGGAAACAGGGTTTGTGCCAGGAGACTGGAAGAAGGCTAATGTGGTGCCAATTCATAAGAGGGCAGCAAGGAAGAAGCAGAGAATTAGTGCCCAGTCAGCATCACGTAGGTGAGTGGGAAGATGATGGAGATACTAATTAAGGAAAGGGTGGTAAACTACCTGTTGGACAGCAGACTACAGGATGACAGGCAGCATGGCTTCCCAAATGGGAAGTCATGCCAGACGCATCTAATTGAGTTCTTCGATAGGGTGATGAAGGTGGTTGATCATGGAGGGCGGTAGATGTGGCCCATCTGGACTTCAGTAAGGTCTTCAACACCATCCCTCACAGAAGGCTGGTAAATAAGCTGGAAAGCTTAGAGGTGGGACAGAAAATAACTAGGTGGGTGGAAAACTGGTTGAAGGACAGAAGCCAGAGGGTGGTGGTAAATGGAATGCATTCCAGGGAGAAGGTGGAGATGAGCAAGGTGCTCCAGGGGTTGGTACTGGGTCCCAGTCTCTTTAATATCTCTTTAATATTTATATCAGTGATATAGCAGAGGAGCTGGAATGGAGGGTGTGACTGTTTCAAGATGATATGACACCTCTGGGGGGGGTGGAGGCCATGATGCAGGACCTGAAGATTCTGAAACAATGGTCGGAGACCTGGCAGCTGAAATTCAATGCCAAAAAGTGTACCATAATGCACATGGAGTGTAAAAACCCACAAGCCACTTACACTCTAGGAAGGGAGGTAATAAAGCCAACTGAGCAGGAGAGGGATCTTGGGATTATAATATGAAACAACCTTAAGGTGGGTATAAACTGCAGCAAGGTGGTAGCAAGGCAAATAGAATGCAGACATGCATAGGGAGGGGCATAACTAGCAGGAGGAGGGAGGTGCTGTTGCCTCATTACAAAACCATGGTGAGACCTCACCTGGAGTGCAGTGTCCAGTTCTGGAGACCACATCTCCGGAAGGACATTGACAAAATAGAGGCAGTCCAGAGAATGGCAATGAAGATGGTACATGGACTGCACCAGAAGCCCTATGAAGAAAGACTTAAGGACCTTATTATCTATTCACTGGAAGAAAGAAGGGAGAGGGGAGATATGATAGAGACTTTCAAGTACCTTAGGGGAATAAACAGGGTACAGGTGGAAAGCATATTTCAGAGAAAACTCTGCACAGGGACAAAGGGGCTTGATGCGAGGCTGAAGGGTGGAATGATCAGGGGTAATGTTAGGAAGTACATTTCAGTGAAAGGGTGGTGGAGCCATGAAACAGCTTCTAGCAGATGAGGTGGGTGTGAAAACAATATGGGGGTTCAAGGGTGCATGGGATAGATATAAGGGTACCTTGGAGATGTGCAGAGCAGGGAGCCACAGATCAAATAGGATCTGGGGATGCAACAGTGAATAGGGAAATGGGAAGACTAGGTGGGCCATGTGGTCCTTATCTGTTGACAGATTGTGTATTTTTATGGGATTGAAAGGGTTCAGAGAAGGTCAACCAAGATGGTGAAAGGTATGCATGGGAAGCCCTATGAGGAGAGGTGAAGGGAATTGGATCTGTACCCACTGAAGAGTAGAAGGGATAGGGGGGCATGATGGAAACATTTAAGTATATGAAGGGGACTAATAAAGTGAGGGAGGGGAGCTTATTTACAAGGAAAGTGGGAGCTAAAACTAGAGGTCATAGTCTGAGATTTGAAGGAAGAAGATTTAGTGGCAATGTGAGGGGGTATTACACCACAGAGAAGGTGGTGGAGTCTTGGAATAAACTACCTGAGGAGATAGTGGGGGATGAAATGGTGGAGGGATTCAAGAGGGTATAGAGCAGACATGAGGAGTTGACTGGGGGGGAGTCCCTAGGCAAAAGAGATGAATAGGGGGTATGGGGGTAAGGGGCAGACTTGATGGGCCAGTGAGGTCCTTTTCTGCCAACACATATCTATGATTATATGATTCTATTGTATGCTCACACTATGGTAAGATTTTTGATTAATAAATATTTGTCTGAACTATTTCATATGCTTAATGGGGTTAGGCAGGGATATTCCCGGTCACCAATGTTATATGCAGTGTATCTGGAAGCTTAAAATCACTTAAGGAATAACCGGTAAATCGAGGTAATATCAATTAATGATAATCATGTCAAAGTTTACGCATTTGCAGATGATGTCCTATTGCTGGCTAAAAACATGAATAATTGTTTACCTATATTTTTGAGAGAAGCAGATAATTATGCAACTCTCTATCGTTTAAACAAGCAAAAGTCAATCATAGAAATAACTGATAAAGATTACATACAAGATTCTAAAATTAAGAAGAACTTTAAAATATGTAAAAATATAAAGTACTTAAGAATTATCAGTACAAATAATCAACCTGATTCAATAAAGACAAACTACAAACTGGAAAAAAATAAAATCAATATGTTACTAGATAATTGGCAAAGGCTTTCTTTGTCATTATGGGGCTGAATTGAAATGATAATAATGATGACTCTTACTCATTTTATTTTCATTCTGCAAATGGTTATTGGTTCTCCTTCAAATTCTAGGTCTGCTAAAATTAAAAGGATTATTTGAAAGTTTTGTGAAGGGGTGGAAAACCCTGTATACTGTACCATGGCAACAACTAATTATTCCAAGACATATGGAAGGATACTGTTGGCTAGATCTGGAAACTAAGCAATCAACTTTAAACAACTTGACAATGGGCATTTTTCCCTAAAAAATATACCTTTTTTAGAGCAAATAATAATGCATCCAGAAAAGAATAATATTAACAGTTTTATAATTCATTCCAAGCAAAAAGTAAGATCTATATCATCATTATTTGCATCAGTTTGGCTATGGATACAGAGAACTACAAAAATATTTAAATATATAGTATAATAATACTATATGCTGGAAGTTTTAAGGGGAAGGGGAGTTGTATCATTGAGTACTACTAGTATACAAACATGGTCCCAGCTATTATCAGAGGGGCAAGTTTGTTCTTTATCTGAATTTAAGAAATTATATCCACCCTCAATGAAAATGAATTTTTAGCCTATCATACCCTTAAAAATAAGTTTATGTCAATTGTTAAGGCTATACTTTGGGCCATAGTATTAATTTAGGAAAAGATAATTGACAAGCATAAGAATATAATGAAACAAGGATGGGATAAATTACTTCAAAAATATTCTTGGGAGTCAACTAGGTTAGGCAAAGCACATTATATTTCTTGGGCACCCAATCCTGGAGACTCAGGGCACTGTACAAATACAGAATGTAAAAGGTAATAAAAACAAGTACAGAAAACATAATGAAATATAAATAGCTTAATAAAATATGATAGAACAGCAGGCCTATAACAAGGTAACAAGGATGAAGCAATTACCTGCAGGACGGATAGCCATAAATTAAAACTGTCATTAAAAGACTATGCCTGTGAATGCTTGTTTAAATAAGTGGGTCTTGAGGCGGACTTTGAATGCCTCAACTGAGGGGGCCTCTCTAACAGTTGAAGGAAGTCAGTTCAACAGGATGGGGCCAGTGACACTAAATGTTCTGTCACCGGCAGTTTTTAAACTTGTCCTGGGAATCACAAGGAGGCCCCTGGAGGAGGAAAGAAGGGAGCGGACCAGTGCGCCAGGTGTTAGAAGGTCAGTCAGGTAGCCAGGGCCAAGTCTGTGCAGGGCCTTAAAGGCCAGCAAGCCCACCTTGAAGAGAACCCTCCACCTAACTGGCAGCCAGTGCAGTTCACACAATACCGTGGTAATATGGCTGTATTTTGACTGTCCAGTCAGCAGCCTAATGCCAGCATTCTGCACCAACTGCAGCTGGCGCAGGGTACCCCCAGAGACCCTTGAAGTAGAGCCTGTTACAGTAATCCAAACTAGATGTCACAAAGGCATGCATTAAGGTGGTGAGGCTCTCAGGAGGAACTAAAGGTTTGATCCTAGTGATATTCCTCAGATGGTAAAACCTGGTTTGGACAACGGATGTCAGCCCGTCATCAAGGATAACACCCAGATCATGCAACCCAGAGGAGGCTTTCAGTGGTGTAGCCCCAGGAATAACCCTGTTGCTGCACCAGAGGCCAGCCTATCACATCTTCTGTTTGACACCACCATCAGTACCTCCATCTTATTAGGGTTCAGTCAATACCAGCTGGAGGCCATCCAGTCATTGATCTCTGCAAAGCAGCTATTTAGCACTTCCACTGTGTTGGATGACCAAGGGGCAAAGGAAAGATACAGCTGGGTATCATCTGCATAGCAATGAAAACCCAAGTTGTACTTTCTAATGAGCTCACCCAGGGGCAGCATGTACATGGCGAACAACATTTGTGACAGGACTGAACCCTGAGGTACCCTGCAAGGCAGGAGTCTTGGGGAGGAGGAGAAATTCCCCATCACCACCCATTGCCTCCAGTTTATGAGGTGGGACTCAAACCAGAAAACGACAGTGCCAGCAAGTCCGCAGTACTCTCTCAGGTGTTCGAGTAACACACAATGGTCCACCATGTCAAATGCTGAGTAGATCTTGAGGAGAAAGAGAACTGGCCCCTCTCCTGGATCTCTTGCCCTGAGGAGGTCATTGTGCACCTGAACTAACACAATTTCCATGCTATGCCTCTCAAGAAACCCAGACTGGAGTGGTTCATATAAGTCAAAAGTCATAAGGTGCTCCTCAAGCTGCTGTGACACAATCTTCTCAACAACCTTTCCTAGAAAAGGAAGGTTGGAGATAGGTCATAATTTGCCTTGATGTCAGAGTCTAAGGATGATTTCTTCAGAAGGGGTATCACCAGTCCTCTTTCAAGAAATCTGGTAAAATCCCCTCCAATAAAGAGCACCAGACAATCAAGGTGAATATCAGGTCAATGGAGTCAACACATCCCATCAAGAAATGCATCAGCACCGGGTTCAGTTCACAATATGTGTGCTTCAGGTTGGAAGCAGTCTCGATGTCCTCAGCCACCTCCACCAGTTTAAACTCACCCCAAACAGGTGGCGTGCCCTTGCAACAGCTGAGGCTATCACTGTCAGTCATATTCTGGCTCACTGGTGGAATTCCTTGCCTGATGGTGGATACCCTGTCTGAGGTGAACTAAGCAAACTCCTGGCATAAAGCGTCGGAAAAGGATTTTTTCAGCTGTAGACAGACTGGACATAGTAGCCTGTCCACAGTCTGAAAAAGAACAGCTGGTTGATTCTTCCTCGCAGCTATCTCCCTGGACAGGAACTCTGCCTTTTTCCAGTCGATAACCCCCCCCGGTACTCACTATAGTGAGCATGCAGGGCCAGTTTATCCTCCTCCAGCCTAGTCTTCAGCCAGTAGCACTCTAACGTCCGACCAGCAATCTTCATCACCTTGAGCTCCCTGTCAAACCATGGGGATCTCATGTGAGAGGATTTTGGTCATACGCAGAAATGTGTAAGGGTATGGAGCATGTCAGACATCGCCTTGTTATAGGTGGCAACTGCTTCATTTGGTCCCCTCGCACATGCAGTACCCACACTAGATACATCAGCCACCACCAAGAATCCTTCTGGGGTCAATCCCCTCAAAGGGTGGTAGTTGATAACCATATCTGCAGGGAGAGGGCTCTTGGGGGGGCCTCAAATGAGAACTCCACCATGCAATGATTGGACCAACTGACCCGATCTGTCTTGAGGTTGTTAATCTCAAGCCCCAGTGAGAACACCAGATCCAACATGTGACCACGCTGATGGGTCACGGAAGAAACCTCTTGTGACAGGCCCAGAGATGACATCATCTGGAGAAGGTTAAAACCTAGCCTAGAGGATTCGTCATCAGCCCACTTTTTGAAATGCCCCAGTACCAAGCATCTGGGGGTCTCCAACATTTCATCGAAATCAATGTCAGCTACCTCCTGCATGAACTCTCCTGCCAACCCAGGGGGGCAGTAAATCAGGAGAATCCTGCAGTCTGCACCCAGACCCCCACATACTGCCACACATTCAAAGGAACCAGTCATTCTCACTGGGTGCATGGTGAAGCCCATGTCAGATCAAAAGATAGCCACTCCCTCGCCCCTGTGCTCCACTCTGGGGCAGTGCACCACAGAGTACTGGGGGGGGGTGGCAGCCTCCAAAACTGGGCCGGCATCATCACTCACCCAGGTCTCAATAATGCAATCTAGATCAACCATGGAAATCAAGTCTGCTTTAATTGCAGTCTTGTTTCTGATCAATCTGGTATTGCAAAGCACTGCCCTCAGGGGACTGGAGCAATGGAGCCCCTCTAGCTACTTGCACACTTGGTCTGGTGGGATCCCTGGGGATGGGGACCAAACATGTCTGGCCTCTTTCTAGGACCCGTCTAGCCCCAGGGCACCTTCTGCACTTAATCACCTCTATCCTGCCCCACTCCAATGTGCCCATGGTGCCCTGCCATGAACGATCAATATGACGCCTCCTGATTCCAACCTCCCAACAGTGATGTGCTATTGTGGTGAAAATGGGGAGGTCAGTAAAAGGCCATAGATCAAGCATTAGGGATGCCTCATAGACAATCCTAGTCCACCCCTGACCCTTGCACATCTCAAGACTCTCACTACTTACCTGCACTATACCCAGGCAAACTACTAATGGCTGCTACAAATTTAAAACACACACCCAGGCATACAACAAGTAGAAAGCCTAAGCATTTACACAACCACACCATACACTATAGTAAACAATTTAAAATCCTACCCCCCCCGCCTTACCCCTAACCACCCCCACACAGAGGAGGAAAAAGGAGGCTAGGAACTTAGATGACTAATTTTAGGACAGCAAACTTTCAGGGCTCAATTCAACAAAGTGAAGCCCTTTGAGGTAGGACCCATATGTTACAGGTAGTGTAGGTAGAAGTCAACACAAAGAGAAACTTGTTCCAAAGCCCAAATATTAAGAGACCAGGTGCCCTCTCACTGACCCTGGTCTCTGCTGGGCAGGGTAAAAATGGAATGCTGGAGATTTATCTGAGTGTGCACAACTAAGGAGAACACCTTTGTTCCACCAGGAGGTTCTCTCACTTGCTCCAAGGATGGTATTAGCTTAAGGAACATGGGAGGAGATTACCAGGGTCTAGGCAGTCGCCAGATTCACACAAGGTTCCACTGCTCCTCCGATAGCCAATCAGAAAGTTCACAGAGCTGGTAGATGTAAAGTTCCAGCAGAAACAGGAAAACAACTGGCAATGCAAGCTGGGATGGAGACCAGCAGATGATTTATTGCCAGTTCATGGATAGAAGCCGTATTCCATTCCAAAAAGTTCAGTTTCTGTGACCCTGGAAAGTAGAAGTGCAGACGGTGCCCTCTTTGCATCTGTGTTTTCCCAGGAAGGTGGCCCAGATGAAAACTGAATCCCAGCTGTACAGTTGGCCCTCTCATATAGTGGTGAGAGAAACACCTCCAGCAGTCACTGGAGCCCCTAGATTCTGGCGTCTTCTTGCAGGAGCGAACAGTCTGGAGCACATTTCTCTACAGATAGAAACATAGAAACATAGACTTTGACGGCAGATAAGGACCACTTGGCCCACCTAGTCTGCCCATTTCCCTACCTAGAGGATAAGCTGCAGATCCTATTTAACCAACAGCCTATTTCTTCCTACCCCCCACAAAAATTGCCTTATGTCTGTCCCATGAATTCTTGAATTCTCCCACAGTTTTAAACCCCACCACCTCCTCAGGAAGATTGGGAATATGCCCCAATAGCAGTCAGCCCCTTCGTAGAATTTCAGAGGGCACCTTCCAACACAGGCCAGGCACCAGATCCAATACCTCTCCACAGTCTGTCACTTCAGTAGGAGATCTTTTGGTGATGATTACCTAGATCACAAGGTAGCAGCTCTCACCCTCAGTGGATACTCAGGTGGGTGAATTGTTTTGTGAGGCCTGCAGAAAGTCTGACTAAAAAATTAAAAAACTAACTCCTAGTCTTGCTCACTCCCCCTGCCCTGCCTATGCTAGAACCCTGCACTAAAACGCTTGACTAAAATTTTATTAAAGTGCTCATAGCTAAAGTTTTTTGGTTCTCGGGTCGAAACTATCATCCACAAGAACAACCACATCAAATTACAGCTCTCCTTAGTAAAATGTGGGCAAAAATAGAATGGCAGGAGAGAAATATTGCTTTTCTATCAGACAGCTTGCATATAATTGCCCCGCACGGCCACCATCTTGCTCCTCTCAGCACCTTAGCATACTTCTTATAACAGAACATAATTCAACTAATTGGAAATGGTTTAACAAAACTAATTGTAAGTTGACTATTCTACAGTGGAGAAATATACATTTTAATGCCAACAAATATATATTTGAAAAGAAAACCCAAAATTATTCAGAAGAAGATCATTGATGGTGCCTAACATACTCATCAGATTATAGCTAAGTTTAGTGGTATAGGACAAATGCAGTGTTGGCATCAATATGAGGGAATGGATTATCTTTATCACTGCATAATAAGATGCTCCTAAATCTTAAATAGATGGAATCAAACAATAAAACGGTTAAGTACATTACTGAAAGAACATATTTTGTCTGAGGTCATTACTTTAGTTTTAGTGATATGGTCAATTTGAAGTTCAATAAAGCATAAACTAAAATTCTTACTGTTCTTACAATGGTTACAGAATGACTAATCTCAGAGAACTGAAATGCCCTAGCTCAAGAAAATTTTGAGGAACATAAATGAGGGTTTATGTTGAAGGAAGCATTGTCCTATGAAAGATTATTGTACAATGTCTCTTTGCCTGATGATTTGTTTGGATACATCTTGGAGAAACATAAACAGTTGTAACAACCCAGTCCCCTGGGGTTACTAGAGTCCCTCAGTATCAGTGCAAGGCAGGGAGATGCAGCTAGTGATTAACTAGTTAAATGTTTTTTTCAACTGCTCACTCTTTTATTTACTTGGCTTCAGCTGAGATGAAAGGGTTGAGCTCATTTGGAGCTCTCACAGCAGCATAAGCCTTTGCCAGTTGTGAGGAGGAAGTTTAGAATCTTGAGACAGTAGTCAGTGTGAGTCTATACAGGTAATTGGAAGTGAGAGGAGTGAGAACTGCTCAGCTAAGCACTCTGAGTTTGAGATCCCTGCATTCTCACCTTATTCCTGAAATTTCTAGTTTGCCAAGAGAAGTGGTGAAAACCGTTGTCTGCAGCGGGATCGCGTGATTTTCATCCCCGGAGGGATGAAAAGGACTGCTAGTGGATCGATCCAAGTGGCAACCTCCTTTTTGATCCAGGATGTTTTGAAGCTGCCTGTAATGTCTAACAAGGGGTAGGACCTGATTATTGCTGCAGAAAGCAAGTACCAGTGCTGTTGTGTTCTCTGGCAAAAAGGGAAATGCACAACTTTTCTGTTTAGAAGTGTGAGATGGTTCTCATTTAAAGCTGGCTGAAATGTGCGATGTCCAGAGATATGACTATATCACTTTGTTCAGGACTTTAGATCTTCCACTACAAGTGTAGTGATTGAAATACTGGATGCCAAAGTTTAATTCAATTAAGCATTTTCCAAAGTGTGTTTTCAATTGTTTAAGGTTTAACTCTGAAAGAATGGCTGAGTATGAAATTGGGAGCAAATGGTGGGCATACCCCCATCTGGAGTAACCAGTTCAGGACTACAGGTTCAGTAAGGGCACCTGGTTACTGTAGATGTAGGGCCAATATCTGAAGAGGATTTTTCCCCATGATGTGGGTTGTGCTAGTTATTAACAAGATGTATGTTCAGTTGTGGCCAGTGCCACTGGAAGAAATGTTCAATGTCCTACGACATGTTGGAAACAGAGTACAAGTGTCCCGTCAGTAAATGTGTTTTCAGTTGTGGCCAGTGCCACTGGAAGAAATGTTCAATGGTCCTATGCTATATGGGAATACAAGTGCAAGATGTTCAATGTCCTACAGTGTAGGAATACAAAGAGTTTTCTGTCAGATACAGTCGATTTATTGTTCTACAAGTTCCTAGTGCCACAATGTGTAAACCTTGGCGGTCCACCCTTGCTTTAGAGAACATCTTTTTGGAATAATGCCACACTCTAGAACCCCAACTATGGTTTGGACAGTTACATTATTGCTTCCTGTGTGGAGTTACTGGGTACCTCTTCAGAAGTATAAATCTAGCATAGCCCTAGCAAAAAGTTCTCTCCTCAGGACCTGGTTTTGTAGATACCTAATAGGTCATATTGCTTTTGTACACCCCCACTCCTTTGATCGCTAGAGCGATGAGCCTGGCATACATTCCCAAAGCTAGGGATGGTACCATTACTAAATGCGTTTCTGAAGTCTATGCCCAGTTATTGGTGCCAGGGGTAGCTAACTGTGTAAAGTAATGAGGTGGTGGTTACAAAAAGTGGGGGCTCGTCTGGTGATGTTTTAATTTGGGGAGTAAATCCAGAGATTTTTTGCTGAGGGCACGTCTAGCATCTTTCTGTCTGGTAGTGGTGGTGTAGCCCAAAGAGGAAGAAGCATTCAACAAGAGGATTTTTGCCCAGAAGCATGCCATCCAAATGTGCCGATTGTCTGCCTTCCAGTACAGTAAAAGAACAGAGTCTTGCTTGTGTGTTTTCAACTTCAGTTTTGCAAGGGCCACAGCACAACCACAGCACAGTTTTCGCAAGGGCCACAGCACGACCACGGCACTCCTACAGCTTACCTCCTACAACCACAATGCCCTGGATCAAAGGGATCTCGTTGGCGCCACCTTCATTGACCTAAGGCATTTGACACTGTCAACCATTCACTACTGCTTCAACAATTATCTCTAATAGGCCTATCTCCGGACACAACTCTTTGGTTTCAAAGCTACCTTAGTGACCGAACACAAGTAAAAATTGGCGAATCCCACTCAACACCCCTCTTGGTCCAATCAGAAGTCCCACAAAGATCCATCCTGGGTCCTATGTTTTTCAGCATTTTCCTAAACAGCCTCCCTTCATCTTGCTCAGAAAAAAATCCTACTGTATGCCGACGATGCTGTCCTCTTCACCTCCCACTCTGACCCCTCCTTTCTTCAGTTGCTACTACAGAAAAGCTTTACTGATGTAAAGGCATGGTTTAAATCCCACAAGCTTATTCTTAACTACCGCAAAACCAAATCAAAGCTGTTCCATGGTACCCACAGCAAACATAAAAACAGAGACCTCTCTATCTGAAACAGCAAAGGGGCCACCCTTGAACAAGTACATCTATTTAAATATCTTGGGGTGATTCTTGACCCAACACTTGGATACTCTGAACATATCAACTATGTTGCAAAAACTGTGAATACCCTCATAGGTCTGCTCTATAGACATAAGAACTGCCTCATGGATGAAGCCCTAAGCACTGCCATTCACAGTTCAGTAATCTCTATAATAGACTATGGGCTTGTGATCTTCAGGTCTGCCACTGACACAGCTTTCTGATGCACTGCCACAGCAGTAAACAAGGTGTGTCATCTCCAAGCATCTTCAAACCACCTTACACACACCTGTGAGATCTATGAACACACAAACTGGCTCCAACTATCTGGCAGAATTAAATATCAAACTTGCATCCTAGCAAAAAAGCAAACATTGGACCTACTACCCCCTGGATCACAGGCACCGCTGAGACCATATAGCGGCCCATGACATACCAGGAATTCAAACAACCTCTCCTTCACTGTTCTCCTTTGCAGGACTACCCAAGGCCAACAATCCTTCTTTTTCAGAGCCTCCTCCTGGTTCAACACCCTGCCATCAGAAGTCACCAATAAAGCAACCCTGGGTGCCTTTAAGCTCAGCCTGCATCAATACTTCATCTCTTGTGCCTCCTGCGACTGCTACACCTAAATGGTTTATCACCCCCACCCCTTACTCCACCCTTCCTTCCCTACTCCTTCCCTACTCCTCTACTCCCTCCACACACCTCCTTGCTGCCCTTGCCCCTGACCCACCCCCACTCCCTCTCTTTCTCCCTCTTTACACCAGCCTCTGGCCTCACCCCCCCTCTGTCAAATGGCTACCTATACAAATCTATATTGTTTAATTTGTTATAGAAGTGATTTGTACAATTGTGATGTTTTGAAAATTGACAAAGCCCTCTGGCTGCTATGTTTATTCCTCTTTTGCACAATACCACTGCCTATCCTAATGTTTCAAGTAACCTGATGTGGAACCTTTGTAAACGATCCCCTGGCTCAAAGGTGTATCTGATTCCCTTAAATAAATAAAGTTGTTAATGGACAGTAAAGCATTGAAGTGTGTGTCCTGGTCTCTGCATAAGAAGTGCTTAAGGAACTTTTAAAATGCAATTTTCAAATACCAAAAGTATTGCGGACTTTAAGGAACAGACTCAGATATGTGCTCTGAAAGTTTCATGTGCTTAGTGTGCAAATTGGGGAAGTCGGTAAAGAAATTGTCCAGAAACTGTGGTAAAATTGGTCAAAATGGCCCTTCCTCCACTGAAATTGCATCTGAGAAAAAAAAAAGTTACAGTTTGCAGTTTAAATTTGCTCCTGCTCAATGATCGCCATGAAGGAAGAGCAAGCGAGGAGAGAGAGAAGCTCATTTGCATGGCATTGAGTGATTGGTGTGGCTGCATCCAGTCCTGCCCCCTGGCCAGTGTCTGTGTGCTGCAGAGTGTTCAAGGAGGACAGAGAGAGTGGCATGCGAACTGGTTAGACCAGGATCAACCACTGAGGGGCTTGTGAGCATTCTAAACTTTAATAAACAGACTAGTACAGTGTACGTTTGGGCTCAACCCATTGTCTGACTGACTGGAGAGCTATTGAGGTATTCATGGCTATGATCGGTAGGACAGCCAGCCTGTTTCACCCCAGAGGCCTTCCTAGAATCGGCAGCAGGCCAAACATTTTCTATCAGAGGGAACCAGCTACTGAATTCAGTGAGTAAACAAGTTAACTCTGCAAACAAACTGTGTGTGATTATCAAGCCAGCTGAACCTGTGTGCAAGCAGTGTGATTTTTGTGCAAAGGACTGCAAGTTGTAAAAGCAGGTGCAACAAATTAATTCTTAGCATAGACAGTAAGCAATGATAAATGGTTTTAGCAACAGTATATTTTTCTAAGCAGCAAGACTGTGAGTTGTATATGGTAGATGCAGCAAACAGGCAATTCTGTGCAAAGAAAGACTGTGGGGCTTATAAATGACTTTGAGCATGTGTAAATAGAGTTTTCCTGAGTTAATGCTGATCACAAAGTCAAGTTACAGGTTTAAATTCATATGAATGTGCTGAAATGTACCAGCAGAGCAACTGATTGCAGTTTAAAGTAAAATCAGTTGCCAGAAAGGTTGGATACACAGTTTTGAGCAAGTGAACAGACTTTGATGCATGAGAAAAGTTACAGATGCCATGACAGGGCAGGCACAGCAATGTAAACACAGCAGCAGGGAGCCATTTTGTGAGAGAATATGTGACTAGTGAGCAATTCAGTAACGAAAAGTTTGTGTGTTTGCTTTCAGACATGGCTTTGGGAACTTCCCACTACCTGGATCATGCCCAAGCTATGATCACCGAGGAGGTGGCAGTACAAAGAGAGGTTGAGAGAGCATACTATGGTGACAGGTTACCTCCTGATGTAGCAATACCTAGCTATCCAGTGAGACTGTGCATTGTGTGTCTAAAGGCTGGAAGGGATGTGTTTCTGATACCTCATTACTCAGACTGCCTTGTAAAGTTTGGAATGAGCAGGGGTGCAGCACCAGAGAGGGCAACAAGAATTAGACTGGCTCCTATGTGGACCCTGGCAGGGGACCCTGCCTGCAACAGTACACAGCACATGGTTGTACCTGTTGAGGAAAATTCTACAGAGTGTGTTACAGAAAGAGAAAGTAGAATTGATGTTGATTCACTTCTAGGGCAGGAACAGGGAGAGGTTTCCACACCAGTGCCCCAGATGGACAGTGCAACAGAGGGATCAGTTGACCCATGGAATCAGGGTCTGAGTCCTAGCCTAGTAGGGGAGGATGAATTGCAAGAGACATTGAATTGGGAGGTGTCTACCTCCTCACCCAGTGAGAAATGGAATGTCTTAGGAGTGAGGACATTTGCTCACTCTTGAGCACAGTTCATGAGTGAGGATGAGGAGGATGAAGAAGGGTATCTTTATGTTGAGGGCTCCTGTGAGTCACATCAAGCTCTCGGCTCCGAGCAACCAGAGACAGATGGAGAAGGCTCTAGCAACTTGTCCACAGAGACAGTGGGGGACAAGCTCTTTTGTTCTTTGAGTTTGAGACCTGGCTCAACCAGGCCTGACCACCCCCAAGCTGGGCCATGAGCTGCAGACTAGTGAAGAGTAGTAAGAAGGAGAGATTGATACATAGGAGGGCTGATGCCATATAAGGGAGTCCTTTCCTACCTTTTCTCACCAAGTCTGGGAAGAAATCGAACAGAACAGGCAATTCTGGCTAATGGAAGAGGCAAGTAAGAATTTGTACCCTGGTGCGGAAGAATGTGAAAGGGACAAAATCATCCATGATCAACTTAGATTCTGGATACTGGGCAGGACTCTGTTTATGGACACTGTGCGAATTATGGATGGGGCTGGGAATTAGATATTTCTCAACATCAGATTGTAACACCCAGACAGGGTCATAGTCCTCACTCCACACCCTGAGTGGTACTCCCCCTAATGGTGCCACTCCCTATGAATATGCCCAGCATGCCTAAAGGAAGCAAGCAGTGGCAGGCCAATGTCTGTCATCTGAAGCAGTAGTATCTATGGAGGAAGATGTAGCTCTTCTGGTATTCCAGGATTTCTTCAGGTGTATCCAAATTCAATAGCCCAGCAGTTTTCCTGTTCCATCGTCTTGCCTTCCAGAGGACATTAATCCAGCAGTTTTCCTGTTTCATCATTTGGTTTTTCCAGAGGACATCACCCCACTGGTTTCCTTGTTTTATAGTTTGGTTTTACTAGGAGTAATACTAGGAATTATAAAACAACAGAAGGCTTAAGCCCATATAAGTTGCCCCCACTGTTCAGTGGAAGTAACCAAAATTACTAACCACAATACAATGGTCTGGCTTGACTATGAAGATATCGAAGCTAGATGCACCAACAACTTCATTAGGTAGTTTATTCCAAAATCTGGTTACTCTTGATTTGAAGCTATGCTTCCATACATTACTCCTACACTGTATCTCCTGCAACTGCAGATTATGCCCTCTTAGGCTGTAATTTTGTTCCCTATATTTAAGATCTGGTTCTCTCTTTAAATCATCTAGGTTAAGGATGTTATATAATAGTAATAAATCCCCTCTTGCATGTCTAACTTCCAAAGGCCATAGTCCTAGTATATTAAACCTATCTTCATAGGGTTTATCCCCGAACCATGCTATCAGTTCAGTGAAAGATCTTTGTGGTTTCCCAACCATAGATTTATCTTTTTTTAGAAAAAGGACTCCAACTTGAAGAACAATCATCTAAACATGGACTTATATATGTTTTGAATAATAGAAATAGTACGCCTTCGTTTCGAGAGTGGAAATTTCTATGGATGCAATTAATGAGATTCATTGCCTTATTAGCAACAAATCTACTATGTGCCCCACTTTTCAAATCATTCCCAATATATACACCTTCTCACAAACTGAGTTTTCCAGATGACATCGATCCAGCAGTTTTCCTGTTACATTGTTTGTTTTTGCTGAGGACATCAACCCAGAAATTTTCCTGTGTCATTGTTTTTCCAGAGGATATCAACCCAGCAGTATCCAAAGATGCCATCTGGTCTGAGGGGAGAATGTCCTCATCTCACAGAAGTAAAATGATCCTTTGCATTCATTCTTCTACGAGCTGGTAAGAAAACTTTTTTATTTACACTAACTGACTTTTTACAACACTTTTTACAACACATCCTACATTTGAAGACTATACAAGGAACTTGAATTTTCACCAAAGAATCTCCCCATGGATTGCAGTGCTGTACAGCCCTGTCCTGACCAAGAACTGTTCTTCAGCATGCTTCAGCCTAGGAGAGGCTCTTTAATGGGCAATGCCTATGGGCAAAAGTGATATTGCCACTAGTTGGGACATTGAAGGGATTCCCATCCACAAATGTGTTGTGTAAATATCTTCTTTCCATATTTTTTACTTTTGTACTTTTATAGAAAAATATGTTTAGGGGTTCTTTACTGTTAGGTGGAGGTTTACACACTGTTTTGGAATGCAGAATGCGTTTTTTTTTGTGTGTGTGTGTGTGTTTTTCTTCCAGGTGTTCCTGGTGAAGAAAAGAAGAAAAGAGGAGAAGAAGAGGATGTTGGAACTCATCTGAGTTCCCTTTTTCAATGTTTTTAGAATTGTTTATGGTTAACAGAGTGTTAACATGTTTTCTTCATACTGTAGGTGTGACATTTTGTGTAAATGTAATGCAATGTAGTGTATGTTTTCCTTTTGTTGTTCACAGGTGCCCTGGGAAGTCTGGGGGGATAGGTTTTCCCCCATAGGCAGCATAGTCAGATAGATTTTCCCTAGAGGGCTAGGGGGATAAGCAGGTTGGCGGTCCTGATTCAAGATGGGGTAATCAATTCTGCCTGTTAGGGCATGCTTCAAGCAGTTTTCTTGGAGCCACTGAGAATTCATAGATAGAGCATAGGATAGGGGCTGAAGTTTCATCAGCCAGCCTCTGTTCCTTTAGTTTTACCTGCCTGTGCCTGACATATGATAAGGTAGAAGCAGCTCTACCCCCCAGTAGGTAACACAGATGGTAGGATGGCCTAGTGCCGGATAGAGATATGACTATTGACAGTCATTTGTCTGGTTGCGGTGAGTGGAACCACCCAATCACTGGGGTTACTAGAATCTCCTCAGTATCACTGCTAGATGGGGAGAGGAAGCTGCTGATTAACTAGTTAAATGTTTTTTTCACCTGCTCACTCTTTTGTTTACTTGGCTTCAGCTGAGAGGAAAGGGATGAGCTCATTTGGAACTCTTGCAGCAGCATAAGCATTTGCCAGTTGTAAGGAGTGAGTTTAGAATCTTAAGACAGTAATCAGTGTAAGTCTGTAGTTGGAAGAGAGAGGAGAGAGGAGTGAGAACTGCTCAGCTGAGGGCTCTGAGTTTGAGAGCCCTGCATTCTCACCCTAGTCCTGAAATTCTCCAGTGTGCCAAGAGAAGTGGTGAAAACCGTTGTCTGCAGCAGGATCGCATGATTTTCATCCCCGGAGGGATGAAAAGGACTGCTAGTGGATCGATCCAAGTGGCAACCCCCTTTTTGATCCAGGATGTTTTGAAGCTGCCTGTAATGTCTAACAGCGAGTAGATCTGATCTTTGCTGCAGAAAGCAAGTACCAGTGTTGTTGTGTTCTCTGGCAAAAAGGGAAATGCACAGTTTTTCTGTTTAGAAGTGTAAGACTCTTCTCATTTAAAGCTGGCTGAAATGTGTGATGTCCAGAGGTATGACTATATCACATTGTTTGGGACTTACTTCTTCCTCTACCCGTGTAGTGATTTAAATGCTGGATGCCAAAGTTTCATTCAATGAAGCATTTTCCAAAATGTGTTTTCAAATGTTTAAGATGTAACTTTGACAGAATGGCTGAGTATGGATTTGGGAGCAAATGGTGGGCAGAACCCCATCTGGAGTAACCAGTTCAAGACTACAGATTCAGTAAGGGCATTTGGTTACTTTAGACATAGGGCCAATGTCTGAAGAGGATTTTTCCCCCTGATGTGAGTTGTGTTAGTTATTAGCAAGATGTATATTCAGTTGTGGCCAGTGCCACTGGAAGAAATGTTCAATGTCATATGACATGTGGGAAAGAGAGTACAAGTGTCCCATCAGTAAATGTGTTTTCAGTTATGGCCAGTGCCACTGGAAGAAATGTTCAATGGTCCTATGCTATATGGGAATACAAGTGCAAGATGTCCAATGTCCTAGAGTGTAGGAATACAAAGTTTTCTATTAGATACAGTTGATTTGTTCTGAAAGTTCCTAGTACCACAATGTGTAAACCTTGGTGGTCCACCCTTGCTTTAGAGAATATCTTTTCGGAATAAAGCTACACTCTAGAACCCCAACTATGGTTTGGAAAGTTATGTTATTGCATCCTGTATGGAGTTACTGGGTACCTCTCCAGAAGTATAAGTCTAGCATAGCCCTAGCAAAAAGTTCTCTCCACAGGACCTAGTTTTGTAGATACCTAATAGGTCATATTGCTTTTGTACACCCCCATCTCTTTGATCTCTAGAGTAATGAGCCTGGTATACATTCCCAAAGCTAGGAATGGTACCATTACTAAATGTGTTTCTGAAGTCTGTGCCCAGTTATGGGTGTCAGGGGTAGCTAACTCTATAAAGTAGTTAGAGGGTGGTTACATAGTATAATAAGTATACAAGAAGTACTACAATTTAGTCAAATAACTGTAAAGTAGCCTTTAAGCTGAAGTACAGTATACTAGCTCTAAAGGGACAGAATAATGTTAAAGTATATAGTCTTTAGTTACTTCAGTTACAATATTTGAATTTAATTTATAAATAATGAAGGCATTCATGAATGTACAGTTAGTGTATAGTTGGACTATAGTATCTTAGATCTACAAGGATGTTAAAGCTTTTTTCATTTTTTATGTTTGCTTGCACACATGTGCAAGAAATATAGTGCCATCATCCAAGTCTTTGAGGTGTGGCACCCATCTTCCAATTCAATCAGTGTGTTTGCAGGCACAGCTGCAGTTCTCCAATGAACGCTGAAGCTCTCTATGACAGCAGTTGAAAATGCAGTGCCATACAGTTGAAAGGAAGAGATCCGCTTCAGTGAGCAGTGCTCTCCCCCTCCACATGCATGCATGCATGCATATTGCATGCTCATGCGATTCCCCACCACACAAACTGTATGGCCGACGGGGGTGCCCAATCCCCCATCAGCTCCACGCCCCTCCAAAACAAAACTTTTCAGGTGCCATGCTGGGAACCCACCCCAGCTTGGCAAAAACTGTTATGGCCAACGGGGGTGCCCAATCCCACTTCAGCTCCAGGCCCTCCCCAAACAGCCTTCCAGCTGTCACACTGGGAACCCACTCCAGTGCGGCAAATGTCTCACATCATCTTCCTAAAAAAAACAAACCTGTAAACAAAGTTCCCTCAGTGGTCTCCCTGCCCACCCGTGCTCACCCTCTGTGCATCCTACCTCCCACACCCCTCACTCCATACTTACCTCCGGACACCGCGAGATGATCTTTGGTGGACCGGGAACATGTCTGCACTCTTCAAAGCCGACCGTGAACTGAGGAAATGCCGGTAAGCTGTATAATGCAATAAATAGGGTTTTTTCAACTTTAATGCATATCTCAGGCACTTTTTGGAATTTTGGCACCAAAGTTTCAACATGGGTTTTTTGGGACCCCTCCTCATGAATTCTGCCACTGTCATTGTGTTAATTGGGCCTGAAGGGTGATTTCACAGTCACTGCATGAAATCACCTTTTGGGACTGATTAACAAAATGACAGTGCCAGTGTTCATAAGGTGGGCTCTCAAAAAGCCTATGCTGTAAATTTGGTGAAAAAATTCCTAAAAATGACTGTTTTACGAGCGTGCGTTGTGCAGTTCCTACCCATGCTCATAAATTTGCAAATTTTTAATATTTGCACTCCAGATTTTCAACATTGCCATTTTACCACACCTCCTGATGAGCAGTATAGCTGTCATTTTTCATATGTCACCCAAAATGTGTTTCCCTGCATGTAGCGCACACTGGCGCAGTCAGTGTGTGCAATCAATGTTTGGGACAGATTAAGAAAATCACTGTGACACTGCTCATGGGCAGAGGTCTTAAAATGGCTATGTTGAAAATTTGGTGGAAAAAGTCCCAAAAATGACTGTTTTAGGAGCGCACACTGCGCAGTTTCTACGCACACTCGCAAGTTTGTGAATTTTTAATATTTGCATACCAGATTTTCAACATTGCCATTTTATTACACTTCCTTATGAGCAGTACAGCTGCCATTTTTCACATCTCACCCAAAATGTGTTTCTGCACATGTAGCACAGGATGGTGCAGTCGGTGTGCAAAAGCAATGTTTGGTACAGATTAAGAAAATCACAGTGACACTGTTCATGGGCAGAGGTCTTAAAATGGCTATGTTGAAAATTTGGTGACAAAACCACATAAAATGTTTGTGTTATGAGTGAGCATTGCACAGTTTCCACGCACCTTCGTAAGTTCATGAATTTGTAATATTTTCAGTCCAGATTTTCACCAGTGGCATTTTTCCACACTTCCTTATGAACAGTACAGCTGTCATTTTTCACAACATGGCCGAAATGTGTTTTCACACTTTCAGCACAGAAATGCGTGATCGCTGTGGGAAATCATTGTTCTGGACAGATAAAGAAAATCACAGTGACACTGTTCATGATTGGAGGTCCCAAAATGCCTGTGTTGACAATCTGCTGTAAAAAATTCCCCAAACCAATTACACTATGGGTGTGCGTTGCACAGTTTCTACGCAAGCTCGTGACTATACCAGTTTTTTTTAATATTTTCACTGCAGATTTTCAACATTGCCATTTTTTACACCTCCCCATGAACAGTACAGCTGTCATTTTTCACATCCTGTTCAGAATGTGTTTTGCACCTGTGGTGCTAAATGCCATAGTCGCTGTGCAAAAGCAGCTTTCGGCTAACAAACTGATATTGCCACTGTTCATGAGATGGTGGTCACAAATAAACCATGTTGAAAATTTGGAATGAAAATACCAACAAATACCTGACGCGTTAGGGTTTCTGACCATAATGCCCCACCCTGTAGAGAATGACTGGCATCAGGAGTGTGACTTGGGATTCTCACCTGTAATGCCCATACCATTCCACACCCTGCAGCCAGTGAGAGGCATCGAGGTATGCCTTGGACTTTTTGGCCCCAAAGTTCACCCCATTCTCCCATACTGCACCCATCTCACCATATTTCCTGATGGAATGGGGTGCGCATAAGGGCCAAAGACCCCAAGTTACCCCGTGACACTTGTCGGTGTCTGCAGGGTAGGGTGTGGTGAAATGGCATGGCCGTTATGCCTGATGACCCAAAGGCACACCCCAATGCTTGTCAGTCTCTGCAGGGTGGTGGTGGGGTTGGCTTCAGTTCAATATTTCACTGCCATTCCTATTATGCAGCTCTGTAACTCCTACACTACCAATGCCAATGCCAGCAAGTAAACATTCAGCATTGACAAATGTATGTTTTTATTGAAAGTATTTTTATGTATGTGCAATGATCTGTTCCTTTTTTACTATGTGTATTATAAACTAATAAAAATGTTGAAAAACAAAAACAAGTTATTTTAAACATCTGTATGAATTGTCAATCTTCTAAAATTCTCAAACCTCTCAGCACACCATTCCCAAATATGCAGGATTCAGAGTTCCTGGGAACAGCTACACACATATTCAATTTTAGACTGCTTTTTTTTTTTCAGGATGGCAAAAGCATAAAGGTGCAAAAATTGGGTTCAACATAGAAATGCCATTCTAACCCTAACTATAGGTGTGCTACCACGCTACTAAAACAATGCTGCTTATCTTTGGCTGCCGTTGGGTTATGAGGAAAAAAATCATTATTTAGATATAGATGTATTGCACAGTATAATTACAGTGGGAACAATCCAAAGGGAAATACATAGCAGGTAAATGCTTGTGTTTAAATTCACTGTGGGGAGTTCAAAGCCTAAGTCTAGATATAGGTTTGTTTTGTTCAATTATGAACACCCACAAAGCAAAGCTGCTGCGAGCACACATTTGATTGGTACTCTGAGAAGGGTAGTTACCCCACTCTCAAACATTGCCACACAGAGCACACAGAGGCATAATTAATCTCAAAATGTTACATTTATTTTGGACTCTCAGTCAAATCCCAGTTCTTTAGTGAATGCCTTTATCGGGGGTGTCCCCCTAATGAAGGCATTCACTGCAGTGCTGGGGTTTGGGATTGAGAACCCAAAATAAACTTGTAGCATTTTTTCCAGTTAATTTACACCTCTGTGTGTTCTGTGTGTGACAATGGTACAGTTATGAACATAAGCCAAACTGCCCCAGTGTCCACTTTTGAAAGATAGAACATAGCTAACTCCAATTTTCAAAGCTCTGACTTAATGGCCAGTATTAATATGCCTCAACACAATTTTCAGACTGCGTATAACCTGGTCTATCACTTATGTCCACGTCCAGCATTTTTGTATCTACAATGTGATATAAAATAACATAAAACTGCTACAATCTCTGCAGATACTGTGAGTCCATTTTTTGAAAATAGCTCCAGCAAAATAGAAAATGATTTAAACATACTAGAGCAGTTTCTGGCATTGGTTTAAGATGGAGTTGCATTCATTTTGTGACTTTTTAAAATCCCACCCTGTTAGTTTTGTTTATTTTTACCTTTGAATTAAACTCTTTTCTCAAAATCTTCAGTATGGAGATGGTATCTTTTTTGGGTGTTTTTTTATTTATATTTTCTGGATTTTTGCTGTTTTTCTCCCCTGGTCTCCAGCACATGGGCATCATGCATGCATGGAGGCACATGCATGTCCTGTGATTCTGGCACAGCCCCTTCTGCACCTCCCCATGGCTACCTCCAGAGTTTCCTCAAGTCAGCACCACCATCTGTCCTCCATCAGGTGGTGGCCACTAAGCAGGGAGCCCCAAAAACTCACAGGAGGAGATAGCTTCCTTGCAGTAACTCGATCTCACTCCTCACTCCCCCCCAACCAACCCCCAACAACCCAGGCTCTTTCTCAAACCCAGGTTGCTGTAGCAGCGTGAGGTGTGGCATCCAGTGCCTCAACCCTCAGCACCACCAAGCCAGCCAGAGATAATATACTTTTAAAATTGTTAACCTTTAGCATGGTTCATTTGTCTATAATCCAGTAGCTATCATTTTCCTGCAGAAGAATCAAAGCATATTTATTAAAAAAAAAAGTCAACTTTATTTGTACTTATCATTGAGTAAATTGCTTAATTGTGTCCAAACTTCCTACAAGGCATATAGGGTGGTAACACTTTATTCATTTTGTGTTCTGAGGTAGTTTTTTTTTTTACATTCCTTGTCTGTTCATTTATTTTTTACTGTAGGATGAATATGAAATCGCTTCACCCGTACTACAGTTTTTATTACCCACTGAGTGTTAACAGTAACGCTTTGTCTCTGTAATTTAATTTGAGAATGTATTACATGTATTTCTACAGTGTGATAACAATTTATGTATCACTATGCAAAAACTAAAATGCAGTCTTAACTTACTTATTTTAATGTTTTTGGAGGAACTGTAGTGTGGTATAGTGGTTAAAGCATTAGTCTGGAGTTAAGAAGCTCAAATAGAACCACTGACTCACTGTGTGACTTTAAGCAAGTTGCATAACCTTCCAGTGCCCCAGGGTGTTAGCCGCAGAAGCCTTTCAGAAATTAGACATTATATCTGAACTGGAATGTCCTGGGAAAATAAACTGTAAAATAATTCCATCTCCAAATCTTGGGTCAGAAAGATGGAGGTGCTGCTCACAATTTTAATATCTCTTATGTGTAGACCTATGCTGTAGCTCTGTAAAAAGTTCATCACATCATTAAAAATTAAATATGTTTGTGTATTTATTATGTGTGTATGCACAGAAGGTATGGATTTGCTATCTTGAATCTATGTTGTAATGTCTCATTAGCCCAATGTACTGCAGTAGCAATATTGTGATATAGAATTTCTCTGACAGAGATGTGGCAAGATGGTAAACATTGTCCATTGTGAAGGTCTGGTGAAGTAATCATATATTTGACACAGTAAATACATTTGTGAATGGTGACAGAGTAACTTTGTTGGTGATGTTGTACTTTTTTTTGCCTCCAGGGCTCCATGCCAAATTCAGTATTCTATGTGGGTGAATTTGTTTAAATAAATAAATAAATACCCCTTCTCCATCCTTGTAATCCCAAATCACCAATTTCTCTCCCCATGGTTACAGTAAAAAAAGTTGTCCCCTTACTCCCAACCCATTTATCACCTCTTTTCCCACCCTCCTCTTTCCAATGTCTGGATCATGAGAAAAAAAGCCTTCCTCAACCAATTTAGCACCCCAACTCCCACCTTCCTTCAACTCCACTCAGATGCATTGACCTAGTTAAAAATAACCAAATGGAAGCTAATATAGCAATGTAAAAGAGGGCATCTAAGCAATAAAACATGAGGCTTGAGGGTGTGGTGGCTGTTATAAGTTCATGTATGCCCAGGTGCACGAGGCATGAAGTGCTTCCCCAAAGTGCTTTCAGCACCTTGGAGTGCATTTACTCATGACAACAACCACTCCAGAGTGTCTTATTATTCTTACACCATGCAGGTCATTGATTAGCACTGATTGTGAGTAGTTCCATGTACTTTTAAATAAGGTACAATATTCATGTGTTTGCTGTTAAAGTGACCTTGCTAACAGCTGGAAGGGGTGGCAGATGTCCAGGTGAGTTGAAGGATGTGAAGGTGGAGGAAGGCCAGCACTTCTATGGGGGGAGCCCTGGTCATAGCTGGTGATAGATTCATGGAGAAATAGATAAGCATTGAAGAGGAGAGGTAGGGGTTGTATCTATAAAGAAATAGAAGCTTGAGGGATAATTGTCTGTCCTAAGTGGGAACAAGACAATTCACTCCTGTCAATTCACTCCCTGACTATTCACTCCCGTCAGGTCACTCTCATGTCAACTCACTCCCTTGACAATTCACTCCTGTGACAACTTGCTCCCACAATTGACACCAATGGATACATACAATTGTTTGAAATTGAATATTCTGATGGGCTCACTCACATTCTAAAGGGTTATACATTGCTTTGTTTTTATTGCTGCAGTACTTGCAGTAAAAACAGTGTTTACTGTAAATAAAAGTAGATCGTCAGACTTATCATGAGATTGTGCCTAGGTGATGTTTCCACTGTTGTTTCTTTCCCAATCTCCAAACCCCACAATTATTTGATGCTGTTATTGTAGTCCTTTATCTCTAGTTATTTCTATCCCATGTAATAAGATACACATTTATTGTCAAATAATTCATTTTTTATGTGTCAAAGTGTTATATTTAATTGCTTTTAGTATGAGAAAAACTGTGGAGACTAACATGACATCATACTGTTCCCAAAGAATGTACGAAGAGCAGAGGCAGTAGTGACAAAAACAGAGGTATGCAATGGGTACAGAAAACCTTGTTCTCTGATTAGTCAGTTTCGGTCCCAAACCATGTGTAAATCCAGCAATGTCTCTTGGGTAAATATCCATCTGACCTCATCACATTTACTTTTTGTACTCTGAATATCAAATACCACACCTTTTAAAATGTTAGTATTTAAATGGACATCCTTACTGTTTACCCAGTGCCCATGCTCAGTTAATATCTGGGTTGTGGTAGGAACAGTGCCAAAAGGGCTAACTGTTGGAGTATGGAAATGAAATGGGAGATGGGTCGATGAACAGAGGAGGGCAAACGTTCATTTGTACACATTTGATACATGCAGTAATCAGCTTGTGGATGCTTTTGAGATGTCTCCATTGGTATCAATTGTTGTGGGAGTGAGTTGTCACTGGAGTGAGTTGTCATGGAAATGATTTGTCATGGGAGTGAATTGACTGGAGTGAATTGTCATGTACCCATCCTAAGTATTACTTTATTGGATATGTGTCCATTTTTTGAAGTAGCCAGCCAAGGATCTGAAAATGCTCAGTTAACAGGGCATTGCGGCCATGAGAGGGGATACTTGAGAAGGGGGATCTGGAGCACTGGAAAACAAAACTGACAAGAGAAAAACAAAAAGGTAAAGGTGTGAATTAAAATGACATATTTCTCCGTGTGTGTGTGTGTGTGTGTGTGTGCATGCATGTGTGCATGCTTGTGTGTGTGAGTGATTGTGGCAGGGCTGGGGTTGTTTTTTAAAAGTGGTAATATGCAGATTATATAATTATAGTAACTCAGGGGTAATGAAGATTTCCACATTGCAAACATGGCAACCAAAATTATTTTTAAAAAACATTATTGCAGGTATGGATATCTTCTGTAGGTGCACTTCATGCTGGTTGCCAGAAAGATTCCTGACCTGGTCGTTGTCAACCCAGAAGGCACTGGATTTGGATTACAATTCTTCTTGATGAATCAAGATATAGCAAATTCTCTATCCATTTTATAGTGGACTCAGCATGGTATGGCAACAGGTAAGGTTTGTCTGTTGGCACACCCCCAGCAACACCTGAGCAGGCAGGGAGTTTACTTTCTGTCTGTCAGTTGTTGGGTCAGGCAGACAGACATGGTTCTCAGGGGGCAGAAGCTACCTGCTGGAGGGGATAAGCATCATTAATTTAAATATGTGTGGTGAGGGCTTTTCCCTCTTTCCAGTTCCTCTCTGTCAAGCAGGTAGCATCTCTGCCTCTTTGCAGCACTCCAGGAAGGCACTCAACATGGGAAAATTTTTTGGATATGTCAAGCCATGTTGACTGTGCCTAGTTATTTGAATGGGGCTTGAGTTAGGATAACAGAAGGCAAATCTGATTCCATTTGCTCCTCTGAATATTAAATAACAGTTAAGAAAGGGTAAGGTTCTGATTAACTGCACACATCAGTTCCCAAAAGCATTAGATACAGTAAGTTAAAAAGGAAATCTTTGGTTAGTTGTTAAGCATCTACATTATATGAAGTCCCAGGTGGGTAGCCCTCAGCTTCAGGCTTACTGAGATGATACTTTTTGTGTTTCCTTTTTTTTATGAAATGACTCAGAGCATGGGTACTTCAGTCCTCATTAACACATATGAAGACTTCATGCTTTTATCACAGTTATAACATCTGGGGCCAAGTTTATTAAGGGGCCACATTAATTGAATTAGCCAAATTAAGCCTAAACTGTGTCCAAATTAAATTATATTTTTCAAGGTCATCTTCTAGGGCATATATTACTCTATCCATTCTACTCTGATTCAGCATTTACTACAACCATTCAAGACATGACAGAGCTTCAATGTCCTTCCAGTGTTGGAGAATTACCTTGCTGGCTACCACAGAGCCAATATTCCATAGACACTTCAAACTTCCCTGAGGATCCAGTGTATCCACCTGATAGCCAAATAGCACAATTCCTGGGTCAAAAAAAAAGTTCAAGCCCAAGGGTTGTCCCAATAATGATCAAATATATGTCCAAAAGATTTTGAGCTTTTCATAATTCACTAACATGTGTGATAAGGTCACCCTGGCTCTATTACATCTCTGACAGATCTCTGGGATAGAAACATCTACCATATATCTTCAATTTATGACCACCTTCGATCATAAGCTGCCTTCAAACTGAAGCCGCATGGTCGGATGTAAAGTTCTAACTAAAGCCATCCTTGATTAGTGACCACTATTGCAAAAAGAACATCACATTCCTAACATCCATAACATCCACTGCAGTGTTCCCTGTATGATACTCTAACATCCATAACACCCCCACACCCCACACCCTCTTGGAAACCCATGTTGTATTTCAATTTTGTACCTGAATTCATGGCCACCACAGTATTCCCTGCAAATACCTTTGTAACATCCTCTAGGCCCCCCACAATCCATGTACCATACTCTGTGTATGTTTCATTTCATCTCAGCAAAATGATGTATGCAGCAGTGATCTATCAACATGCCTAGCAGCCCTCAGATACTAGCAACCTATTTACCTAGAAATACATGATAAGAGACTCAGGTGTACTCTTAAAATGCTAGTCTTCATTTTCAACCAACAAATAAAAAAAGAAACTCCACAACATGTGCAAGTGCACTAAGTTCATTAACTCTAAAATCCTCACTCCTCACTCGATCTCATCAGCACTTGTCAGCTCGCCATCGGAACAACTTTCAGGTTCACAGTTTTCATTAACCTGGCTCAGCAATTCATCTGAATTTGCACTTTGGTCTCTTTGGTCTGTCTTCTTAACAATCTTGGAAGGTATTTTAAAAGAGAAAATTCAAGCCTTACTTGAGGACCATGGGCTGAGCAATCCCTACAGCATGGATTTACAAAATCAAGGTCCTACCAGACTAATCTCCTTACCTTCCATGAGAAAGTTAATAAAGAACTAGATAGGGGGACTTCAGTGAACATTGTCTTTATGGACTTTGCTAAGGCATTTGATAAACTGCCCCACTTAGAATTATTAACCACACTGAGGGAGAATAAGCTGGAGACCAATATTGTATATTGGATCTCGGAATGGTTACAGGATAGAAAATAAAGGGGCATTATAAAAGGGGCACTATCAGACTGGGCACATATCACCACTGGGTTCAGCAGGGTTCAGTCCTAGGGCCATGCCTCTTTAATAGCTACTTTTCCACACTAAAATTAAAAATAACCCAAATATTTGGCTCTATAAGTTTTCAGATGACTGTAGAGTGGGGACAGTTGTCAATAATTCTGCAGATGCAACTTGTTTACAAGGGGCTATTAATGAAATATTAGAGTGGACCAAGTCAAACAAACTAGAGTTGAATAAAGCTAAATGCAAGATAATGCACTTGGGTAGGCATAATAATGAAGCAGTATATAAACTGATGCACTAATAGTTACTCATGAGGAAAGAGACCTGGGAGCTAAGATCACCACGATCTAAAATTTAGTTCTCACTGTAATGATCAGATTAGAAAGGCGAACCAAAATCTTAACTGTAACTTAAGGCACGTATCCAATAGGGAGGACGGAGTTCTGATTCTATTCTATAATGCTTTAGTCAGGCCCCATTTGGAGTATTGTGTCCAAGTGTGGTCCCCATATAAAAGGGAAGACATCCTCAGAGTAGAGGGGGTACAAAGAAGGGCTACCAAATCTATAGTCAACCTTAAAACTAGATCATACAAAGAAAGGTTAGAAACATTGAACCTGTATTCATGCCATTACAAGAGGTTTAGAGAGGGTATGTGTATGCTGTTTAATGCAATGGGAGATACCAATCTGAGGGACAAATTAGGGTTTTCACTCAAGACCAGTCGGTGTAGTGGCAGGATGCATAATAAACAGCTCTTCTTGATCAAATGGAATTTAATCACTAAGAACATTTGGTTTAGTCAGAGGGTAATATCGTCATGGAATGATATCCCATCTATGGTAGTAGATATCCCTAACATGGATACTTTCAAATCAAGACTGGACCTCTTCTGTGGGGACAGAACTATTGAATTCTAAAAACAAGGGACTGGCAAGCTATAAGGACTGTAGTCCATGATGCGTGATACATCCTATGAGTCCTATTATTCCTATGAACACAAAGGAGATGCATAGTCTGGTTTTATTCAATTTACAGCCATCAAACATCAGCCAGATTTTACAATTAATTAATAACCGCCCTCAAAGATTAGCTGTCCTCTGACATAAGCCACATGTGGTACCTTACTTTTGCAATACTAGCCGCAGTTTTAAATTGAAGATATACAGTAGTTTATGTAATATGGCGAGTGTAAGGTAGATATTATGCAGTATATTAAAATGGATCTGAAGTGATCTCTTATATCAAACATTAACTTTTTCAATGTTTCTAAGATTTTCCCACTCCACCTCTGAAATTAAGATATTAAGCTTTCTTTCCCATGCCACCTTTATCAAAGGTAGGGGAGTAGTAATCCCATGTAACAAAGTCTGGCAGAGTCCAGAAATTAGATGTTTATTATTTTCCAGCTCCTTGAAGAATACCTCCAGGGGACCACTAAACAAATTAAAACCTTTACCATTATTTTTGAATACATAGTTTTTTTTACCTGCATATATTGCCAGTTTTGAGATGGTGGCATATTATACAGATCCTGAACATGTTCAAATGACCTAACATGTACATCAGAATAAAAGTCCCCTATTGTTCTTAAACTTTTGTAAAAATACCAGGTTCTAAAAGTACTGTTAGCATAGAGGGTTTAAAGCATTTATTGTTATAGATAGGAGTTAGTTTAGATAATTTGCCCAGGGCACCAAGCAATCTGGAAGCATGTGCCTAGGCTTTTGTGGTAGACTTAGTAGTGTTTAAAATGCTTACTATATTTGACTTAGCTTTGTCTGCCTCCAACCCATTACCTGCTACTAAGTTATTATGTGAGTCATTGACCCAATAATACACCACCTCCAGGTGTGCTGCCAGATAGTACAGGTGGAAATGAGGGCACCCCTTCCCCTTTATAGTGACAAAATTTATGCAGAGCAATCTTGGGCGAACACCTCTCCCCCCGCCACAAAAACCTTTTCACTATTTGGTTCAAATCTGTAAAGAATTTTTTTTGATATGCTAATTGGAACGGATTGAAAAAGAAACAGTAATCATGGCAGAATGTTCATCTTCAAAATGTTAACTCTTCCTCACAGGACCGGGGGGGGGGTGTATTGCCACTTTGCCAGATCAGTCTTGATCCTGCTTATTAAGGGGTCATAGTTCAATTCCATCTCTCTTTTAGGGTCTGCTGCCAAAAACGACCCCAAGATTTTTAACTTTATCTTTTAGTATGCCAGCCAGCTGTGGATTTCTGATATTAGTTGGATCCCTAGATAGATCATTTCACTTCTACCTCAGTTCACTTTGTAGCCTGAAAGTAGGCTAAACTCCTCCAGAATCTCACACACCCTGGGGTAAGATTTATCTTGTTCCTTTAAGGCCAATAAGATGTCATCTGCATAAAGCATAGTCAGGGCTGAACCAAAACTATCACTTATCCTGAATTCCTATGCACATGATCTTAGCCTAATAGCTAACAGCTCCAAGTAAAGTGCAAAAAGCAATGGTGACAGGGGACATCCCTGCCTAGTTCCTCTTGCTAACTAAAAAAAGGAAGAGGAGCTCTCATTAATTTTTATCCTAGCTAATGGTTTACTATAAATCATCTTGATCCAATTTATGAAAGGTCCCTTAATTTTATATCCCTTTAATATCTCCACAAGGAATGGCCACTACACCCTATCAAAGGCTTTTTCAGCATCTAAAGACAGGAGTGCAGTGAGTGTTCCTAAAAAAACTTGCATAACAGTGAACGCCCTTCTGGTGTTATTCTGGAATCTTCTACCCAAAATTAATCCTAACTGGTCCTTGTGGATCATATCCAGTATTACCTTAGTTAGTCCCTCAGCGAAAATGTTGTATTCACTATTAAGAAGTGAAATGGACTTATATGACCCACATTGTTCGGGAGGTTTGTCCTTCTTAAGAAGCAGTGTAATTTCAGATTCATTGAAGGATTGCAGTAATTTTTTTTTTCCTTCAGCATATTATTATATAGATCCACCAGGAGAGGAGTCCATATTTTGGACATATTTTTATGCATCTTAAATGGAAAGCCATCCGGACCAGGACTTTTACCATTAGAAAGTGAACCAATTACTGACTTAACCTCCTCAGGAGTAATATCACCATTTAAGATGTTTAACTCTAGATCTGAGATCCTGCAGAGGCACAGACCACTTATATTTATTTATAAGATTTTGGATAGCACCTTTGAGCACACAGTGCTCCTTTACAAAGATTCTATGTCATGGACACTGAACAAGTAGAGACAAGACAGGCAGGTTGGTAACAGTTAAACAGTTACTGTACATGAGCTGCCAGTGGCTTTGTCCAGATAAGACAAGGCAGTCAAATTAATAACAGGTAAAACATTACAGATTGACTTCAGTACATGAGCTGCCAAAGGCTTAGTCAGGATCAACGTGAAAGGAAGCAATGGTACAATACAACAGACATTATACACAGAGTGCCTGGGGTGGTTACATATGAAATTAATGTTCTTAAAAGTCCATGAGAGAAGCAGAAGTAGATAAGGGTGAAGACACAGTAGCGGGGGACAGGCAAAAAGAGAGAGGGGTAGGAGGAAGAGGGATAGGTTGTGAAGGAGAGGATGGGAGAGGGGTTAGGCAAGATGAATGGTGGGGAGGAGGCAATAGGATGGGTGGGGGAAAGGAGAGGGAGTTAGGGCTAGCACAAGGAGAAAGGAGAAAGAAATGAGGACTAGGAGGGGGCAGGGAGTAATTAATGAGAGGAGGGGCACAATTTGTCAGAGGGAACAGAGAGAGGGAGGAGTGATATCAGGGGGGCAAGTGGGAGGCTAAGGAAGGCTGAAGTGGGATATTGGAATGAGTTAACAGGGAGGGAGAGTGGTGTGAGTAGAGTGCATAAGTAAAGGAGAGGCCAGGAGAGCAAGCAGGAATGTAAGTGTAAGTGTAATGTATATAATCAGAGACTAAGCCTTCTTCTATCTGTTGCTCTGGTGTGTAATTTTGTAAAATTCTGAAAGGTTTCCAAAATATCTGTTTTTTTCTGAAGACAAAGTCCCATTTTCCCTTAGTATAGTCTGAATTGTGTTTCTGTTTCTAGCACACTGAATCTGATATGCTAAGGAGTTTTCCATAATAATACTTTGCCCTTGCTTTAATCATCTCTCCCTCAGCTCTTTCCTGGATAACTTGTTCCACTTTATCTTTTATTACCATACGTTTTGCTTCTGATTGTTGTCTGATTCCATACATGCTCTGCTTCAGCTATAGTTAATCTCTCTTTTCAAGGTTGCAAGTTTAACATCCTGTGTCATTTTTCTTATCCCTCCTAGGACAGTATCCTACCCTTTAAGAAAGACTTCATTCTCTCCCAAAGAATATTATTATTTGTATTATACCCGATGTTATAAATCCAGAACCAGTGAATTTCTTCCTGGAGCTGTTCCATAAATCCCAGGGTAAACCATAAGGAATTATCAAACCTCCATACTGGCCTTCCTATCTGGTTTCTCCCTATCGGCCAAGAAGTTACTTCTAAAATTACTGGTGCATGGTCAGAGACCCTAATGGATTCATATATCACCCTTTTAATCTCTTTGCCAAGATCCTGAGCGATAAAGAAGTGGTCCAACCTTGAGTAGGTCTTGTGGGATTTTGAATAGTGGGAACATTTTTTTCAGATTTGGATACAAATTTCTAAAAGGATCCACCAGATCTAAGTCCTGATTCATTTGTTTCACCACCCATACTGCTTGTTTTTTCCTTTCTGTGGCTGAAGGCTCTCTATCAATAATCCAAAGTTAGATTAAAGTCCCCCCCCCATTATTAACCCTGAGCCAAATTGTGACAGTTCAAGATATAGATTGGTAAAACAAGAGGAGGATCATCCTGGTTTGGACCATAAACTGATGTTAATGTGACCCCTCCCTTTTGTGTACAAATTCTGATTATCACAAATCTCCCCATATTATCTGACATCACTTTATCAACTCCATAACCTGCCTGTCTTTTAACAAAAATTGCAATGCCCCATGCCATATCGGTATAATTTGAAATAAAACGTTCTCCCCTAGTAAATTACTAAATTATAAAACATCTCTATCATTGAAATGCGTTTCTTGTAAAATAAGCAATCAATATTCCTTTTTTATCATCCTAACCACTTTCCTTATCTTAATCCTCTCCTTACACCTATTTAGATTCCATGTCATTATTTTTAATGTTTCCATTAAACATATTTATATATTCTCTTTTGATACAATCTTCACAAAGATCTATGCATAGCATTTGACCCATTATCTGATCAAAAACTATATTTGAAATACAGCTTAATTCAAGAAGCCTTGTACCTAGGCACCCATGCTTTTTAAGTCCAGCTTCCAGATAGCCATCTTTTCATTACTTTTTTCTTTTTCTTTTTTGCACATCTTCAATCCCCGCCCACACCAAACTGACCTTATATAGGTCTCGTTTTAATAACATCATGAATAAAAGGTCCCACATACTCCTAGATGATCCTCTTCTACCTGAGCGTTTGAGTGACAAGCTGATTCTCCCCCCCAGCCACCGAGGTTGCCTAATCTCTGTTAAGTGCAAGTGTGGCTTGTAAAAGTGATGAGGCTGCTTAACTACCCTGTTAAAAAAAGCACACCTCTTGTGCCCAACTATTAAGATTTCTGTAAGTGATAAAAGGGAAAAGGACAACAAAAAGAAAGATTTTTCTACCTATACTTAGGAATAAAACCCAAGCATTTCCCTTTTGTTTTTGTTACCTTTCTCCCCCCTTCCTCTAATGCCATAGATACTAAATACATAGGTTATTGTGTTAGTCCCATTTTTCCCGATTTTCTCCTCATCTTCCCACCTCTTCAAACTTGTTTGCTCCTAGAGCATCTGCAGATCCTCCTGGATATGGATTATCATCCAGAGACCTCTGGCATTTTTTCAGAACTTCCTCCACATCTGTTGGAGAATGGAAGAATAAAACGTTTTTCCCTCCAAAAGCACTCTTAATTTGGCTGGGTACAGCATTGCAAACTGGGCACTGTCCTTTCTCAATTTGTCCCGCACACAATCAAAGCTTTTTCTTTTTGCTAATATGGTTGGTGAAATATCTGGGTATGCTTGTAGTTTCATCCCATTATAGAATAACCCCCTTTTCAATTCAAGCTTTGTTTAATATTTTCTCTTTCTTATGATATCATAGTGGTTTTATATACGTGAACCGAGGACTGCCCTGAGTGTCCTTAGTGCCAAATGCTCTATGCACCTCATCCACCTCCACTTTTTTTTCTGGGAAGGGGGGAGTCCCAAAACTTTAGTGAGCAGTTCCTCACAGAAACCATGGGGATCATTGCCCTGTATGCCCTCAGGAAGATTCCTATTTTTAAGTTGACCCTTCTCGACCTTGGTTCAAGGCCTTCTACCTTTAATTTCAATTCTTCAAGTTCTTTGTTACATTTTACTATGGTAGTAGACATTTTAGGCAAGGTATCTTTGATTTTGCTAACTTCATCTTCACATTCTGCAGCTCTTAGGGCCAAGACATCAAGTTTCTCCACAACCTCTGAGAATTTATTACTCAGATTTGAGACTGCAATGTCCAGAGTTCCAAATTCTTGCCTCATTTCTTTTAATATCTCCTCCTGTGAGTTTTTAGCAGATTCTTCCCTTCTTTGGAAGACATCCCTGAGGCATTTTCACCCCCCTCCTGTCTCTCCCTCTCTCTCGCCTTCCTCTTTTGTTTTTCCTTTTACATTGCTTTTGTTGCTCCTGGACTTCAAGGCCATGTTCCCCACCTGATTTTCCAGTATTCTCTCTTCCTCTATATTTTTCCCCTTGTTATTTTTAGCATTAGACTTAAAGGAGAAGATATCATATGTGCATACTGGTGACCCAAAATATGCCATTAAGGTGGAGGGGGGTAGGTTACCTGGCTTTAAATTATTTTCTTTTGCCTTTTTTTTTCCTTTCAGTACTTTCTCCCTTAGGTTGGTTTTCTGTTTCAAACTTAGACAAGCTTGGGGTCTTTCTCTTTTTCCTTTTATATATTGTGAATTTGACCACCTGCTGAACAATAAAAAATGTTTTAATCCCCTCATTTTTCTTTTTTTTATTGTTACCCCTACTGTTCCTTCTTTCTGCTGTCCAAAGACCAGAAAAACCTCCACCTGGTTCTCCCAGATGAAGGGGTTAGCTGTAGGTGTCGGCATTCCTTTCATTTTTCCTATCATTGAATCCATATGCCTTAGGGATTCTTGCAGCTGACTGAGATCCAGGTGTTGAGTACAATGGCCACCTTCCTCCAGACTTTTTGCTCCTTCTGCTTGGGGTCCTGATGCAGTGTTCTTCACCCCTGCTGTTTGAACTGAACTATTGCTTCCTGTGTCCATTCCTAGGAGTACCAGCATTTTCTGAAATTGAAGTCTGGCAATGTTGTATACCCATGTGTAGAGCCCTTACATACCCCGGTATGGCTCTCAACGTTGCCTACACCTCCCCACAACATGCTGTATATCTCGGTGACTCGTTGAACATTTATCGAATTGCATGGGAAAATACTGAAGCATGATTTCACTCAAAAGTCATAAACTCACCTCTTCAAGCTGTGCTCCCATTCACAGCATAGTAGTTTGGGCTATATACAACAAGTTATTGTCATCACAGGACACCAGAAAACTGGACTGGGTAGTTAGCGTATCCCCACATGTATCATTCTATGTTTAGCAATGCATTCTGACATGCACAGAATGCTGCCTTGTCATCTCCTACTGAGATGGTACTTACTTTGCAAGTACAGTTCTTAAAGCAAAGCAGCTTCTATTTGCAATGGAATTGGCATGGGTGACTTGCTCATCTCTCAGTGCCAGTAGATTATCTCTATTGTGCAGAGCTCAGCTGAAAGTCCATGCTGGGTATTCAGGGAGCAAGTCAATGGCCTTGAATGCTACCCATCATGCATTGCCAAAGCATGGTGGAAGGCAACTGTTAGCATGTTGGAAGCTGAGCTGGCATTCAAGACACTGAATGCCACATGGGCAATTGGGGCTGACTACACCAGTAACCACTGGCATTCTTTGCTAAAGGAATAATGACAGAAAAAAGCAAGAATGTGTACAATTAAAGTTCAACAGCAGGCTGGGTATCTGGTTTCAGCTCTGGGTGAAGACACCGAGCACCATGTGGAGGGTGGTTGGGGCAGGCTGGGCAAGCATGGCCTGTTAGTTCATCCAGTTCCTCCATGATCTCTCCAGCAGGGGATAAATGCTTTAATATTTCTGACTAGTGATACATTAAGCCAAAAATTAGCCCTGCATACGATGGATACTTATTTTATGCTTCTCTTGGGATCAGCATTTCAGATGATTGGTGTTGCAACCCCTCTCCCCCAAGCTGGATCTCTTCCAGTGCCTTCTGTGTGGCTAGACATTAACTCTACCAGCACCAGTGACAGCTCGCTGCAGTGTCTGTTACCATGATAAGTGGAAAGGCTGCTTCACATTTGTTCTTGGCTTATACTGGAGTAAATGGCTCACAGATTCTAGAGAACAACAAGGTTTAAAGTTGTAGTCATCAACTGCACCTAAGCTCCATTGCAGATCTTAGCTTTCAGACCCCTGCTGTAAGCAAAAGAAGCTATGTTAAGCTGGCCAGCATCATTACACTATTTTTTATTTCTTTTTTTTTGAGAATAATATACTTTATTACAGTTATAACAACATACCAAATGGGAAAACAATTATACAAACCAACTAAAGTGAAAATAAAAGACCCAACAACAATAATATACAAGAAATCTACATAGGAATTCACCAAGATGAAAAAGGTAAAAGCAGAAAATTGGTGAGGTGGCAGCAACAAGTTAAAAACAGTAGAAAGGGGACAAAAAATAAAGAGAGATTATTTGACCCAAATTTCAAAAAACAAAAGAAAAGGAAAGAAAAGAAAAAAACAAGAAAACTCAATCCACAAAGGGGAGACTGAACATAAAGCATAGAGTTTACCAAACCTTTTATCAAAAGTATGACTCCGCTTGTAACAAACTCTGGTCAGAGCCAATATGGCTGTGAATAGCTTTTAGGAGTGGCAAGAGTGTGTAAAAGAATATGCAGTGCTTTTGCTGCACTGGAGTTAGCCATAAATAATACTGCAGCAATTACAGTACTGCGCATGGGTGATACTCTCACATGTGAAGTTTGTCCTGTAGCCAGCCCTGCACAACATGGCGATGCTGACATAACTATGTGTGCATGATAGTCATGCATGCGCAGTTTAAGTCAATGTCACCATGTTGTACACAGTGGCTGTCAGTACTGCAGTTGCAGAACAGAAAAGTAGTGCACCAGGAAGCGGATATGTTTATGCGGCCTGTGGAGGGGAAGGGCTGCATAGACAGAATCACTAGAAACTATGTCGAAGCACTGTGGCAGCATATCAGACAGCGGTCTGGTTACATGCTTCCACAGTGCTGTTATACAAATCTGATGATGGCATAACATCCATGGAACTTGGCCCATGCAGCCATACAAATCAGACTCAGGAGGAGTCTATCAACAAAGTAGAGTTCTGGTCTGGGACTTCCTCATCATCATAGTCACTTTCTCATTCTTTTCTAAGCAGTAATTTCTGGCAAATGTGCCTCAACCATATTGACCTCAGTGCTTGTAGAATACTCCTGGTTTTCCCAGATTGTGTTAGGCAGGGGTAGTAGCAGTCTTGAAGCAGTAGCTGTCGTTGGTGGCATGCTCTGAAAAAAAAGTGATCCCCATGCTTGTCTGCACATTTTAGAAATGATGGCTTTCCATGTTTTGCTGTAAAGAAAGACCCCTTTAAAACAAAATGAGGTCAGTTATGGCCTCCACCCGCCTTTTGCTTCAAGTGAAGAATGTCATGATGGGTTTTCATCAGATGTACAGTGGCAGCCATAGATGAAAAATATTGTTAAGCAGTAGTCAACTGTATGTAAAAGCTCTTTTTTGTTTTGGAATGTGTGCTTTCTTAATGTTGTCAATACCACTCCACCCATGTGTACTCTGCCCCTGGATTTCTGTACCCTAAGTGCATTATTTTACAATTTTGTGTTCAGGACAAAAATGACTTTCAAACGTGGGTAGTCACTAATCTAAATTCTTTATAGTTTTTTGTTTCCTTGCGAGTGTGCAAGAAACATCTTGTGGTAGAATGACATTTCAGAGATGTGTCAGGGATGAGTCCAATGCACAACAATCTACAGTGGGCTTGTCCATGGCAGCCAGACTGTGACACTAGTCACAGTTTCACATCTAGAATCTGTTCTCTAATTGAAAGAAATAAGATGCAGGAATGAGAGTGCTTCATTCCTTTTGTTCATGATCATACTGATCTTATTGCTTGTCTCCCCACCCATCATGCAGATGCCTGGGTACCCAGCCACACATTGCATCCCCCCTCTGTGCCATAAGCAGGAAACAGTCCTAGCAGTAAAGAGCAAATAAATACTACTTATCCTTCCCCAGACATACATCCACGTTGAATTTGTTTGTGCCTCTGTGTGAATGACAGTGTGTGTTCTTGTCCCTGAGCTCCTCTTTCTCCAGTGCTTCATGTGTACCACAATGCCCAGACTGAGCATTGCTTTCTCTGATGGTACCCACTGACCTGCCACATGGATCTCCTAGTGTCCATGTTGCCTCAGTGTGTCCCCCACCCCACCACACAATCAAGGAGCAAGAGTGCTGAGAGTGAGGCAGCATTGCCTGCAGACCTGCAGCAACCCTTGATGGTGGGAGAGGAGACATGGTGTGCAGGGATAGACACCAAGAAAGAGAGGCAGGAGCACCCCCAAAAAGAGAGTGCAGGATCCAAAGAGGTGGTGAGTGGCACCAGTGTTGGGGACAGAGCAGAGGGAGCTCCAAATAGTGACAGCAACATGCTGAGATGTGGTGAGTAAGCAGAATGAGGGTGATCACCAGGTGACAGGCTAACACTATTACAGCACCACTTTGGCAGTATGAAATTGAGGGAGTGCAATGTACTGACCATAACCATGATGACCGGTGGCTCCCAGACCTGCACCTGAACAAACATTCATTTAAATGGATGGCCTATCCACTAGAAGTGTCTACTCCCCCCCACCCTGAGAGAGACGTAGCAACAGCAAGAGCCACTTCCAGTGTAGCATATACGTGCAGGTCCAATCTGTTCCAGTCAGAGACGGTGTCAACCCCCCCACAAACAGAGAAGTGGAGTACAGTGTGTGCACGAGTTCAGCTGCCATTCATTTTATTTCTGCTCACTCTTCTGGCACCTTGCCATTGGTCTGACTCTCTGTTTGTCTTGCTGAAGCTCCGTGGAGCAGACAGCACATACAGAGAGGCAGAGAAAGTGGCAGCAAGAGTGCTGTGACCAGGACAGAGAGCAGTGCTGCAGAGTTTTCCTTTCACTGACGTTAGAGAGATAGAGAAAAAGAGAGAGAGAGAGAGAGAGAGAGAGAGAGAGAGAGAGACCAGAAGAGACAGTGTAAAACAAACTTGGTGCATCTATTCCACCACTATACAAATGGAGCACCAAGACAGAGACAGAGACAAATATGTGGGTCACATATCTGCCCTGTCACTTTGACTAGCAAAATATATGGTGGGCAATGGATGGGCACCCCTGGGTAGTTGCTGCCCCCTACACCTCCAGCTTCCATCAGCACATATGGAACAATCTGCAGTAGCCACAGACTGATGTAGGTTACTCATCTTTCCTTCCACACCCTTCCCACTTTACACCGGCTGGCACAGTGACAAGGGGACCTCCATGTGGGCAGCCCAAGGTAAACAGTGGACTGTTGTCTGGCAGAAGTTGGTGATTGGTGCCCCCTACACAACCGTCTCACCACTGCACATTGGCTGCCTCAGCCAGAGACAGAAATGTGAGTTGCACATTTGCCACACCACACCTGTTGCTATCTAGCCTATTGGGTGCCAGGTAGCTGGAAATGGGGTTGTGGTCCAGATCCACTGGGTGGCCCAAGGTCATTGGCACCAGCACATATTTTTGAATTTCTGCACATATGAAGCATGTTCTCCTTCCATTCCACCTCCTGCACATTAGAAGCACTCTGCTTGAGCCAATGACAGGTATGGTTCACAAGTCTCTCCATCTTTACTCATCCAAATTCCATGAAAGCTGGTACTGACATTGGATGGGCTCCAGGCAGGTGGCTCTGAGAGAATGATGCCTCATCCACCTATTGCACCTCCACACAAGGGTAGCACACTGCAGCAGCCAGGGACAGAGATGCAAGTTGCATCTGCCCCTTCATACCGGCCCCTGCTCCACCAGAGCTGGTATGAAGATTGGAGTGGGATTTTGGGTGACTGGCACATTCTCACTGCATCCCACCTCCTGCACATAGGGAGCACTCCATTTAACTTCCACACATGGGGAGCTTTCCTCACACTTCATATCAGCTCTGTACATGGGGAGCATTCCATCCCTTCATCCCAGTGCCCCTACATGAGGGGCATTGCTCCCCATCCATCCCACTCCTACACATGGAGACACCTCCACACATTTGCATCACTCCTCTACCACAGTCCAACCTCTGCATATAGAGAGTACTCCTAACCACATTCCACCTTTGCACATGGGAGCACTCTGCAACAGCCAGTGACAAAGATGTCAGTCATGCGTCTGCCTTTCCACACCTACTCCCACTCCACATGATAAGCTTCAGGTTGGGCAGAACATCAGTAGGGCTGAGATGTATTGGGTGGGTTGCCCAAGGAGATGGTGCCAATACCGCTCACCATCTTTCTGAATGAAAGGAGTCCCCTCCCCACGAATCAATCTTTATTCTTTACTCCACTCACCACTTTTCTGCTGATTATCCTCCTGTTTGCTTGCCTTACCAGTCACTCACCTTCCAAGACAGGACTGCAGGCCATGAGGCCAGAGCATATTTTCTTTGACCTCTCCTATCTTTTCTTCAGACCACACCACCAGTCCAGCCAGCGTCCAGCATAGTCAAGAAGATGTGCTGCACATTACCTACAGTTCAGCACTGGATGGGTCAGTTCTTTCTCTAGAAGACAATACTTCAAGTTCTCCCACAGTTCAACTGAGGCTAGAGAAGAGCAGCACGCAGTCCCACTCTACCACCACGATGGTCAACAGGACACCACAACTTGCTTGGTGCTATGCAGATGACACAGCAAAGCAGCATGTTTACTAATCTGTCTCACCAGCCAGACCCTCAGCACACAAATGAACCCCAACTGCACCCCCTCCCAGTTTCTCTGCAAACAGTGAGGATCCCTCACTCTCAAGCGGTCAGTCCTGTACAAGTAGCAGAGTTGGGAGTATGTGGTTACAGTCAGACCTGTTGCTGAAATGGAGCTTGAGCCTGCTTGAATACAACAGGACAGCTTAACTGAGTCCCCTTAATCTCCACAGATGGAGGGCTGCTGCACAGATGATTGCTACAGCCACTCAGGCACCACCAGGGATTTAAAACAAGAGCTAGACTATGGCTGGCATCTTGCCATCTGTCTCCTCCTCCTCCTCCTACACTGACTGCTTGCAGCACTTGCCCAGCTCCTCCTCTGCTACCAGTGCCCACCAACAGTCAGTAGTATTGGTGGGTGGCCCCCTATTGTAGTGGTCAAGCAAGCTCCTCGACTTGTTACTAGCCCCTAAAACCAATACTCTCTTTTGACTTCCTTCTGTGTCTGGTTGCATTTGCCTGTTTTCAAAAACCCAATAAACATGTTTTTCTAGTGTCTGCTCAGATACAGGATATTAAATATATCAAAATAAAATATAATTGCTTTGAAGAAGATAGAAGCCTTTATTATGGCCCAGCTTCGATGTATGGTTGGAGAATGTTGAAATCTCATCTTGATTGTTTTACTTACTTATATTTACTTATTGCTATTTTGTATTTTCAGGTTAAATCAAATATAATAAAATATATATTTTTTTGAGATGATAAAAGCTTTGATTATGTTTTTTATTTGATCCATTCACACTTAAGCATTGAAGCAGTGAGATCACCACGATTCTGGCAGCCATGCACCATTCCTGTGATCCTAAAAATATGTATCACTATGGTTGTATAATTGTAGGTCTATATTCAAATGGCTTTAATTTATTATTGATGTTATTTAGTTATTGTGATCTTGGATTAACGCCTTTGAGAACAAGCTCATTACATAGGTTCCATGTCAGAATTACATTAACAGTAATTAAAAAAAAGACAATTAGGTGTACAATAGAACTGTAAGTACAGGCTAATAACAAATAGGACTCTAAGTAAAACATAAACATAAATAAAAAGACAAAGACAGTGGACTAAGTCAACAGGCTGTTATAAACACAAAGAGTATCTGAGAAGGTTAAGACAGTTTAGGGGAGAAAGGACAACTCAGACTGGGGTGCCTGAAAGACAGAGAGAGGTACTGTAGCAGTCTGTGTTGTCAGGATGGAAGGCATTGTACAGGGATTATAGTAGCCCAGGGTGGCCACACCAGCTCAAGAAGTAGAGAAACATTAGCCCAGGAAGCCTTTGTTAAAGCTTTTTTGGAGGGTTGGGCTGAAGGCAGATGGAGAGGATTGTAGGAGAAAAGAGGGGGTGGGGATAAGAGGGGAGTTTGATGGAGGAAGGATTAAGACACAGAACTGGAGAGAAATAACAAGTGCAGAATACTAGGTAATGATCATGGGGGAGTGCTGCATAGGCACAAGGTAAAATAACAATTGATGGGCTAAGGGAAGCAGTCACAGCTGGCATTAGCATTAAGATGTTTTCAGAGCTCACATTTGAAGGGGCCTAATGCTGTTATAGAGGAGATGGCAGGAGGAAGATTATTAATCCATTTGGAAGCATGGTAGGCAAAAGCTCTTTGACCAAGGGAGGTGTGAAACCTAGGAATTTTAAAGACCGTGTTATCTGAGCTTCTGGTGGAACAGTTGTTTTCATAGGGAGTAAGGAACTTGTGGACACCCATTGGCACGAGGCCCAGACACACTTTCTTGGCCAGGAGGGACTTTTGGAACCTAAGCCTACCTGTGAACTAGAGCCAGTTAGCTTGGTCATATAGGTCACATGTGTGTGTGAGCTGTGCAGAGCCAGCTAAGAGTTGACAGGCTTTATTTAGAGTGACTTTTATATGGTGGAGGGCTGTGTCCATAGTGAGCCATAGACTACTATGCAGTAGTCAACAAGAGAGACCACTGTACTCTGGGTAGTGAGTTTTAGGGCCTCTGGGGTAAGACTTTGCTTATGTCTTTGAAGCAAACAAATACAGATGTTCATGGCCTTTGCAACATTTTCAGTGTGGTAGGCATATGACATAGTGCTGTCTATGCTGTCTATAGTGACCCCCAAATATCTGAAGGGTTGGACGGGTTCCCATGTAGTTCCAGGCTCATTTGTTACATTGAGTGGGTGTGAACAATGCCTATTCTGGGGATTGAAAAATAACAAGGTCTTGTTTTTTCTGCAGTTCATAATGAACCATCTTTCAACTGTAGTAAAGCTGTCTTGGAGCTTACTTTCCAAAGTAAAGGGATCAGGGTCACTTGTATAAAGGACTATATCATCTGCATAAAGCAGAATTGGACAGCTACTGGTGAGCAGAAGCCTGTTTAGAAACAAACTGAATAAAATGGAGCCAAGGATGGAGCCCAGTGGCACACAGGAGTGAAAGGGTCTACTGTCAGATAGGACATTATCAGTCCTAACTTGTTAAAGAGTGATTCGTGAGGTAGCTCTTATAATTACACAGTCAAAAGAATGGTCTTGATGAATTCATTTAATGTTTCATAATTTGATCTTTTGCAATTTTAATGACCTCCCAATCCTGGAGCCTTCAATTTGTTTTATCTAAACATTTCTTTCCTCAATTAATCAATAGTCCAATATGATTTAGAATAAAATTACTTTAGACCAAAAACTGTATAAACTTTGGGTTTGATTTTGAGCAAATATTAACTTCTCTCCGTGCTGAAAATGTATAGGAGATTAATTGTACATTCTTTTGCATTTCTCCACACTTTTACTTCAGAAATTTGTAAAAAAACAATATGAAAAGATAACACTCGACAGTCCAATAAGATTTAGAATAAAATAACTTTTGAACAAAACTGCAAAAACTTTGGGGTTGATTTTGTGTAAATATTAACTTCTCTCTGAGTTGAAAATGCATAGGAGATTAGTTGTACATACTTTTCAATTTTCCACACTTTTACTGTGGAAATTTATAAAAAAAAATATAAAAAAATAACACTTGGCCTTTTGCACAGGTCTTGTCCTCCCATAAAGGGAATGGCTTAAAATTTATTTAGGAGTCATTCAAGAGTTATCCCAAGGTCAAGATTTAATAAACTATACATTTAATGCGTTTTAATAATAGAAGTTGCCAAAGAGGACATAATAAATGGAAAAATCAGTGTTGCAGCATAGATGCCTCAAAGTTTTACAGATTGCCATTGTTTGTCTTCTCTGTCTTCCTTCTTCCTCCTGTCTGGTCAGTGTCAGCTTCACATATAGATCTCATAGGATATTGCTGGCTAATATTACTAAAATCAATCTGCTGCTTTTGTTCTGAAAAGATTTAACATGATCCCATCCTGAAAATATCTAATGTGACCCCAATAAGCAGATAATTTTATTTTAAGCTGGTAAGCACTAAAGAATTCCATTGAAGTACTAGTAAGTCACAATGATCTACTGTTAAATTAAGCATGACAAGGTGGTCTGGTCTCATTGCATATAAAGTGGCATAGTGCGTTACAGAAATAAGTCTGTTATAAATTTAATAGGAGTTATGGCAAGCAAATGTAAATATCTCTAAAAGTATACAAATTATGCATAAACCATCAGCATGAATGTTGTCCAAGACAAAACAACCTTTCAAATGAGCTTATTCTGATACAGTCCCACACAAAAGATTAATAACTTGATAGCACTTATTTCATCCCTACTTATTAAGCATGGGAGCTGATATGACAGCTATAGAGAATCTTCCAACATTATTGACTATGCTACCATGTAGTCAAGTACTCAAATGAGGAAAAGGTTTTGCAAAATACATCTGGTACCTTCCTCTAGATTTTTCAACTAATCATGTGGGGATGATAAAAAGTCAGTGCTACACTTATGTGATGGGCCAACATCATTGAGCACTCCCAGGGGATATGCAACTGTAATCAAGCCCTTTCATTAGCATGGCACTCTATGCTATCCATGCAGTAATGAAGACACCACTAATTACTAAAAAAAACATTCAGAATGCCTTACAAACTTTGTCCTCAATTGCCAGCAGAACCAGTGAGAACAAAGAGAGGACACAAAATAGATGATATATACCCCAAGTATTATATAAACATGATGACTTTGCCAAATAATCTCCCATTTTACCTCTTCTTGTTGATATTCCATGAATTCAGTGACTCAATTACAGTTAGTCAATTTGAGTGAGGTAACAACAGCAATTGTGAAATGGGCAATGTGCTTTTAAGGTCACATTCTAAGTACAGTGCTTTAGTTTCCATTGGGAGTGAGTCGGGGTAATATTTCATTGTAGTTCTTGCTGTGGTTACAGTCACCAACTGTGTTGCTGGTAGACCCAGGTTCAGGACTCGCTGTGGGAATTTTTTTTTTGTTGGTGTTGCTGTTGTCTCTGCCCCCAACATTCTCCCCCTGCTGACTTGCGTCTCCGCATGTGGACTAACCTCCCGTCCCAGTTTTCCCCTATCTCCCATTGCCATCCCCCCGCAGTGATGATTATATTAGTGATGGGGGGTGCAGGGGCAGAGGGTGGCATATGGGGCATAGTCCCTCGTATTCAAAGTAAGTACACATTGCCACCTGAAGAGAAAGTAAGCACCCATCGCTGTTTGTGGAGCACGTTGTAGTGCTCATCTCTGTTTTGCTTTTCGTCAAAGTGCAGTCACTGTTTTTCTCTGCACCATTTTGTAGGCACTGTTATTGCATAGAACCCTTTTTGTTCATTTTCAAAGTGTATTTTTATAATGTTGATGTATGTTTATGATGAACTCCTAATGTTCTTACCAAACCCTGGATTGGCCATGAAAAGGTGCCATTCATTTTTATGTTGTCATGTGCATTTTCAAGCAACATATTGAGGTAGCTTGGAATGCAGGTTTTGGAGGTGTGGTCCTGTTTGGCCAATGCCGCCACTGTATTTGGGGGCTTGTCTCTGTGGCACCAGTAAATGTGCATGCTGTCCATGACAGCAGTTGAAAAGCATGCCATCAACTTGAAAAGATTTTACCGCTGCAAAGAATGTGCTCCCCTCATTCCAGGGCATGCCTTGCTTGGTGTAACATTTCAATAGACATGGTGGCGGCTGTCGCCGTCTGCCTCTCACCATCACAGGAAAACCAACTTCAGGGGTGCACAATCCCCCTGTTGGCATCCCCCCTCCCCAGTTCATTTGCCAACGGGGGAGCACAGTCCCCATCAGCATAATATCCCTCCAAAAAATCATTTGTCTGCCTAGGGGGGTGCCCAATCCCCATCGGCATCATGCCCCCCAACACATACCCTGTTTTTTCTGCCAGTGGGGGGCCAATCCTCGTTGGCTCCAGTCCCTCCCAAAAAATGCCCAGGTGGCATGCTGGGAGCTCACTCCAATGTGCCAAATCTACCTGTAAAAAAAGAAAACCTTCCCGTGAAGTTTTTTTTAAATGTTTTACCTGTAAACAACAAAGCAGTCCCTCATTGTGCCCGGTGCCCCCCCCCAACCTGCACCCACCCTTTGTTCACCCCACATCCTCACCCCCCTACCCCATACATACTTCTGGAGCCTGGCGTGACAATCTTCAGTGGACCGGGAACAATCTACACTTTCCAAAGCCAACTGCAAACTGAAGAAATGTTGGTAAGCTGTATAATGGCATAAATGTTTTTTTTTTTCAACTTAGGTGGATATCTCGGCCATTTTTTGCAAATTTTGGCACCAAATTTTCAACATGGGGTTCTTGGGACACCACCTCATGAATTCAGTCACTGTCATGTCATTATTCAGTCATGAAGTGTGATTTTGTGGTCATTGTGGAATCAATCTTTGGGACTGATTAATGAAATGACAGTACCACTGTTCATGAGGTGGGCTCCCAAAAAGCCTATATTGCAAATTTGGTGATATAATTCCAAAAAATGACTGTGTTATGAGCATGCATTGTGCAGTTTACACGCACGCTCGTAAGTTTGAGAATTTTTAATATTTTTACTCCAGATTTTCAACATTGCCATTTTTACACACCTCCTCATGAACAGAATAGCTGTCATTTTTCATATCCTGCCCAAAATGTGTTTTCACACATCCGGTGCACAATGGCATGGTCACTGTGGGAAATCAAAGTTTGGGACAGAGTAAGAAAATCACAGTGACCCTGCTCATGACTGGAGGTCCCAAAATGCCTATGTTGAAAATTTGGTGACAAAATTCCACAAAATGAGTACGTTATGAGCGTGCATTGCATAGTTTCTATCCACACTCGTAACTTCAAGAAGTTTTAATATTTTCCGTCCAGATTTTCAACATTGCCATTTTTGCACACCTACTTATGAACAGTACAGCTGTCATTTTTCACAACCTGCCCAAAATGTGGTTTCACACATCTGACGTGCAATGGTGCGGTTGCTGTGGGAAATCAATGTTTGGGACATGTTAAGAAAATCATAGTGACACTCTTCATGATCAAAGTCATAGTGACACTGTTCATGAGCAGAGCAGAGGGTAAAAGAGGAGGAGGAGGAGTAGCCCTTTACATAAGGGAAGGAATCAAAGCAACAGAACAAAAGGGTAAACAGAGAGGAGAAGAAGCACTGTGGGTAAATTTGCAGACAGGCAATGGCACAACAATCTGCACAGGGGTTGTATACAGACCCCCTTCTCAGGGGGAGGAAATGGACAAGAAAATGATAGAAAGTATACTTAGAATGGCAGAAAAAGGGGAGATATTGCTGATGGGTGATCTGAATATGCCAGATGTTAACTGGAGTGCAGTTTCAGCAGCCACATCGAAAAGTGGGGTTATTCTAGATGCCCTACAGGGGGCATGCCTTAGACAACTAGTATTGGAGCCCACTCAAGAGGGAGCAATCTTAGACCTGGTTCTCTCAAATGGAGATGGAGAGAGGATCACAGATGTAGAAGTGGGTAGCCATCTGGGAACTAGCAACCATCGAACAGTATGGTTCACAATAAACACAGCAATAGAGTCAAGCCATGCAAAGGCAAAAGTACTGGACTTTAGGAGGGCTGACTTTGCCAAAATGGGTGAGTGCCTAAGGAATGCACTAGCAAATGGGCAGGAAGGAGGGGTGGAAGAACAATGGGGAATAATAAAAACTGCCATCACAGAGGTAACAAGCCTTTGTGTGAAGCAAATAAACAAAACAAAATGATGTAAGAAACCACTATGGTTCTCAAAGGAGGTGCAGTGAAGGTTCAAGAGAAAAAGAAAGCATTCAGGAAGTACAAGGACTCACAGAAGGAGCAGGACAGAGAACTGTATCAGTTAAAGCAAAAGGAAGCTGGGAAGGCAGTCAGAACAGCAAAGGCCCAAACTGAGGAAAATTTAGCCAACAGTTAAGAAGGGGGATAAAACCTTTTATAGGTACATCAGGGAGCAAAGAAAGACCAAGGGAGGGATAGTGAGGCTTAATAAATGGGAGGGAGGGTGGAAAGAGGGTGACTGTGAAAAGGCAGAGATACTAAACAAATATTTTTGCTCAGAATTTACAAATGAAGAGGGGGAGGTACCTAAAACAAACAGTAGAAACACTCCGGATACAGAAGTTGATACCAGCCCATTTACAGAAGAAAGGGTTCTGAAAGAACTCTTAAAACTGAAGGTGGACAAAACAATGGGGCCTGATGGGATTCATACCAGAATTCTAAAAGAATTAAGGGTAGAACTAGTGACACCACTGACTACCCTCTTTAACAAATCATGGGAGGATAGGGTGGTACCCGAGGACTGGAGGGAGGCAGATGTGATTCCCCTTCACAATAGTGGGAGCAAGGCAGAAGCAGGAAACTATAGACATGTTAGTTTAAACTCAGTGATAGGGAAAATGATGGAATCACTTCTGAAGGAAATAATTGTCAAGTATCTAGAGGCCAGAGGGGCACAGGACCCAAGGCAGCATGGATTCATAGTGGGAAGTTCATGCCAGATGAATCCGATAGATTTCTTTGAGTGGGTGACCAAAGTAGTAGATCAGGGAGGGGTTGTGGACACGGCCTACCTAGACTTTAGCAAGGCATTTGACACAGTCCCACACAAAAGATTAATATACAAGTTAGCCAGCCTGGGAGTGGGTCCCAAGATGACAGCCTGGGTAAAGAATTGGCTGGAGAATAGGACACAGAGAGTAATAGTAAATGGAGTCCACTCTGAAGAAAGGGGGGTTACTAGTGGGGTACCACAGGGTTCAGTATTAGGACCGGTCCTCTTCAATGTCTTTATAAGTGACACTGCAGAGGGACTGGAAGGAAAGTATGTCTCTTTGCAGATGACACAAAGATCTGCAACAGAGTTGATGCACAGGGTGGGGTGGAAAGGATGATAAGGGACTTGGCAAGTTAGAGGAATGGTCAAATGTATGGCAGCTTAGATTCAATGCTAAGAAGTGCCAGGTAATGCACCTGGAAACAAAACCCAGGGAAGAGTACACAATGGGGGTGAGATACTAACAACAACAAAAATGGAAAGGGACATGGGGGTAGTCATATCAGATGACCTAAAGGTGGGCAAGCAATGTGAGAGGGAAGCAAGGAGGGCTGGGGGGATACTGGGATGTATAGGGAGAGGCATCACCAGTAGAAAACAGGAAGTTATTATCCCTCTGTACAGACAGCTGGTCAGACCCCATCTGGAGTACTGCATGCAGTTCTGGAGACCCAGTCTCTGCAAAGACAGAGACAGAATGGAAGCTGTCCAGAGGAGGGCAACTAAAATGGTGCACGGTCTGCACCAGAAGACATATGAAGAGAGACTTAAGGAGCTTAATATGTATAGCCTCGAGGAAAGGAGGGAGAGGGGGGACATGATAGAAACTTTCAAGTACCTCAAAGGAATCAACAAAGTCCAAGAGGGTAACATCTTTCAAAAAAAGAGGTGTGCAAGAACAAGGGGGCACAATTTGAAGATGGGGGGGCGGCTCAGAGGTAATTTAAATAAGTATTTTTTCACAGAGAGGGTTGTGGATGCATGGAATTGCCTTCCAGAGGAGGTTGTGGAGTCAAAAACAGTGGTGAAATTCAAGCATGCATGGGACAGTCATAAGGCAATTCTAGGGGGTGGGGGTAGGAAGAAGTAGGCTGCTGGTTAACTAGGATCTGCAGCTTATCCATTAGGTAGGGAAATGGGCAGACTGGGTGGGCCAAGCGGTCCTTATCTGCCATCAAATTCTATGTTTCTGTGTTTCTATGTAGAGGTCCCAAAATGCCGGTTAAAAATTTGGTGAAAGAATTCAAAAAAATAACTGTGTTATAAGCATGCATTGTGCAGTTTTTATGCAAGCTCGCAACTTCGAGGTTTTTTTATATTTTCACTCCCATATCTTCACACTTCCTTATGAATGGTGCAGCTATCATTTTTCACATCCCGCCCAAACTGTGTTTTCATGCATGTTGCACAGGATGGCTTAGTCTCTGTGGGAAATCAACAATTCGGGACAGATTAACAAAATCACAGTGCCACTGTTCATGAGCACAAGTCCCAAATTCTTTCATGATGTGGGGTCACAAAAAGGCCATGTTGAAAATCTGGAGTGCAAATACCAACAAACACATGGGGCATTAGGGTTTCTACCCATAACATCTCACCCTGTACAGACTGGCAGGTGTCAGGGGTTTGCCTTTGGATTGTCAGCTGTAATGCTCATGCCATTCCACCCCCACCCCCACCCTGCAGCCACTGACAGGCATCAAGGTGTGCCTTGGACTCTTCGCCCCCCAAAGCTCACTCCATTTTCCTATACTGCAACCATCTCAACATACTTCCTTATGGAATGGGGTACGCATCAGGCCCAATGACCCCAAGGCACAACGTGACACTTGTCAGAATCTGCAGGGTAGGTTAGGTGAAATGGCATGAGTGTTATGGCCGATGACCCAAAGGCACTCCTCAATGCCCGTCAGTCTCTGCAGGGTGGGGTGGAGTTGAAGTCAGTTCTGTACTTCACTGCCATTTCTATTATGCATATCTCTAACTCCTACACTGCCAATGTCAATGCCAGCAAGACAACATTTGGCATTGACAAATGCTTGTTCCTTTAGATGTTAGAATAGAAGTCAAGAAGCAATGGAAAACTGATAAAACAGTTTAAATGTTTGCTTTGTAGTTCTATGAAAGATTCTGTTTTTTTGATGGACAGTGAAAATAAACTGATTATAATAATTGCCCTATATCCTTTGTACTGAAAATGATAATATATAGTGAAATAACTCTCTCTCTCTCTCTCTCTCTCTCTCTCTTCTGTAGGAATAGGAATGGAAACCATCCCTGATTCCAAGAGTGGTGCTAAAGCAGGTAGACCTGAAAAAATCTCCCATTCTGAGGTTTCTGGTAGTATCACTGAGGCAGTTCTGAAACCAAAATAGATATTCGAGGAAATACATAACTGCCCACCCTCCTATTCCCCTGCTACAGGTAGGCTGATGAAGAATCAACAAATGATGGTACAGTAGCTCCCCTTATGGGCAAAAATAATTTCTTGATAAGCAGATAAATTAAGACTGCCTTTGAAAGGATTTATTTACATATATTAAGAATGATAGGTCTTGGTTGATGTAGTTCTATATCATTCACAATCTTTATTTCACCCCTTCGAAGTTATGTAAAATGGGCCAGTTGCCCACAGACATATGGACTACATGAAACAACCATGTGGGCTCCTTGTTCCATGTGTTAAGAGAATGTGCTCCAATTTGTATCTTTTGGGATACTATCAGAGCTAGAGTTGATCCTCTTCTAGGTCTGGAAAACCTTTGTTATGCCTGATATTCATGTTTTGGGAGACTTTGTTGTATCCCTGTTAAAGAACAACTCTATATCATATGGCCATCATTTCTACTTTCACTAAGAAAATTATTCTTAGGAATTGAGTAAATTCTCCCCACCCACTTATACAGAGTCGTATCAAGACCTTTTGCCTAACCTGCATGTGGAGCAGATGACTGCCACTTTTTATGGCTGTGGGCAGAGCATACAGCTATATTGCTTTAGCTTGAAAAGGGGTTTCTGTGAAACATATTTTTAGTAGTTTTAAGTGTATCCTTCCATAACACTGCAAATCCATATGGCAGTTAAAATACTCCCTTCTTTCTGTTTAGAATGATGGACACAGAACTCAAAGCTGCTTTTCTCCGATAGCAAGTGTGCACACTTTCCAAACAAATCTAAATATCTTTAAAACTATTCAAGGTGGCCAAAAACAACCATTGTGAAAGTTGTTCAGGGTGAACAGACCTTTCAAATGAGGGTAGTCACTAATCTGAATTCTTTATATTTTGTAAAATATGGTCTTCCAAATAACCTCATTTTTTTTCTCTCTGAGTGAACACAGTAGGAGTCATGACAAACAAATGTAAATATCTCTGAAAATAGGCAAGTTACCAATATACAACCAACATGAAAGTTGCTCAGGACAAATGGCCTTTCAAATGAGGGTAGTCACTAATCTGAATTCATTAGATTTTTTTAAATATAGGCATCCAAAAAGTGAAAATTGTGAAGACAAATGAAAATTCAGGTAATCAGATGGCCATAGTTTAAAAAATATAATTAGTGCAGCTTAATGAATAAGCTCATTTGAAAGGTTGTTTTGTCTTGGACAACATTCATGCTGATGGTTTATGCATAATTTGTATACTTTTAGAGATATTTACATTTGCTTGCCATAACTCCTATTAAATTTATAACAGACTTATTTCTGTAAAGCACTATGCCACTTTATATGCAATGAGACCAGACCACCTTGTCATGCTTAATTTAACAGTAGATCATTGTGACTTACTAGTACTTCAATGGAATTCTTTAGTGCTTACCAGCTTAAAATAAAATTATCTGCTTATTGGGGTCACATTAGATATTTTCAGGATGGGATCATGTTAAATCTTTTCAGAACAAAAGCAGCAGATTGATTTTAGTAATATTAGCCAGCAATATCCTATGAGATCTATATGTGAAGCTGACACTGACCAGACAGGAGGAAGAAGGAAGACAGAGAAGACAAACAATGGCTATCTGTAAAACTTTTAGGCATCTATGCTGCAACACTGATTTTTCCATTTATTATGTCCTCTTTGGCAACTTCTATTATTAAAACGCATTAAATGTATAGTTTATTAAATCTTGACCTTGGGATAACTCTTGAATGACTCCTAAATAAATTTTAAGCCATTCCCTTTATGGGAGGTCAAGACCTGTGCAAAAGGCCAAGTGTTATTTTTTTATTTATTTTTTTTATAAATTTCCACTGTAAAAGTGTGGAAAATTGAAAAGTATGTACAACTAATCTCCTATGCATTTTCAACTCAGAGAGAAGTTAATAGTTTTTGCAGTTTTGCTCAAAAGTTATTTTATTCTAAATCTTATTGGACTGTCGAGTGTTATCTTTTCATATTGTTTTTTTACAAATTTCTGAAGTAAAAGTGTGGAGAAATGCAAAAGAATGTACAATTAATCTCCTATACATTTTCAGCACGGAGAGAAGTTAATATTTGCTCAAATCAAATCCAAAGTTTATACAGTTTTTGGTCTAAAGTAATTTTATTCTAAATCATATTGGACTATTGATTAATTGAGGAAAGAAATGTTTAGATAAAACAAATTGAAGGCTCCAGGATTGGGAGGTCATTAAAATTGCAAAAGATCAAATTATGAAACATTAAATGAATTCATCAAGACCATTCTTTTGACTGTGTAATTATAAAAGCTACCTCACGAATCACTCTTAACAAGTTAGGACAGATAATGTCCTATCTGACAGTAGACCCTTTCACTCCTGTGTGCCCCAGGGCTCCATCCTTGGCTCCATTTTATTCAGTTTGTTTCTAAACAGGCTTCTGCTCACCAGTAGCTGTCCAATTCTGCTTTATGCAGATTATATAGTCCTTTATACAAGTGACCCTGACCCCTTTACTTTGGAATGTAAGCTCCAAGACAGCTTCACTACAGTTGAAAGATGGTTCATTATGAACTGCAGAAAAAACAAGACCTTGTTATTTTTCAATCCCCAGAATAGGCATTGTTCACACCCACTCAATGTAACAAATGAGCCTGGAACTACATTGGAACCCGTCCAGCCCTTCAGATATTTGGGGGTCTCTATAGACAGCATAGACAGCACTATGTCGTATGCCTACCACACTGAAAATGTTGCAAAGGCCATGAACATCTGTATTTGTTTGCTTCATAGACATAAGCAAAGTCTTACCCCAGAGGCCCTAAAACTCACTACCCAGAGTACAGTGGTTTCTCTTGTTGACTACGGCATAGTAGTCTATGGCTCAGCTATGGACACAGCCCTCCACCATATAAAAGTCACTCTAAATAAAGCCTGTCAACTCTTAGCTGGCTCTGCACAGCTCACACACACATGTGACCTATATGACCAAGCTAACTGGCTCTAGTTCACAGGTAGGCTTAGGTTCCAAAAGTCCATCATGGCCAAGAAAGTGTGTCTGGGCCTCGTGCCAATAGGTGTCCACAAGTTCCTTACTCCCTATGAAAACAACTGTTCCACCAGAAGCTCAGATAACACGGTCTTTAAAATTCCTAGGTTTCACACCTCCCTTGGTCAAAGAGCTTTTGCCTACCATGCTTCCAAATGGATTAATAATCTTCCTCCTGCCATCTCCTCTATAACAGCATTAGGCCCCTTCAAATGTGAGCTCTGAAAACATCTTAATGCTAATGCCAGCTGTGACTGCTTCCCTTAGCCCATCAATTGTTATTTTACCTTGTGCCTATGCAGCACTCCCCCATGATCATTACCGCTAGTATTCTGCACTTGTTATTTCTCTCCAGTTCTGTGTCTTAATCCTTCCTCCATCAAACTCCCCTCTTATCCCCACCCCCTCTTTTCTCCCACAATCCTCTCCATCTGCCTTCAGCCCAACCCTCTAAAAAAGCTTTAACAAAGGCTTCCTGGGCTAATGTTTCTCTACTTCTTGAGCTGGTGTGGCCACCCTGGGCTACTATAATCCCTGTACAATGCCTTCCATCCTGACAACACAGACTGCTACAGTACCTCTCTCTGTCTTTCAGGCACCCAAGTCTGAGTTGTCCTTTCTCCCTTAAACTGCCTTAACCAGATACTCTTTGTGTTTATAACAGCCTGTTGACTTAGTCCACTGTCTTTGTCTTTTTATTTATGTTTATGTTTTACTTAGAGTCCTATTTGTTATTAGCCTGTACTTACAGTTCTATTGTACACCTAAATGTCTTTTTTTAATTACTGTTAATGTAATTCTGACATGGAACCTATGTAACGAGCTTGTTCTCAAAGGCGCTAATCCAAGATCACAATAACTAAATAACATCAATAATAAATTAAAGCCATTTGAATATAGACCTACAATTATACAACCATAGTGATACATATTTTTAGGATCACAGGAATGGTGCATGGCTGCCAGAATCGTGGTGATCTCACTGCTTCAATGCTTAAGTGTGAATGGATCAAATAAAAAAAAACATAATCAAAGCTTTTATCATCTCAAAAAAATATATATTTTATTATATTTGATTTAACCTGAAAATACAAAATAGCAATAAGTAAATATAAGTAAGTAAAACAATCAAGATGAGATTTCAACATTCTCCAACCATACATCGAAGCTGGGCCATAATAAAGGCTTCTATCTTCTTCAAAGCAATTATATTTTATTTTGATATATTTAATATCCTGTATCTGAGCAGACACTAGAAAAACATGTTTATTGGGTTTTTGAAAACAGGCAAATGCAACCAGACACAGAAGGAAGTCAAAGAGTATTGGTTTTAGGGGCTAGTAACAAGTCGAGGAGCTTGCTGACCACTACAATGAGGGGCCACACCAATACTACTGACTGTTGGTGGGCACTGGTAGCAGAGGAGGAGCTGGCCAAGTGCTGCAAGCAGTCAGTGTAGGAGGAGGAGGAGGAGACAGATGGCAAGATGCCAGCCATAGTCTAGCTCTTGTTTTAAATCCCTGGTGGTGCCTGAGTGGCTGTAGCAATCATCTGTGCAGCAGCCCTCCATCTGTGGAGATTAAGGGGACTCAGTTAAGCTGTCCTGTTGTATTCAAGCAGGCTCAAGCTCCATTTCAGCAACAGGTCTGACTGTAACCACATACTCCCAACTCTGCTACTTGTACAGGACTGACCGCTTGAGAGTGACGGATCCTTGCTGTTTGCAGAGGAACTGGGAGGGGGTGCGGTTGGGGTTCATTTGTGTGCTGAGGGTCTGGCTGGTGAGACAGATTAGTAAACATGCTGCTTTGCTGTGTCATCTGCATAGCACCAAGCAAGTTGTGGTGTCCTGTTGACCATCGTGGTGGTAGAGTGGGACTGCGTGCTGCTCTTCTCTAGCCTCAGTTGAACTGTGGGAGAACTTGAAGTATTGTCTTCTAGAGAAAGAACTGACCCATCCAGTGCTGAACTGTAGGTAATGTGCAGCACATCTTCTTGACTATGCTGGATGCTGGCTGGACTGGTGGTGTGGTCTGAAGAGAAGATAGGGGAGGTCAAGGAAAATATGCTCTGGCCTGATGGCCTGCAGTCCTGTCTTGGAAGGTGAGTGACTGGTAAGGCAAGCAAACAGGAGGATAATCAGCAGAAAAGTGGTGAGTGGAGAAAAGAATAAAGATTGATTTGTGGGGAGGGGACTCCTTTCATTCAGAAAGGTGGTGAGCGGTATTGGCACCATCTCCTTGGGCAACCCACCCAATACATCTCAGCCCTACTGATGTTCTGCCCAACCTGGAGCTTATCATGTGGAGTGGGAGTAGGTGTGGAAAGGCAGACGCATGACTGACATCTTTGTCACTGGCTGTTGCAGAGTGCTCCCATGTGCAAAGGTGGAATGTGGTTAGGAGTACTCTCTATATGCAGAGGTTGGACTGTGGTAGAGGAGTGATGCAAATGTGTGGAGGTGTCTCCATGTGTAGGAGTGGGATGGATGGGGAGCAATGCCCCTCATGTAGGGGCACTGGGATGAAGGGATGGAATGCTCCCCATGTACAGAGCTGATATGAAGTGTGAGGAAAGCTCCCCATGTGTGGAAGTTAAATGGAGTGCTCCCTATGTGCAGGAGGTGGGATGCAGTGAGAATGTGCCAGTCACCCAAAATCCCACTCCAATCTTCATACCAGCTCTGGTGGAGCAGGGACGGGTATGAAGGGGCAGATGTGCAACTTGCATCTCTGTCCCTGGCTGCTGCAGTGTGCTACCCTTGTGTGGAGGTGCAATAGGTGGATGAGGCATCATTCTCTCAGAGCCACCTGCCTGGAGCCCATCCAATGTCAGTACCAGCTTTCATGGAATTTGGATGAGTAAAGATGGAGAGACTTGTGAACCATACCTGTCATTGGCTCAAGCAGAGTGCTTCTAATGTGCAGGAGGTGGAATGGAAGGAGAACATGCTTCATATGTGCAGAAATTCAAAAAGATGTGCTGGTGCCAATGACCTTGGGCCACCCAGTGGATCTGGACCACAACCCCATTTCCAGCTACCTGGCGCCCACTAGGCTAGATAGCAACAGGTGTGGTGTGGCAAATGAGCAACTCACATTTCTGTCTCTGGCTGAGGCAGCCAATGTGCAGTGGTGAGACAGTTGTGTAGGGGGCAAAAATCACCAACTTCTGCCAGACCACAGTCCTCTGTTTACCTTGGGCTGCCCACATGGAGGTCCCCTTGTCACTGTGCCAGCCAGTGTAAAGTGGGAAGGGTGTGGAGGAGAAGATGAGTAACCTACATCAGTCTGTGGCTACTGCAGATTGTTCCATATGTGCTGATGGAAGCTGGAGGTGTAGGGGGCAGCAACTACCCAGGGGTGCCCATCCATTGCCCACCATATATTTTGCTAGTCAAAGTGACAGGGCAGATATGTGACCCACATATTTGTCTCTGTCTCTGTCTTGGTGCTTCTTTTGTAAAGTGGTGGAATAGATGCACCAAGTTTGTTTTACACTGTCTCTTCTGGTCTCTCTCTCTCTCTCTCTCTCTCTCTCTCTCTCTATCTCTCTAACATCAGTGAAAGGAAAACTCTGCAGCAATGCTTCCTGTCCTGGTCACAGCACTCTTGCTGCCACTTTCTCTGCCTCTCTGTATGTGCTTTCTGCTCCACGGAGCTTCAGCAAGACAAACAGAGAGTCAGACCAACGGCAAGGTGCCAGAAGAGTGAGCAGAAATAAAATGGATGGCAGCAGAACTCGTGCACACACTGTACTCCACTTCTCTGTTTGTGGGGGGGTTGACACTGTCTCTGACTGGAACAGATTGGACCTGCACGTATATGCTACACTGGAAGTGGCTCTTGCTGTTGCTACGTCTCTCTCAGGGTGGGGGGGAGTAGACACTTCTAGTGGATAGGCCATCCATTTAAATGAATGTTTGTTCAGGTGCAGGTCTGGGAGCCACCGGTCATCATGGTTATGGTCAGTACATTGCACTCCCCTCAATTTCATACTGCCAAAGTGGTGCTGTAATAGTGTTAGCCTGTCACCTGGTGATCACCCTCATTCTGCTTACTCACCACATCTCAGCATGTTGCTGTCACTATTTGGGAGCTCCCTCTCTGCTCTGTCCCCAACACTGGTGCCACTCACCACCTCTTTGGATCCTGCACTCTCTTTTTGGGGGGGTGCTCCTGCCTCTCTTTCTTGGTGTCTATCCCTGCACACCATGTCTCCCTCTCCCCACCATCAAGGGTTAAGCTGCAGGTCTGCAGGCAATGCTGCCTCACTTCTCAGCACTCTTGCTCCTTGTATTGTGTGGTGGGTGGGGACACACTGAGGCAACATGGACACTAGGAGATCCATGTGGCAGGTCAGTGGGTACCATCA